>CM053770.1:306363438-306388045 GCA_028658325.1 Potorous gilbertii | reverse complement strand
AGGATAGGATGGAGGGAAATATAGTTAGTCTTACACAACATGACTATTATGGAAGTCATTTGCAAAACTACACAGATATGGCCTGTATTGAATTGCCTGCCTTCCCAAAGGGAATGGGTGAAGAGGGAGGGCTGGGGAGAAGTTGGAATTCAAAGTTTTAGGAACAACTGTATTGTTCTTGCTACTAGGAAATAGAAAATACAGGTAATGGGGAATAGAAAGTTATCTGGCCCTACAGGACAAAAGAAAAGATGAAGGGAGGGATGATAGAAGAGAGGGCAGATTGGTGATAGGGGAAATTAGAAGGCTCCGTGTATTGGGGTGGGGGGAGGGGAGAAATGGGGAGAAAATTTGGAACCCAAAATTTTGTGAAAATGAATGTAAAAAGTTAAATAAATAAATTTATTTTAAAAATTGAAATATATTCTTATGATGAATTTTTTGAATAAGATAAAGGAAATACAATACTTATTTACAGTATACCTATTTAGAATATATATAACTCAACCATTCGTTTGTTAACTAAATCTAACAGACTGGAAAAATTGTTTATGATAATGAAATTTCTCCTTGATAAATTTTAATGTTGAAATATTTGCTTTATAAATCAAAATTTCAAGATAATTAGGATATTATAATATCTAGTATAACTCATGATATATTCCTGCATCATATGTAATTAGATTGCTTATAGTTATGACAAAAATTTTAAGCATAGTAGTTATATCATTACTGTAACAAGTGAGTCCCAAAAAAAAAATGCTCAATCTGAAAAAATTATGTCAGAGTATAGCTAATAGAAAATTTTGTGAGCTGTAGGAGGCCTGTTATCCCCTGTGATAAGAAGGATAACAATGTAGTCTCATGCAAAATAAACAGCCTCTTTCTTTCTGTCTCGGTTTCTCTGTCTCTCACACACACATTACACACAGAGTAATAAAAACTCTGAATTTGTTGCAATGTTATTATGCATTCTTCTCATTCATTTTTCCTTCAGACACTTATTTTGTTTCCTTTTAATTCTTATAAAATACACAAACTGTGTTTTCTCATTTCCTATACTTGCTCTCTCTGAAATTGCTTCACTTTTCTTTTCTTCTACTTCATTCTGTTAGAGATCTTATTTACAAGACCGGGGGCATTGCTTACCTTCTTTTATATTAAGAGAAAAAGTTGGCTTAAGAAAAAACAGATTTTATTGTGTAATTTCTAAAAGTACTTGATAGCTTTGGAAAACAATTTTCTATTTTTTTTCCCTTGTGTTATTTGCCCTAAGACATTTCCACAGAGCAGATTTGACTCCAATGACTTCTCTGGGTTCCTTTAACTTTAACTTATAATTTCAAATTCTTAACTTTGAGAGTTATTCTCTGTGTTAAAGATAGCTGCTTGAGAGAAGATGGGGTAAGGGAAGGGAGGGATGATAGAAGAGAGGGCAGATTGGTGATATGGGTAATTAGAATGTCCAGTGTATCGGGGAACGGGGGAGGGGACAAATGGGGAGAAAATTTTGGAACCCAAAATCTTGTGAAAATGAATGTAAAAAGTTAAATAAATTTATTTTTTTAAAAAAAGATAGCTGCTTGAATAATGTTCATAGACTTGATAAGATATGAATTTATATTTTTAATTAATTTAAGGTGTTGTTACTTTCTATTTATATGTAATTTTCAAATCTAAAGACCTTTATGGAAAATGTATGTATGAAATTATCATGAAAAATAAACATCTTAACATATTTTATAAGTATTTTATTTATCTTATTTTTCAGTTTAAAAATATTTCATACAATTTTCATACCAAAATGATGATATAGTAGATTTAAAAAAGAGATTTCAGAAGGGACATATTTACATCAAGCATATCAATTTTGAATTTTTATTTAACCTTGATGATTTTCCATATGTCAGTATAATTGCTTGCATATTTAATAAGAGTTGGCTTGCAATTCATGTTTACTTGTGATTTGAAACAGTTAGGAAAGAAGGAAGGAAGAAAAATTTATGGAGGGAAGAGGTGAGATTTACTCAGTATTTACTATGTGCAATGCACTGTGCGAAGCAGTGAGAATTCAAATGCAAGCAAGAAGATGCTTATATTCCAGGAGCTGACATTCTAGTGGAGGAAGATAATACATGAAAAGGAGCCAAAAAGTGAGGAGGGGGAGGAGTAAAAGTCCCTGGCCCCTCAGCATGGTTTGGAACTCCAAAAAGTCTGCAGGAGGAGAGCCAGGAAGGGAATGGTTTTTAAAATCCTGATAAGGCCAGAGCTAGGAAAGGAATGAAGGCTAGCCAACGAGAGACCCTCAGAGAATTGAGGGCACAGGAGGAATTAACTAATTAATTAATTAGAGGGAAGGGAGAAGATTGATGGAGGTATATTCTAGGGTGAAAAGGCCACATGATCCAGGATCATGATAGTAGCAGAGACATGGATTTGAATTCCAGAAACTAAGGAGGAGAGCCACGAGAGGAACAGAAGGGGAGTAGCTTAGGCCCTCTACCCACTGGAGGGGAAGGTCTGGTAGAGGGATTTTCTAAGATGAGAAATCCACAGGATTATTTAGATACTCCAAGTTAAAGAGGTATCAGGCAACGAAGGAAACACTTCCCTGAGACAGCAGCAGAAGGAAGTCTTTGAAATCTGGCAAGTCAGCAGCAAGTCCTGGAAAGGGAGTGGAGACTGGTCAGCCTGGACCCATTCATACAATCCAGGTCCCAGGAGGAAACCATCAATGGAGAAGGAAGGCAGCCCTGGCAGAAGATATTCCATTAGTAATGGGGAGCACTGAAATAACTCTGAAATCGAAGATTTTAGTGTGGGAAGGGACAAGAGAAGTGTGGGTAAAGGAAAAACAGGACATCTGGGGAAAACTTACAGGGTTTATAAAAAGAGTAGGGAACCTACAGCCTCCAGGATTATACATTGTCTAAATTTTGATGTATTTTACTTGGAGTCTGGAATGTACATGATAATGTACTTTTGAAAGTCTTTGTTTCATTCATTTTGCTGACCTACTTCCTGTTGTGATTAATTAACAGTAAAATAGCATGAGTGTATTGAAAAGATGTTAGGGTTTTTTGTAAACCTTTGTACTTCTTCAACAGATGTGGTCAAATGAGCTGCATGCTTCCGGCAGAAGGAAATGGAGATTTTTAAATGGAAATTCAATTTTTAAATACATAAATATTTTAAATAGCATTAAGCAAAATTGCTAAAAGCACCTTTAGTTTTAAAATAAAACTTGATGGATTTCTTAAAATGTGGTTTATATAAACCTAGGTATTACCAGAAATGTCCCTTTTCTAAATTTTATGTGTTTCACAGATGTAGAGGATGAAGTTTTGAGGAAGAAACACCAGCTGTATTTGAATTGAGCTCAGCAGTGACCAGAAATTAGGACAATGGCCTTTATGAACTAAAAAATAGCACTCTTGAACAGACTTCTGGAGAGAACCTTTGTGATATGTGACATCTTTGGTAGGAGGAGTTCTCATCTCTGTGCCCGCTCTTTGGTCAGGAGGTATGCCTGACAGAAGGAATGAAGGCGAGCTAGCCTGGGCACCTTCACAAAATGGTGGCCAAGGTAGCAATTCATCAGTGGAGAAGGGCAGGGCAGGTAGGAAGGCCACAAGGGTATTGGACTTTCTAGAGTGAGGAAGTTGCAGATTGAGACATATGCAGAGGCATGGTTTTGAATTTGGAAAGTCAGGAGTAGGGCCAGGAGGAAAGTCAAGGTATAGTGGCTTATGTTATGTCACAAAATTGAAGGCCCAGGAAGGATTCATCAGCGGGAGAAAGGGGAGACCTAGTGATGGGATATTCAAGGGTGAGAAAACCATGGAGGTGGCTAGATGTTTTCAGGGGAAAAGGAAAGTACAGGATTAAGGCAGCAGCAGAAGCAGGGTCTCAAACTCCAGAAAGTCAGGAGCAAAGCTGTGAAAGCAAGGCAGGTAGGAAGATCTGGGCTTCTCTACCAAATGGAGAACCCAGGAGAAAACTGTTAAGTGGAGAGGAAGCTAGAGGAAGGATATTCCAGGGTCAGAAGACCACAGGAGTGTCAGATGAATAGAGGGAAAGTGCCAGGCATTGAGGGGAGGTCCAAGATGAAGGGTGGCGGGTCTGAATCCTACCACAAAACTAAGTCTACAAGAGCAACTCATAAATGGAAGAAAAGGGAGACCCTGATAAAGGGAAATTCTAGAATGAGAACCCACAAATAATGGTGAGCCCCAGGCACTGAGAACACATTTTGGGGAAAAGATAGTATTAGAGGCATGGTTTTTAAGGCTAATTAGTCAGCAGCAGTTCATGAAGGGAATGGTTTTAAATTTCAGAAAGTTGAGAGCAGATTCAGGAGGGGGAATGGTTTTGAGGTCTAGAAAGATAGGAATAAGACATGGAGGGGAATGAAGAGTGACCTTAATGGGCCTTTGCACAGACAGGGCTTGGAGGAGAATGAAGTGAAACTAGCTTGGGGCTCCATGAAGAATTCAGCAATGGGAGAAGCAGGGAGGTCAGGCTGTTATAATAAAGGAATATTTCAGTGTGAGAAGGCTGCATGGGTGACTGGATGTTTTATTTTTGTAAAGGTCATTTTGTAATTTCATTTATGTGTCTTGAATATATTTTGATAGGTTGGTTCCTTTCCAGCAAAGATAGATGATAATATGGAGAGTTCCAACCGGACCCAGACACCTTAAGTAACAAGCAAATAACCCATGTCCTAATAACACATAAACAATGTCCTAATTTCAGAAAAGGTTAGAAGAATGAATTAATATATGTGATGTACACACACACACACACACACACACACACAGAGGAATCTAGTGAAGATAAGGTTGCTTCTAGACTTAGGTGTGTGAACTCATGTTAAAAAAAAAAGAATGTTAAATAAAGCAAATATTAAAAAAACAAACATTTTTCAGAAGCAGTCCAGTCCAGCTGTCCTAAAGAATTACTCCAACAAAGAAAATTGCCAGATGGAGTCCTGAATGAGAAATCCAAGGAAAAGTCACAGTGAGTCATTTTTCCAGCCCAAGTTGACATTGAGAGATAGAGATCTGCTGATATGAGGCAGGGTCTACCCAGAAAGTTGCCACTGGAACACACCAGTCCAAGAACTGAACTAGGGTCTGCAACCAAACAAGTCCTAGATCCAGACTCAATGCTATTCAGGGAGAAAGAATAGGAGCTAATTGGTAGCTCAATAAATCACATGTAAGAATTTGGTTGAAGATTCAGTAAAGACTGAGGAGGAAACCTATATCTAGAGATGGTGGATCAGGGCAAGAAGCAGACATGGCATAAGTCTGAGTACTGGCCAAGAAGCAAGAATAGAAGCAAATAGCAGGTATGTGGCTTTGACTATGGAGAGATCAGGTTCTGAGCCCAATCTGAAGACTGCAGAATGGAAAAGCCTGTAGTTCTATCACTTTGAACCTATAGTCTTCTAACTAGCTGATAGTGACTGGGTCTGGCAGCAAAATATGGGATGTTCAGGGAGGATGAGCACCTCTGCTGTGGGGGCTTGTTGAACCCATTTTAAGACTGCTTATCTACCTGTGGTGTCCTTATCTACCTGTTGCACTCAGCTCTCACATGTGGTTCCAAGAAGCTGTAGCATGTGCAGCAGCCACACCCAATAAAACTGTTTTGGCAGATGAGCTAAAATAGGTTAAGGGTAATTGACAGGCCTGAAATCCATTGGTGAGTTAGGGGATTGTCTATCCCAAGCATATGAAGACTTCTTCGAGCAGAATGGATCAATTTGAACAATTTGTTCCAATGGCCATGAAGGCAGCAGAAACAGGAGCTGTGGAGTGCTTGCAGCTTAGTTAGACATCAAAGATACCAAGGTCATCCACTACATCACGGGCCATGGCCAGTCATTCTAACTTTTGTCTTGCCATTGAACTTTGAGGCAGCCTCAGCCTTAGTCACAGGAACTTTCACCTCACAGACAGAGTGGAGGTCAGACTTCTTAGTAGAGGAAGGTTGAAGGATCTTCTGCTGGCCCAGCTTTGCTGATCAGATGAAGTCCTGGTCTGTAGCTGACAAAGACAAGGAGTTGGCACACTTAGGTGAGTGTGATAGCAGAGGGGTAGGGACACTGACTGCTATGGGTACTTTCAAAAGAGCTGAGTTCCTGGTTCTAAGCAAGAGGGGAGAACTGAAGGTTACAGCTACTGGAGGGTCCACAGCTCCCAGTCCACAAGGAGTATGAATATTTATAGCACAGCATATTTGAGTGTTCTAGCAGTGGCTTGAGAATGGAAAGTAGTGCTGAAGTTGAGCCCTGACAAAGCTCAGAAAATAATAGTAAGAAGGACCTTAAACCTGGGCACCACTCCCCACCATGGGAACTAAACTTGAATATGAAAATAAGCTGTTAAAAATAAAATAAAACAAAATAAAAATGAATAAGCAAAGGAGAAAGAACCTAACCATAGACAGCATGATGGGAATAGAAAAAAATCTGGCTTCATATTTAGAGGAAGATAGTAAAGTAAAAAAGTCACTTCTACCCCAAAGAGCAACATCAAATGGTCATGAATCCAAAAAGAATTCTTGGAAGTACTTTAAAAGGACTTCAAAAATGAAAAAAGAGTGATTGAAGAAAAAGTAGGGGGAAAAAAGAGCAATCCAAGAAAATCAAGAAAAATTATGTGAAGAAAGTCAATCAACTCAAAATAGAGAATTGAAGACTTAAGGAAGAAAACAACTACTTGAAAACTAGAACTGGTCAAGGGGAAGTAAATGACATAAGATACTGAAAAATGTAAAACAAAAAAGAATGAAAAAAATTATAAAAGAATGTAAAACAACTCCTTAGAAAAACAATTGATCTAGAGAGCAGATCAAGGAGAGACAATATAAGAATTATTGGACTATCTGAAAGTTAAAATCTTTAAAAAAAAGATTCTTGATGCTCTATTACAAGAAATAATTGAAGAAAATTGCCCTGAAGTTCTAGGACAAAAGAGTAAAGTAAAAGTAGAAAAAATCTACCTGTCACCCCCTGAAAGAGATCCTAGGACAAAAACCTACAGAAATATCGTAGTCAAGTTTCAAGACCCCCAGGCTGAGAAGGAAATATTGCAAGCAATAAGAAAAATACAATTCAATTACTGTAAAACTGCAATCAGAATTACACAAGACCTAGCAGCTGGTACTTTAAAAGACCATAGATCTTGGAACCCGGTACTTTCAAGAGCAAAAGAACTGAGACTGTGGCCAAAAATAACTTACCCAGCAAAATTTATTATAATCCTGATTTTTTTTTTAAAGTATATTTAATGAATTGAAAGACTTTCAGGTATCTGTAAGAAAAAGACCAGAACTTAATGGAAAATTCAACTTATAGGATCCAGGAGAAATATAAGGTAAACAATAAAAACCTATTATATGGGGCTCAATAAAGTCAAATTGTTAACTTCTTATATGTGAAAATGTTATCAGCGTTCTTAAGACTGTCATTAGTACTTGCATAGTTTAAAAGAAAAGTTGGGACTGAGCTGAGTATGACAAGGTGATTCTAAAAAATGAAACTGGGTAGGTGTATCGCCAAGGCAATATTCTCAGCACTGGTGGTGATTATGAATATACCAATGTAGTTCTCAATCGCAAAATATAAAAGGCTCCATATAGAAGGCGGAAGAAAAACATTTATTTAAGCACCAGAAAGCCAAATTCCAGAACCAGAAAGCAAAATCCATCATGGTGACAAAGAAGTTAATTAACATGACCACAGTAGAGGGCAAAGCCGTTCTCAAACCTCTCCTCCTTCAGCCAGGGCCTTCTTACCATCAACTGTCACATTGTGTCAATTGGTCTGTGTTCTGTCCCCTCTGACCTGAACCTGCTCACTCACTTCCTCCAGATTCGGCTCTACCCTTTCTATTCCACCTCTTCAGCAAGCTCTTCCTACCACATGTGACCCAGGTTTCCAGGCAATTTAAGCAGATCATATGGGCCTATTAATTAATGAGAAAGATCTTTCCATTTAAATTACTATTACAGTAGAAAAAGCTAAAAAAAAGGAACAATTGTCTCATATAAATGAGGTTTGAGTGGGAGAACTGATACAGAGGAAGTAGGTAGAAGTGGAGAGCTGGTAGTGCTATAATATTACTCTTATCAGATCTGGGTTAAAGAGAGAACAATATTTACATATAGAAGGATATAAAAGTCTTCTGAATTTATAAAGAAATATGAGAGTGAAGGAACAAGATAAGGGGAGAGGACTTGTAGAAGTGTGTGTAGATTAAGATTTAGGGGGGTGGGGGAGAGGAAAAGAGAAGGACTCTTAAAAGGTGGGTAGAATAAAGAATTGGAAGGTAAGGGCAGAAGATAAGGGAGAGATCTTTAAAAGGATGTGGATTAGGGAGGTAGTAGTCGGAAGTAAAGTAGAGGAGGAATAGAATGCAAAGAGGGACTGAGGAAAATAGGGGAAAATCATATAGAGGAAAATACACAATGAGTAATTATAACTTTGAATGTGAATGACATAAACTTACTCATAAAACAGAAACAAATAGCAGAATGGATTAAAAATCAAAATCTGACAATATGTTGCTTACAAGAAATACATTTTAAAATGAGAGATATACAGAGACTTAAAGGCTGGAGTTTAATTTGTTTTGCTTCAGCCAATGCAAAAGAAGCAGGAGTACCAATGATGATCTCAGAAAAAGTTAAAGCTAAAATAAACTTAATTAAAAGAGATAAACAGGGAAACTTCATTATGATAGAACATACCATAGACAATGGTATACAAATACTAAACATATTTGCACCAAATGCTAGAGCATCTAAATCTTTGATTTGATTTGATTGAATAGATAGTAGTACTATAATAGTGGGTGGTCTTTAATCTTCACATCTCAGAATAGATAAATCTAACCAAAAAATAAATAAGAAAGAACTTAAGGAAGCAAATAGGCTTTTAGATGAGCTAGATATGATACATATCTGGAGAGAACTGAATGGGAATAGAGAGGAATACATCATTTTCTCAGTGGTACGTGGTACTTTTACAAATATTGACCATATATTAAGGCATAAAAATTTTATAACTAAAAACAGTAAAGCAGATATATTAAATGTTTCCTTTTCAGACCACTATGCAATAAAAATATGTTTAATAAGGGACCATGAAAAACAGAAAAAAAAAAGAAACAATTGGAGACTAAGCAACTTCATCTTAAAGAATAAATGAGTGAAAGAACAAATCATAGAAACAATAATTTCATTAAAGAGAATGACAATAATGAGATACCATATCAAAACCTATAGGATATAGCATAAACAGAAATCAGAGGAAAATTTATATCTCTAAGTGCTTATATTAATAAAATAATGAAAGAGAAGAACAATAAATTGGATATGCAATTTAAAAATTTTAAAAAGAACAAATTTTAAATCCCCAATTAAACATTAAATTGGAAATCCTAAAAAGTAAAGGTGAAATTAATAATGTGGAGTACAAAAAAAATTGAATAAATAAAACTAGAAGCTGGTTTTATTTTTAAAACCAATAAAATAGATAAGCTGCTCTCAGAAGAAATTAAAGCAATTATAAGGAACTGTTTAGTCTAGTAATATGCCAATAAATTTAACAATTTAATGAAATTGAAGAACATTTATAAAAAAATAAACCACCTACATTGGAAGCAGAGGAAATAGACTACCTAAATAGATTATAGAAAAAGCAGTTGAGTGACCATAAATGAGCTTCTTAAGGGGAAAAAAACCACCTGGACCAGATGAGTTTACAAATGAATTCTATCAAACATTTAAAGACCAACTAATTCCAAGATTAAGAAAATTATTCAGAATGACAGGCAAAGGAAGGAGTCTTCCAAACTCCTTTTTAAGAAACAAATATGATACTGAAGAGTATAAGCAGAGAAAGAAAATTATAGACTAATTTCATTCATGATTATGGATGCAAAAATGCTAAATAAAATACAAACTAAAAGATTACAACACTATATTGTATTATGATTCATATCAGTAATTCAAGGATGGCTTAACATAAGGAAAACTATTAACATAATATTGTTATTATGTATTATTGTATTAACATACCAATAAGAAAAGTAATAATAAAATAATAATAAAAAATAAATATAAATAAAAATAATAAAATAAAATATCAATAAAATAATAATAACAAAACATCATAGATGCAAAAAACCACATTTGATAAAGTACAACATTCGTTTTAGTTAAAAACACTTGAAAGTTGAGGTATAAATGGACTTTTCCTTCGATTGATAAGAAGCATTTACCTAAAATCTTCAGCAAGCATTATTTGTAATGGGGTCAAGCTAGAAGCCTTCCCAGTAAGATTAGTGTGAAGCAAGGATGCCCACTATCATCAATATTATTAAACACTATATCAGAAATCCTAGCAATATAAATAGAAGAAAAAATCCTTAAGTGCAGCCTTTTGACTGAAGCCAAATTTTATAGAATGAATTCTTTTATTTTTATTAACACATTTTTTCTTTCATATTTTAATTTTATTTTTCAAATGAAATATCAAAGAATAAAACACTTAAAATACTAAATAAATAAAAATTAAAATGTTTAATGAAAAATAAAATATTTTTAAATATTTTAAATTAAATAAATTTTAATAATTTATAATAAATTTTAATAATTTAAATAAATTATTTTTAAATATTGAATAAAAATAAAATTATTAAGAATAGTAAAATATCAAAGAATAAAATTAATTTCAACAAAATAATACTCTCATATTACCAGCACAATTAGAACATTAGGAAGCCATGTGGGCTAAATTGACAGCTACTAGAGTCATTATTCAGTTCTAACTTCCCCTGTCTGACTGACACCACTACCACATGAGGCTGGTCGTAGAGAGTTTATGGGGGTTGAGTTTGCCAGTCTCCTATCAGCTTTTGACAACAGTGCACTGTATTTCTGTTTGAATGGGAATTTGTGAATAGTTGCACAGCTTGACAGTATTTTTAAATTCTGTCTGCTTAACTAATGTCAAAGAAGACTAAGAGAATGCTGAAGGAAGAAAACAAACTTTTTAATGAGGAGTGAGAATTGCAATATTATCTTGTTTCTGCTAAACAAAAGTAGATTTTCTTGCTTTGTGCTACTGCAATATCAACATTAAAAAAGTTCAATGCTCATCAACATTATAGCACTCATAAGGACCACAAATATTTTAAATTTCAGGGAGAAATGCAAAAGGTCTTATTGCAGAAATTAAAAGGTGCAAAGCAAAAGCAAAACCAATTCTTTCAAGCAGAAGTAAGACCTGGAAATAATGCCACTGAGGCAACTTATAAAATAGCTTATATACCCAGGAAAAAGGGAAACCATTCAATGATGCAGAAATTGTGAAAGAATGCATTGTTAAAGGTCAGGATGCTTAGACCCCAATAATGTTTCAAAATACAAACAATTGCCTTTTTCAAGGAGATCCATAACTGGTCAGCAGCATGAACTGGCCTTCAACTTAAGAGGACAATTTCATACAATATTTCAAAAGGAAAATATGTGTTATTCAGTTGCTTTGGATGAATCAACTGATACTACTGATTTGGTACAGGTTTTGTACTTCAGGGCATAACAAGATTTTCTTTGCTACAAAGAGTTACTTGCTTTGGGCGCTCTTGAAAACAACACAGGGAATAAATATCTTCAACAATTTTCAAGATAAATGTCATGAAGTTGGACTGAATTTGGTAAATATAGTGACATTATACCCAATGTACCATCCATGACAGAAAAAAATGAAAAGTTTATTGCACAGATTAAAAAAAGGATCAACAGATCCAGATGCTCTCATTTCTTTTCATTGTATCTTGCCTCAGCAAATCTCTGTGCTAAAGGCTCTATTTTAAATGCAAAAAGTTGTAAGTATATAAACTATGTTTTAAGTATATAAGCTAACTATATTCATACAAATGCAACATGGCATCATCAGTTCCATAACATGCTAAAGCCAAACATTGAGGCATTTGTAATGACAAGCAAAGTGGGAATTTTTTGCTGTTTTTTCTGGATTGAATTTTAGCCAATTAAGTGCCTTTGATTGAGTCTTGCCTTTTATTGAATCAATCAAGAATCTTTGTCTGTAAGCAAAATATATATATTGTATTACTTAGGGAGAGTAGAGAGAGAAACAGAGCTGAGAGAGAGAAGCAAATGTGAGTGGGCTGGGGAACTTGCTTGTGGAGAGACCTAACAGACAGAAGGTTTGTGATGTTGGTATTCTGTCTGTTGGTCTGTATTCATTTCTCAGACAGAAGCCATGTCTGTTGGTCTTTATGAATAAATTGAGATCATGGCACTGGTAATTTGTATAACTATTGTTATAGCACTTTGTTATGTTGTGCTTTGTTTTCCTACAAACAGAAGTTGCAGTCAGGAACCCTTGGAGCCTACTGTCAGGCAGAAGCAGGAAGAGTTTGGAATGACATAGTCCCTGTGACCTGAGATTAGGAACAGTCGCAGAAAGCTGCCTGTGTGTGAACCCAGGCAAGAGCTGAGAGTGGTCAGCCCATGGAAGAGGAGCTGTGGAGTTTGGAAGTCAACCTCAAGTCAAGATGAGAGAGGACTTTACTTGGACACTGTGTACTGATTAAGAAGATTGATTGTGCTTACTGTAACCTGGGGCAGGTGGTGTGGTATATTCTGCTACCGCTTAAGAATGTGTTGTGCTAGGGAAGACCCGAGCCTGAGACCCCCAACTTTGGAGATGCAGTGATATATGCTATGTGCCATATGTCATACTGAGTGTTATGAGATAGATGTGTGTATTAGATGATATGTTTTGCTTAAGGATGTTGCTATGAATGTTATGCTTTACTTTACTGAACACTATTTAGCTTGTTGCTAAATAGAGAGTTCATCATGCTATGCAATTGGACCCTTAAAATTATTCACAGTCCTCAAATGTGCTGCTGTGATTGACTTTATAGTATTCAGTATGGATTTGCAGTGTCATTCTAAAGTGTGTTGGCTATCACAGAGACAGATGTTAGCCAAAATTTTATCTCTGTGAGAACCAATAATTAAATTTCATGGAGAACAAAATCAGCAAATGTGAATTATTGAAAGAGGATTTCTATAGGAATGCTGCATTTCTGTATGATATGTCACATAAAAATCACTTGAATATTTCTTTGCAAGGAAAAACTAAGTTTATATAGGCTATATGGCAAAAAAAAAAATCCAAGCATTTAAAATAAAAGATATTTTTTTCTCAAAACACTTTTTCACAAGGAAATTTTGGATGAACATTTTCTCATTAGTAAAGATCACTGAGGAGTAGGATGATTATACGCAAATCGTTTGAAGAATATGAAGCTGCTATAGATTGGAGGATAATGAAAGGTTCACTGACGTAGAGAATCATGACATCACACTCAAATTAGCATTTCAACCTCACCTAATTGACATCACGAAGGCACCTAAAGAATTATAGCTGGAATTGATTGAATCCTCAGTGGATGACATTTTAAAGCCATTATTTGATACTAAAAAAGATCCAATTGAAATATGGAAAAATGCATTAGAATACCCATACCTTTGGCAACATGCCTAAAAAATGTTTTCTTGCTTTTCAACCACTAATTGCTGCAAATCTACATTCTCCTACCTAACTCAAATCAAGATGCCCTTAAAATCACAAGTGACTGATACCCATCTAGAGGATCAATTACAGACCTCCATGTTGCAACCAAATATTCAAATGCTTCCCAACAAAAAACAGACACAACAAAGTCTAAAAGGTTATTTAACTTTAAAATGAACAAATAGTTTTCATTTTTTGAAATTATTAAATACATAGTGGTTTGAAATTATTAAATACAAAAGTTACACTTTTAAGTATATCTAATTGAAGTTTCTTGATTGTGGCCTTATTTGATTATAGCTAAATATTAATGCAGCCCTCCAACATGAAAAATTTCTCCACTCTTGCTCCAGAAAGTACAAAATACTAGGGAGTACACCTGCCTAAGTAAACCTAAGAACTATATGAGCAAAATCATAAAAGAAACTCTTTATACAAATAAAATCAGATTTAAATAAATAGATATTAACTGTTAACAGGTAGGTAGGGTCAATATGACCCAAATTAATCTATATATTTACTACCATCCCAATTAAATTACTAAAAAAAATTTTTTACTGAATTAGAAAAAAATTATAAAATTTATTTGGAAGAGCAAGAGGTCAAGAATGTCAGAGAAACTACTGAAAAAATGTAAAGGAAGGGGGTTTAGCAGTACCAGATCTTAAATTACATTATAAAATAATAATTATCAAAACTATCTGGTACTGGCTAAGAAATAGAAAGGTAGCTCTGTGGAACAGAATAGACACACAATTTATAAAAGCAAAGGAATATAGTAACCTAGTGTTTGACTAAGTGTAAAGATTTTAATTTTGGGGGATAAGAATTCATTATTTGGTAAAAAAAAATTGTTGGAAAAGCTAGAAAGAAGTGTGGCAAAAATTGGGCACAGCAAAGGGCTACAAAAATGTGCATACCTTTTGACCTATCAATATTGCTTCTAGGATTGTATCCCCAACAGATCATAAAAAGGGGAAAGAGTCCCACGTGTACAAAAATATTTATAGCAACACTCTTTGTAGTTGCCAAAAACTGGAAATCAAGGGGAGGCTCATCAATTGGGGAATGGCTGAATAAATTATGGTATATGAATGTACTATTGCACCGTAAGAAATGATGAACAAGAAGACTTCAGAAAGCCCTGAAAGGACTTATATGATCTGGTGCTGAGCGAAAGGCGCAGAACCAGGAGAACTTTGTGCACAGCAACGACCACAGCGTGCAAGAGTTTTTTCTGGTAGACTTGGAACTTCGTAATAACACAAGAACTTAAAAAAAAATTCCCAATGGTCTCCTAAGGCAAAATGCCTTTCACACTCAGAGAAAGAACTATGGAATTCACTCGCAGAAAGTAGCAGATCATTTTAGGGGTGTGTGTGTGTGTGTGTGTGTGTGTGTGTGTGTGTGTGTGTGTGTGTGTGTGTGTGTATTTTGTTTTGATTTGTTACATGATTTCTTCCATTTATTTTAGTTCATCTACACAGCATGACTATAGAGAAAATATATTCAATAGGAAAGTATGTGTAGATCCTATATAGAATTGTATGCCATCTTGGGGAGGGAGGAGGGTGGTGGGGGGTAGGTAGGGGGTGAAAATCTAAGTTTTATGGTAGTGATTGTAGAATATTGAAAATAAAATAATAATAATAAAATTTAAAAAAAAATTGGTCATAGACCAATATCTTTAACCATTTACCAAGTTAAGGTCAAAATGGATAAATGACCTAGATATAAAGGGAGGTATTACAAGAAAATTTGAAGAACATATTACCTATCAGACTTATGGATAAATGAACAATTTATGAACAAATAAGAGATAGAGAGCATTGTGAGGTGTAAAACAGATTATTTTGATTTAAATTTAAAAGGTTTTGTAAAAATAAAACCAATGTAGCCAAGATCAGAAGAAAAGCAGAAAACTGGTGGAAAATTTATAGACAGTTCCTTAGGTAAAGGTCTCATATCTTAAATATATGTAGAACTTTGTCGAGTCTGTGAGAATACAAATCATTCCCTAACTGATAAATGGTCAAAGTTATGAGCAGGCAGCTTTCTGAAGAGGAAATCAATACAATTTATAGTCACATAAAAAGCTCTACATCATTATTGATAAGAGAAATACAAATTAGAACAATCTTGAGACATCATTTTATACTAATAGGTATAAATGAGATTGGCTAAAATGATAGAAGAGGAAAGTGACAAATACTGAAGGGGATATGGGAAAATTGGGACACTAATTCATTGTTGGTGAATCTGTGAGCTGATCCAACTATTTGGAAAGCAATCTGGAATTATGTCCAAAGAGTTGTTAAGCTACCTCTACCCTTTGACCCAGCAATATCACTATTAGGTCTGTTTTCCAAGATGATTAAGAAAAAAAGGAAAAGAGCCAATATATTTTAAAATATTTATAGCAGCTCTCTGTGGTGGCAAGGAACTGGAAGTTGCAGGAATGCCTGTCAATTGGGGAAGAGTTAAACAAGTTGTAGTATGTATTTGGGATGAAATAATGAACTTGATGATTTTAGAAAAACATGAAAAAACATGTACTAGTGAAGACAAAATCAGCAGAACCAAGAGAACATTGCATACAGCAGGCCTGCACAGCTTGTGGTCTGCAGACCACAGGCGGCTTGTGGCACACCAAAGGATATCCTCTACATACAAATGATGTTTTCCTCTACATTTTTTTGCAGCCCACCTGAAATCCTTTTTCCATAAGTGGCCCACAGACTGCAGGTTGTGTAGGCCTGGTATACAGTAACAGCAATATTGTTTTAAGAACAACTTTGAACAACCAAGTTGTTCTTATTTTTATAAATCACCCATACTAAGTACAAAGGTCCTATGAAGGATGATGCTATCTGCATCCAGAGAAAGAAATGTAGGAGTGGGCCAAAGGAAAAAAGTTACATGTCAGCTTTGTTATATATTTAAAAGGCATAGTAAATTGTATATAATAGATCTTCAGTTTCAGGTGCAATCCTCTTTCTTTCTATTCCACTTTTATGGAAATTCTTGTTTTATTTCTTAAGTTCAGGGAGGAATAGGGGATAAGCATAGTCAGGATGGAATGAAGTAACTGACATTGAATTCAATGTTTCATTTGAATTAGAAATGAGGAACAGAAACTCCATGGATAATATTAATGGTATGAAGAAAGGTATTTCCATTTTGTTGGAGTACCTTTTAAATTTGTCCTGATTAATCAGTGACTATTTTTTATTAATAGAAGGGAAAACCATTTCTTATAAGATAAACCATTTAATTGGAAAGATTGTATTGAATCAAGACTTATTTTCTTTCATTGGATTTATTACATTTGACTGTTCCAGTTAGGAATAATTTCAATCCAGTTAAGACATTTCTCATTTGCTTGCTTGGAAGAATTTTCTGAGGTAAAACTTTTACTGAAAATGAAAAACCCTTCACTGGGCAAAGAATTTCTAATGTAACTGTAACAGACTTGACACAATGAAGATAACAGCGAGGATCTTGGAAGTTTAAAAAATTACCTTGAAGGACAGAGGATCTTTTGTCTTTCTGTAGAACGATTTCCATTTATAAGGAAACATCTCTCTTTTGTAAAGCCCTGAGCTAGATTAAGAAAAATGCAAGATACTGAACTCCCATTCATTTACATTGAGGGCAAGAAAATATGAGTCATCCTTGATGTCAAAAAGAAGTCTTTAAGAAAATGTTGGAAATCTATCAAGAAGATGCCTATGCAATCAACTGGAATCAAGTTAATTTTGTCAATGTCTTGGAATATTCCTTCCCAAAGGGACTTTTACTATAATCCTCTTGGCATAGTAGGGATTCAGTTCTATTTTAATAGACACTGGTCATTGCATAGAAAGTAAGGAGATCTTAACATTGGCATTCAAGGTTAATATAGTAATTATTATTATATTTTATTATATATTTATTGCTTTATTATTACATTTTATTTTTTATTATACAATATTATACATATGTACATTGTATAATGTAACATACACTGAATTATATCAATGTACAATAATTAACATAATTAATGTAGCAATAATAGCAAATAAGCTTAATAGAAGTATAGTACATCCATTCATTTTAATGAAGAACATTTTCTTTAAAAGAATAAGCATATTCAGGATGGAATAAAGTAACTGACATAGAATTCAATGTTTCATTTGAATTGGAATGAGGAATACAATTCCACGGATAAGATTAATAGTATAAGGAAGGGTGACATGGGGCACTTACTATTTTGTTGGAGTATCTTTCCAGTTTGTTTGAATTAATCAATGAATATTTCTTGTCAATATAAAGGAAGATATTTACTTATGAGATAAGTCATTTAATGACAAAGATTATATTCCATCAAGACTTATTTTTGATACACAACATGACTACGGGGCCTAATTAGTAGCATTTTTGAGGATTTTGGGTCCAGTAAAGATTTTTCTCTTTCCTTTTATTGGCAGAAAAGATTTTTTTTTTGGTAGAATACTTACTGAAGGTGAAGAACCCTTCTAGGGCAAAGAAATTCTACTGGACCCTTAACTAACTCTTTCTTTCCCTGTAAATTAGCCCTAGCATAACCTTAGAGGAATGCAAGAGACTGAACTTCCACTGATTTACATTGAAGCCAAGGTAACATTGAGATATTTGAGCCTTAGTCTTGATGTCCAAACACAGGCCTCAAGAACAAGGTTTGAAAGCTTTCAGGAAGATACCTATATATTGTGTTGGAATCAAGCAATGCTTTCAGTGCCTTGGAATATTCTTTCACAAAGGTACTTTTGCTATAGTTGTAATGGTTCAGTATGTATTTCTTGGGATTCAGCTCTATTCATGGACTGTGCTTGTTGCATAGTGTCAAACTCCAAGAGTTCAGTCTTAAGAAAGGCAAACAGGATTAATACATATCAGTGTTTATTTCTCTCAGAGCAGACAGCATCCATGCATCCATGCATCCATGCATGGGAGCCAATCTGGAACTGAATTCACTTTGGGGTTGCAGTACACAGTTTATATATCCTTTCGACAGGTGCTGATGTCACCTCATTATCTTTTCACCTAGGGACAGAAGAAATACCTTTTTTATCAGACTCACCCTCAATTTGGGCTATCTAGACAAAAGAATCTGTCTCCACCCATACAAGAGTAGAACACAATGGGCTTCCCTATTTTAGATTAAATTACTTGCAAACTTGGGTGGGGGATGACCAGGATAAGGAGAGTCCACACAATCTTATTATCAGTAATGTCCTTCTGAAGAAAAAATGAACTTAAAGTCTTAGGAAGAAGGGGGGATGCTGTGGCTGGGGAAAGCTCTGAATCTCCAAGGTAATTATTATTAATAATCATTTTTCACAGTAGAAAGTAAGGAGACTTTAACTCAGGCAGATAAAGGTCTTTACTCAATAGAACCATAGGAAACTTATCTATTTTAAAGAACACTTTTAAAAAAGCATATACAAGGTGGAATAAAGTAGTTGACATTGAATTCAATGTTTCATTTGAATTGGAATGAGGCATAACCATTTCATGGCCAAGATTAGTGGCAAGAAGAAGAATAATAGAGGGCATTTTCTGTGCTGTTGGAGTACCTTTCAATTTGCCCTTATTATCAATGATTATTTCTTGCCAATGTAAGGGGAAACCATTTCTTATAACAATCCGTTTAACAGGAAAGATTGTTTTCTTGTTTTGGGTTCAGCATATTATTATAAGTTTAGACTGTTTCAGTTTTGAATACTTTGGGTCCAGTTAAGACTTTTCTCTCACTTACTTAGCAGAAAGGATTTTCCTTTTTAGAACATGTATTAAAGGAAAAGAACACTTTCTTGGGCAAAGAGATTCTGATGGAAGCTCGATTGACTTAATACATTGAAGTTAATAGTGAAGATCTAAGAAGTTAAATAAATGCCCTGAATGACAGCAGATTTTCTATCTTTCTGTAAAATAGTTTCCATTTATTAGGAAACATTCTATCCTTTAAATCTTTGGCCTAGCTTTAGAGGAATTCAAGATACTCACATCCCATTCATTTATTAACACTCAAGTCAAGGCAACATTAGGGCATTTGAGTCTTTCCCTAGATTTAAAAAAGCAACCTTTAAGAACAATGTTGGAAAGCTATCAAGAAGATCCCTTCATATTCTACTGAAATCAAACAATGTCTTCAGTGACTTGGAATATTCCTTCACAAAGGGACTTTGCTACACAGAATAGTTCAACACCATTACTTGAGATTAAGCTTTGTTCCATGGACTGTGGTCATTACACAGAAAGCAAGGAAATCTTAACATAGATGTTCAAAGTTCTTTTCCTAATAGAACCATCACAAATCTCTCATTTTTGATGAAGAACACATTCTTTAAAAGGAGAAACATATTCAGGATGGAATAAAATAAGTGACACTGAATTCAATGTTTCATCTGAATCGGAAAAGTTGTATGGCTAAAATTAGTGCTACAAAGAAAGATGATATGGGTCACTTCCTATTTTGTTGGAGTACCTTTTCAATTTGTCTTGATTAATCAATGAATATATTTTGTCAATATGAAGGGAATTGATTTCTTTATCAAATAAACCATTTGATGGGAATGATTGTACTTCATCAAAACATATTTTCTTTTGTTGGATTCAATACATGATGATAGGCCTAGACCATTCCAGTTGGGAGTATTTGGGGTCCAATTAAGACTTTTGCCTTTTCCTTAATTGGCAGGAAGGATTTTCTTTGGTAGAACATTTTCTAAAAGAGAAGAATGCTTTCTTGGGCAAACTTAATAGACTTGATACATTGACAATAATAGTGAGGATCTAAGAATTCAATTAATGCCCTGAATGACAGTAGATTCTCTGTTTTTCTTTGAAATAGTTTCCATTTATAAGGAAACATTCTCTCCCTGTAAATCTTTGACATAACTTGCAAGAAACCAATCTCTCATTCATTAACACTGAGGCCAAGGCAACACTGGGACATTTGAGTCTTACCCAAGATGTCAAAGTACAATCTTTAAGAACAGTGTTGGAAAGCTTTCAAGAAGATCCCTATATAAACAATTGGAATCAAGCAATGTTTTCAGTGCCTTGGTATATTCCTTCACAAAGGAACATTTGCTGTAATCCTCATGCTTCAATACTATTTGCTTGGGATTCAGCCCAATTTCAAGGACTGGAAGAACAAGCTCTTAACATGGACTTTCAAGATTCTTTGCCCAGTAGGGGCATAACAAACCTATGTTTTAAATGAAGAACAGATTCTTTAAAAGGATAGGCATATCCTGAAGGGAATGAAGTAATTGATATCTAATTCAATGGCTCATTAGAATTGGAATGAGAAACAGCTCCATGGATAAGATGGGTGATTCCAGGAATAATGGTGTGGAGCACTTTCTATTTTGTTGAAGGACCTTTTCGGTTTGTCCTGATTCATCAATTAATATCCTTTATGATGTAAGGGGAAATAATTTATTGTCAAATAAACCATTTAATGGGAATGATTGTATTTCATCAAGACTCATTTTCTTTAACTGGATTCAATACATTGCAATAAGCCTAAACTGTTTCAGCTGGAAGTATTTTGCATCCAGTTAAGACTTTTCTCTTTCCTTTAATTGGCAGAAAGGATTTTCTTTTGTATAATATTTGCTGAAAATGAAGAATACTCTTTAGGGCAAAGAAATTCTAATAAAATCTTAACTGATTTGATATATTGGAGATAATAGTGAGAATCTAAGAAATAAGATAAATGCCCTGAATGACAGCAGATTTTATTATATTAAATAAATCTCTTATATTAAATAAAAATTATCATTTTTATAATATTAATAACCATTTATTAAATTAGCATTAAGGCCTTTTCTCTCTATTTCCTCATTCGGGGACCAGCCCCTGCAAGTCAGTGTCTGTAGGACCCTGCTAATACAGGATATTCCCAAATCCTCTGTGAACATACTTTTTTGATTTTGGGCAGGACTCCTCCCCAATAGAAGACCCTCTTTCTGTTTGGAGTGTAAACAGAATCTAATCTAGATGAATTCCTGCCCTAAAGCATTAAGACTCCATTAGAATATAGGGTAACCCAGCTCACGAAGGAGAATACCAACCATAGTTACCTAGGTGGAAATGGAATCCTCTGTCAGATTACTGGAGATAGCTGAGTATCATGCTCAAGCAACTTTCTCAGCTGGGAGAATTGAAGGTTTCAACCCACCTTCTTATTTGAAATCCACCCCCTCATTAATTGTTCACCAATCAAAGTTGATTTTCACCTTTCAGGGACACACCCTTTTCTAAATGGCATTTTAAGGCTTCAGTTCTCCATAGATGTCTTTGGTTACTGAGAGAAACTTCTGACCATCAATTTATTGATTACCAGCTAGTCTAATTAATAGATTACTAATTACCCAGAAACTCTGTCTCTCAGGCTTTTCATTCTTCTCAAATCATTTCAATTTATAAGGAAAAATTCTCTCCCTGTACAGCCATGGCCTAATTGAGGAATGCAAGATACTGAGGATCCATTCATTTACACTGAGGCAAAGGCAACACTGGGGCATTTGAATCTTAACTAGATGTCAAAACACAGCCTTTCATAACAATGTTGAAAAGCTTTCAAGAAGATCCCTATGTGATCAACTGGAATCAAGCAATATCTTCAGTGTCTTGAAATATTCATCCAGAAAGAAATTTTTGTGATAATCCTCATGGTTCAGTACTGTGAAACCTATAACTCTTCTCACAAAAGTGTTGCTAATTAAATTCCTAAATCCCCATATTATGTGTGAATGTGACTGCAAAGCATGTCTCCACCCTCTTAGCAAAATAACTCCTTTCTTCATATAAAGAATGATATAAGTTTCATAGTCATAGTCACACCCAATGGTTATACCCCCTAGGCATAAGTGTCTTAAAGATAAGCTTAGGTGGCCCCAAGGCACTGTCTGAACTCACACTGTCTGTGTACCCCAGATAAACCTCAAATCCCTCTTTTACATATAACTACACCCTTATGAAAACTCCCTCTTTTACACATAACTACACCCTTATAAAAATTGTATAAAGACCGATTGTTTTGTCCACTGGTCAGTCAACCTTAGCCAGAGCAGATCAGTCAGGGGGATCACTAAGTCTAACTCACTAGCAAAATAGGGGAACTCACCTGATTCTGCCCAAGGGAAAGTATCAGTAGCCTTAATGGGGTGATCTTGTACCCTTATAAGTGATCCTGTACCCTTATAAGCATGGATAACTCCTGGTAGATAGTTCACCTAAGTCTTGCCCAACACCATCCTGGCCCTAGGAATTTACAACTGCCTTTACAATAAATATTGTGTATTGTAAATCACTATTGACGGGACCAGAGTTATTCATTACACCTGCGCTGCACATCAAGTTTTGACAGTAACAATTACTTTAGATTCAACTCTAATGCATAGACTGTGGTCATTACACAGAAAGCAAGAAGATGTTAATGTGGCTGTTAGAGGTTTAAGGTTACCCAATAGAAGCATAGCAAATCTATCAGTTTCAAAGAAGAACAAAATTTTTCAAAGGATAAGCTTATTCAGGATGGAATAAAGTAGTTGACATTGAATTCAAATTTAATTTGAATTGAAATAAGGAATTAAAACTTCATAAAAGGATCGGTGGTATGAAAAAAGATGGTATGAGATACTTCCTATTTGTTGGAGTAATTTTTTAATCTCTCCTGATTAATCAATTAATATCTCTTGCTGATATGAGGGGAAACCATTCCTTAGAAGATAAACCATTTAATGGTAAATAATATATTTAGTCAAGACTTGTTTTCTTTCTTTGGATTCAATACATTATAATAGCCATAGACTGTTCCAGTTGGGAGTATTTTGGGTCCAGTTAAGACTTTTTTCTCGGGGGTGGAGCCAAGATGGCAGAGTAGAAAAACACACATATGGAGGCTGCCCCCACACAGCCCATAAAATACCTGTAGAGAGGGATTCTCAACACTTTTGGAGCAGCAGAAGTGGAGAACAACCAAGTAGAGGAGACTTGCAGCCCAGGGTGACCTGAAAGGCCCACAGGAAATGTCTGTTGTTTGTTGCATCAGACACAGAGTGGAGCCCAGCCCAGCCTTGGCCTCAGTGCAGCTCAAGAACAGCCCTCAGGGGTGGAATCTCCTGTCGAGGAAGGTTCTCAGATCCTTCAACCCACAAGTAACAAAGGTCAGGGAAAGGGTTTTTTCAGCTGCCTGGGAAGGGAGAAGGGCCTTCCCATAACTCTGGCAGCAGGCAGAGGCCACAGAGGCTGCACAGCAACCCATGTGGACCACTCCATTGTTGGAGTGTAAAAACCCCTGGGGGCACTGAAAAGCTGAGTCTTACCTCAGCCCTGTATAGAGTCCCTGAGGCAGCTGGTCTTTGTCTCACACTGAATGGTGGCCCTGCCCTGCCCCCACAGCTTGACTGAATCGCAGCCCTGCAGTGATGGCTTGGCACAACTGGAGGCCAGGTGGCTGTGGAGAGGTAACTGCTAAGATTCTGGGCACAAAAATCTCTTCCTTTCAGACTAGTGTACATGCTTGATGGTGCCACGTTGGAGGAACTGAGATCTTACAGATTCCCAGAGAATACCCTACTCCTGACAAAAGTTCCAAAAGTCAAGTAACTGGTTGGGAAAATGCCCAAAAAAGGGGAAAAAAAATAAGACTATAGGTTACTTTCTTGGTGAACAGGTATCTCCTCCCATCCTTTGGGATGAGGAAGAACAATGCTTACCATCAGGTAAAGACATAAAAGTCAAGGCTTCTGCATCCCAAACATCCAAAATAAATATTCAATGGTCCCAGGCCATGGAAGAACTCAAAAAGGATTTTGAAAATCAAGTAAGAAAGGTGGAGGAAAAACTGGGAAGAGAAATGAAAGAGATGCAAGAAAAGCATGAAAATCAGGTCAACACCTTACTAAAGGAGACCCAAAAAAATGCTGAAGAAAATAACAC
>CM053770.1:306084818-306362938 GCA_028658325.1 Potorous gilbertii | reverse complement strand
AGAGAGAGAGAGAGAGAGAGAGAGAGAGAGAGAGAGAAAGAGAGAGAGAGTTAGTTCAGAATATAGAAAGGGATAAAATTCTTATAGCTCAAATCTCATACTTGTATTTCAGATGTAGTCTAGCATTAACCTAAAATATCTACTTAGTTATGTTTATACTAGTCACTTAACATAACTATAGAAATTTGCCATAATATAAGAATAAGGACATAGCTATGCAATAAGAAATAATGTTCCCCTTTCTTGATGTCAGTTCCCAGGCCAGGGTCATATACATAGCCAATTGCATTGAGCCAGGCTTAAAGTCACCCAGGTAGGATATTTTTCCATTCAAGAGGAAATATCATACTAGGGAAACTGAGTCAGAAAAATCAGTCCATGCCAAGAGTCTATCTCCCAACTTTTCCGATGAGAATTCCACCTGCAGTTCATGGATGTCAACTCCATAGCTTGCATCGTGGATCATTGGCTTAACAGTATTCTTGATGGTCATACCTGGAGTCAGACTCTGAATAATATCAGTTACAGTCCCATAACGTCTGAAATAGCAAGTTTCAAATCGTAGTTTTGGGTGAATTCAGTTTTCAAGGATCATATATTGATGAAAACAAATAATGTGAAGTAGCCCCTTAACCCAGGATAGAACTGCTATGTATAGCTTTTCCACATATAATTTCATATGTATGTAATCACAAATCACATATAAAGTAAATGCTGTTGTGAATTACTATCAACATTATATATTAGTACATAATTTTCAACATCATTTTAATAATTAAATTTGTATAATCTTAAAAACCACTATGATTTTCCCATGGACCCCCTGCCTATAAGCCAGGTCTATAAGATGTTTAACATAATTACCAGTAGTTCAAAGCAGCAGAAGATTCTCTTTTGGTAAAAACTTAGAACACATTCTAGTGCAGCAACGAAAGCAAAGCTTAAAAAAAATAACAAGCCCCTGGATAATAAAGACCCATTTAATTAGAATTACCATCAGACCAGAACCCTGCAACAAGGTAAACCTTGAAGAAGGGTCCCATCATGGACCATTATTGCGTATCTCGTGTATATCTTTCACAATCTGTTAAGTATCATTCATCATTTTTTGGAGATAATGGACATGAGTAAGAATTTCCCCTGACCTATTGATGTAGGAGCTGCAGAAATGATTAATGAGAGCACAAGCTTCCCATAAAGCAGCAGTGACAAGCTCTAAAGCCAAGAGATTCGGTAGGAATGTTTTTGCTAAAGAGTCAGTCTCTTCCTGGAGAAAGGAGATAGCTTTCTTAAAGGGCTAGATCATAACTGAAGTAGAAGAAAAGATTGATTATATGGAGCTGGAAGTTGTCACCACGTGTCTTTAAAAAAAAAGGAAAAGGAAATATATGAATTTGTGGATATTAATCTTTGGCCCTGGAAATAAAATGTTACCATTAGTGATTATAAATCCAGATTTGATTTGAATTATTACAAAATCTGCCCTGAAGAATGGGATCTGAGTGTGCTCTCCTTTCAGGGTAATTATGGTAAATTATAACCTCACTCAAAAGACATTTGTTATTTGGCATTAAGGAATTTATTATATGGCCCCAAGCAAGTTACCTTATGTCTATTTGTTTCAATTTACTGTTCTGTAAGGGAATAATGATAGCATTCACGTCCCAGGGTCATTGTGAGGATCACATGATTGTAAAGTGCTTGGCACAGTTCTTGCATTGGGCAAACGCTATATGAATGTTAACTGTTTTTATTATTTCTTTAATTAGATGTAATTGCTTCATACTTGATAACTTTATTTGGGTTTTTAAACATGATGAATATAAAATGGCAATGATAATAGCTGAAAGATTTTCTGTATAAGGCAATTTGGAAGTGCATTCACCTGATTGGCAATGGATTTTGTTTCGGGTTTCAAATACATCATATGTTGTTTATGGCATTATTATGTTTCTAAATTTTCTTATGTTATGTAATCTGGTCATCTGTCAGCAATTTCTCTTATATCTAGATGTTGTTAGAGTAAGAATTATAATAGTTAAAGAAGAAAAGGATGAGTTAAAAAGCTGTTAGGTCAATGTGCTAAAATATTCTGAAGTACTATAATTTAAGAACTTACAAACTTCCAAATTTTGCCCATATTTAAGAGGAAGTTTCACCTAAAATTATTTGGTGATCATTTATGAAAATTCTGAGATTGTTAACAAAGTTATTTGGAGTTATTGTTATAATGTTAAAACCTATCAAGTATTTACATTGGCATTTTAAAAAGGAAAACTGGCAATTTTCCAAGGAGAAGACTTTGTAAAATCTCTTTTGTAAACTTGCAAGAATTCTTGAAAAGTATCTAGTCATAAATTCTTATCAACTCTGTACAAGAGTTTTCTGTATTGTCGAATTCTTATTGAGTAAATGGGAATCCTTGCACAAAGTAGGATTATAATTTTCAAGCCTACATGTGATGTAGAGTGTGTTTCATCTAAAGTATATGTACGTATATGTCTTAATCTGAAGGTGTACAGCAATTGGCCAGTGATGTTTTTCTAGGAGTTTAAGTGAGCTATTACATATATTCACCATCTATGTGGAATTCCAGAATTTAATTATTTTCTTAATTTCTAGTGAAATATTTCATACCATGCTGAATTCATACTCTAGGAGAAGACAAAAGGAAGAAAAAAATATTGATTAAATTTTTAAAGGACTGGTAAACTTTGTTATAGAGATAAGATTAATTTAATTGTTGTTGGGGGTATTTTGGCCTGGAAAAACTGAATCTGTTTTTCAATGTAAACACTTTTTGATGAAAGAGGTGTGGTAACTATGAATTTTGTGATGATTAGGAATTTATTTTGTTTTTAATAGTACTTTCGGGGTTTATGATACTTAAAGACAATTTATACCAGCTCAGTTTTGATAAATTCCAGTTTTAAAGATTTTTTTTTTGCTTTAAATGATGAATAAGAGATATCTATCAGTTTAGAGCAGGGGTGGGGAACCTATGGCCTTGAGGACATGTGTCCTTCTAGGTCCTTGGGTGCTGCCTTTTGACTGAGTTCAAGTTTCCCAAAACAAATCCTTTTATTAAGGGGATTTGTTCTGCGAAGTTTGGATTCAGTCAAAGGGCTGCACTTGAGGACCTAGAGGGCCTGGAGGTCACAGTTTACCCACCCTTTTAGGGTTTAGAGGTTTCCAACTAATTTACTTCATGAAGGTTTAGTGATTACCTTTTTAATATCAGGATAAATTTTAATTTGTTTTTAAGAAAGGGAAATACTTTTAGGAAGGAATATTTTAGTAAAAAAAAAATTTTTGTAACAAAACCTTTTGTGTGATTTTTAGAAGGCCAATTAAATTTTTATTTGTGAGCTAATTTATTGCAATAATTTGATGATATTGATAACAACTGTGTTCAAACCTACCGTGATTAGTGAGACTTTATTGTTTAAATTTCATTCTCAGGTTTGTTGTGTTCTTAGACTTTCCTTAAGTGGGTGCTTTCATAAAAGAAAATCAGCAGTCAACAACTCGATGGAAGCAACATTTGAGATCTAATGCTAGTAGATATCTATCCATATTTGTCCCTGGGAATAAGGCAGGGAGATTACCTTGGGAAGAGTAAGGTTGGACTCTTCTTCATCTATTTTCCTGTTAAGGCACAAGCTCAGTTCTCATGTGAACGGTCTCAGGTCAGGTAAAGGTGAGGGCTTAACCACTGAGCTCTCATGAGGACCCCCCAGAGAACAGCTGGGAATTGAGGAGTGAGACATGAGTTATCTTGTTTTTCCACCTCTCAGTAATAAAGCCTACACCTCTGCTTCACTCTGGTGGTCTCTTCTCTCATAAGTTTATCTGGCTGATCACCAAAGTCCTGGAATAGGTAAGACGACCTGGCAGCCCACGGCAGTTAGGCCGGACATTTTCCCATACAAGAAATCCATCCACTTGGCTCTATATGCTAGGCTACGTATACTGGTGTAAACCTTGAAGAACAATTTTGATGCTGCTATAATCACGTCCCTGCTTCTAAATCTCACAGCAAATTTCTATTATCAGGGTAGATAGTGGAATTTTGCCATTGTTATACTGATTCGATTAGTTATTAGATTAATACTAAGGCACCTAAATTATTGTAATAAGCTGAAAGTGGGAAAGCTCTTGCTGTTTTGATCTGAATTGTAATCCCTCTATGGCCTAAGCAGGAGTTAAATTAGTTCTTGAAATTGTCATATGTATACGATTCATTTCCTGAAGGATCTCATTCTTTCAGAAAAATATGATTATAATTAGACAAAGGTAGAGAAGCTTGTCAAATAAACATGTGAATCTATTAAATTGTGAGGTTAAAGTCAGGAACCTCCTTTGTTTTTATCTTCCTGATGAATATCTGATCATTGGATTCAGATAACTTTGGAGAAGAAGTGAGGCTGGTGACCTTGCACAGCCATCCCTCATTCAAAACAAAGTCAAGTGCAAGTCATGTTATTATTTCTCTGATGGTATGGTCTTCTTTGCCAACAAAGGATGAACACAAGTCTGAGAGTAGACTCAGCTCCACCTCTCCTATCTTGTCTCCCCTTTCCTTTCCTTCTTTTCTCCAAAGGAAGGTAAATTTGGATGGCCAAAAGATGCCCAGTTGACTTGGGTTTTACTGGCTAGTTTCTCCCTTCCCTTCCCTTCCCTTTTCTTCTCTTCCCTTCCCTTCCCTTCCCTACTCTTCCACTTTTGTTAGGGGTTATTCATTTGAACATGGTTAGACATTGAAAATGTTTTATTATAAATAACTTATTTGATATACACTGTTTTAAAATTGATTATGCCATGTATTTATATATCCCATCCAAGAACATTTTGTTACAACTGAAGTTAATCTAGCAACTTCTTATAAAAAGTGTTCTGATATTAATTCCCTAGAAGAATCTCATCTTCCTAATGGGGAGAGGAATAATGTCAAGTATAAAAATTGGGTTCTAATTTTCTGTTTGTATCTGAGTTTCCTATATATAATAACATGACAATTGACCAACCTAAAATTGTAAATTCCCTGGTCTAAAAGTTTTCAAACTTGATTTTCTAGAAATAGATGTAAGATTTAAGCTAACTTTCATTATTTAACCTGGCTATTGGCAATGTAAATTCAAATTTGTGTTAAGACCAATTTTGTAGGAAACTTTTTGTAACAGAAAAGAGGATCTCTACAAATTACCTGAGTCTAAGAAGACAGTCAGCTGAAAACTGCTTTGAGACCACACCCAGACCAGAGAGTTGCACCAGATGGTGTCCTGAGAATGAGACAGCTGGATGAGACTTCTGAACTTTAAATGGACACTTTAACTTTGCCATTCATTTTGCAAGGGGAGAAACCCTTGCACCTTTTTTATCTGTAAGATCTACTTATCAAAGGGAATTGCCCCCTCTGATTTTGTCAGTGTTTATCTATCTTTCCCTTTTCCTTTCATGGTGTCTCCCCTTTATAAGTCCCATAGCTGGAAACCCTTGAGGAAGTGTTTGTCATGTCAGCGATTCACTGAAGAGTTCACACTCTAGAATTAAATGAGAGGAGGGGGCAATGACAGAAATGATTATTTATAACCAATGATTGGGGGAGATCAAGAATTTCCCCCTTTTTATTAAGTCTTGATTTTAAAAAGTTCAGTCTCTTGAAGGACATTGTTGATAATGTCCTTGAACCAACTGTCTTCTTCAGACCCCACTCAGGTGGAGGAACCTTTGTGTTCTCCTCAGGCAACGAGGAGGGGCATAAGTTTTTTGAAAAGTGTCAGGATCCCCATGTCAAGACCATCCCTCTCTTTTTACTATTAGGAGACACCCTGTTTTCCAGAGCTAAGTCCCAGCAAACAAGCTGTGCTCTGAGCTTGGCATAACAACAATCCTTTGTGCTCACCTTCTGGATGAACTCACCCATAGTTAAATTCTAGAATCGTTTCACATCAGTACTAGGTGGGCTCTGAACTTGGACAAGCACCTGTAGTACCTTTGTTCTGGTCATGAAGTCCTGCTATGAATCAAACTTACCTAATTATCTAGCGGTTACTCCTCAATCGTCAGGGCTACAGTTCACTGCTCAGCCATTGGTATAAGTATTGAGATTTGTCCACATTAAAGGGGGTCTCCTGGGGGGGGGAGGCTGGCACATATGTCTAGTTCCCCTCTTTCGATGAAATAAAGAAAGCTTTTTGCTCTTTGGTTTTATTTTGTTTTGTTTTGTTTTGTTGTTAGAGTTAACTGTGGTTGTGATAACCTATGTGAGCTCTATGGGTTTTTTAGAGTTAACAGTAGTTGCTTGGCAGCTGTGTTTCTTGGGTGATTTATTTAATGTTTCAGGGCTTGCAATTGGTGCACTACTGTAAACTCTCTGAAGTGTTTTATTTTGTTTTTAAGGGCTCACAGTTGGTTGCATGACCTCTGTGACTCTTTGGTCATTTGTTTTCAGGGTTGACAATAGATTGCCCAAGACTAGGAGGAACTTAGAAATGGATGGCATAATCAAAACTCATATCCAGCCCCTCCTTGTAGTATTTATCCTCTCTTTAATTGTTAGCCAATCAGAGTTAATTGCCACTCCTCTTCCAAAATGGTATATAAGCTATGAGCCTGCCACCATGATGGTCTTTGGTCTAAGACGGGGGGCCAAAGGATCCTCCTTTTATTAAAATGCTGGCGTTGTTGATAAAATTATTAAATTATCCTGAAATTACATGTCTCAAATCTTTTTAAAGTTCATAGAACAATGAATCCAAGGAGTCCTTTCCTCCAGTCTTGATAGCAGTTGGAGCTATCAGCCACACCTGGAGCATCGGACCATTCCAAGCAGGCTGAATCCCATTACTCCACTGAAAGTTTTGATGTACATCTCCTGGGTTTAAATCATATCATGAGAAGTCCAAAGTCCACCGTTGCTCCCACCTTATGAAACTCACATAGCCTAACTTATAACTACTGGATATAGGAAGCAACAGAAGTATCCCCATAAAAGTAAAGATGTATATATTTTGGGAAAGGGTTTTGCTTGGTAGGAAGGTATCCAAAAAGCATTTGAAATGGTGATATACGTAGTTCTCCCCTCTTTGATCTGAAAGGCCTGTGTCTAGTGACAGAGTAAGAGGATCTCAACTTCATGGGGGTACTGTACTATTAAAGGAGAACTCAGGACCAGAACATAAGCCTTCTCTACCAAGAGGACAGTGGAGCCACAGCCCAGAGGCAGGGTGGTGCTACAGCATCAAGCTGAGAAGAATCATAAGCTCCTAGGCAGTGGGTGGGCCCTACTGGTTGAGTTAGGACCCCAGAATCCACCCCACTCTGTTCATGTACAAAAAGAGAAGAGGATTTATTGTAATCTGAGCGTCCCAGTGCAGGTGCTCATAATACGGTCTGTTTCAGCTCTGTTATAGCTGAGAGATGTTAGGAATCCAAATGTAAACGTTCAGGAACAGAATTTTTAGTCAGAGATACAAGATGTTTGGTAATTTGACTAAAAGAGAGTATTCACTAGCTGCAATATCCTGCTGCTCCTAGCATGGTCCTCAGCTGCCACTTAGTGGAGGAAGCAGAAAGTTGTTGAATAGCTAGAATGCATTGAAGAGAAATAGAGTGAGTCCCAGTAGCAAGAACAAAACCCAAATATTCCACCTGTGGGAGACCACTGTACTTTTGACTTAGAGAACTTGTGACCTGTTTGGTGAAACTCCAGTGATCGATGGTGGCTATCTTCCTGGCAAATCTCTGCATCTCGAGTTGCTAGAAACAGGTCTGAACCATCTACATATCCCTGAGGTAAACAAATCCATGTCCACTGTGTATGTTTCCAGATAAAGGCAAACAGACGTTGGGAATCTGGATTATGGATATTGAAAAAAATGCAGAAAAGAAGTCTATCACCATGAAGCATGTTGCTTCACAAGCGATTGAGGAGGTGATAGTGACACTGGATGCCTAGGTATAACGTAAGAATTATTTGTATGCATATCTTGAACAAAATAATGTCATTTGGCCCTAGTTTAGGTTTTTTAACAGGAAGAATACATATATTGCAAGGTGACTTGCTGGGAATAATAAGGCCTTCATCTATTAAAGTTATCAATTTACGTGAAATTGCTTTAATAACTTCCTTGAAATACTGTGGAATAGATGGGGGTGGGGATGAGACTTTTTTCATCTTAATAGTAGCAGGGACAACAGATTTAAGGAGTCCCACATAAGGAGATAAAAAGACCCAAAGATTATCAGGAATATCAGAGAGGATTTCCAATGTATTCCCTACCGTTTCCCAAGTGCCTGAAATTAGGATTGGGGGTAAATGGAGGGAATCCTCTGGCAGCTGAAGGGACATAGTGGCATGAGGAGAACAGGAAATGGTCCCCCTAATTTACACAGGAGATCACACCCCAATAAATATGCAAAGTTAGGTATGAGGAAGAGGGTACATTAAGACCATATGAGGAGATAATTTAGGAACAAGCTGAAGCTTCTCTGATAACTCCAACTACATCTACAGACTCAACAGAAGTACATTTAGAATCAGGTTTGCTCAGTAGAACTGATTTTGAAGCTCCCATGTCTGAAAACAGTAAAAATAAGTATCCCTGACTTTAAGGGTTACATGCAGCTTATTACTTTGAGGAGGGGAAGGGGCGAGAATAACTAAGGTTAGGACATCAGGGTCTGGGAAAGTACAATCATCATCTTCAGGTTGTGCAGCCCTTCCCCCTACCCTACACCTTCAGGAATTATTATTCCTTGGGGAGTTCCTAAAGTTATTTCAGTTTCTCTAGAAATCCCTAAAACCCTCAAATCTGCTGTTCATAAAGTCTAGTTTTTTCTTTCCTACTTATGTTCTCTAGAAATATGACCTCTTTTATTGCAATAAAAACTAAGGTCTGGTCCCTGAAACTGTAGCATGGTCTCTATCATCTGTGCCAGAGTTTTAGACACCCTGAGTAAGGGGGTCAAAATGTTTTGGATTGAAACTATTTGTAGAGAAGTTGTGATGGTCAATCCCCATTCTCCTGCTTCTCTTTTCTTGCTAAAGTTTTTCTTGCATTTCTCTCTCTAACCTCTCTCTTTCCATCATCTCTTTCTATTCCTTCTCTTTCTTTTTTCTCTATTCTCTTTCTCCCTCCCCACCCCTTTCAAGCCCTTCATAAATGTATAAAACAATTATCTTTTAACTGCTCAGTACTCATGGTGTGCCAAACCAGACACCTTTTGTGAAAATGCTTCTTTATCTCTAGTGATAATTGATTAACAAAATGAGTATAGATGATACAATCATTTTTAGGGTTAAAAGCATGTAGTCGAGCATACCACTTCGCATTTTTACACAGTGTATCATAAAATTGGCTAGGACTTTCTTTCTCTCCCTGAAAACTGTTCTGGAGCTTATGCCAGTTTTCTGGCCTAAATGAATATCCTTCCATTCCTTTGAGTAAGGTTCCCCTAGCTTCTTGAAGTTTATTGTAATTCTTGGGAATATTTAGATTCCAGTGTGGCTCTTACAAAGGGCCAAAATTGAATTGACTTACGTAAAATCTAGTCTGCTTGCTGCTTCTGTAAGGAAAGCTTGCATTAAATCCATTACATCACCTCAAACAGGATTAAAATCTCAATAGATTGCCTGGAATTGGGTAACTATTGCTACTGGATCCTCATCAAATTTAGAGGTGTTGCTTCTCCAAATACACTGATCATTGGGGTTGAATGTAACATGCTCTCTGAGTACATTCTCTCTTCAATCATGGATGGCAACTTCTTATAGAAGGAAAATGTCTTTGGGTTTTACTTGTATCTGATAAGAAATCAAACTCTCAGTTAAGGCAAATGAATAGGAAAGAGGAACAGAAGCTGGGGAAGGAGGAGGACGAGGAGCAGGAGGAGAAGGAGAAGAAGGAAAAGAAAGCGGAGAAAAAAGAAAAAAGAGGAGGAGTTAATGGCAACAGCAACTCTGAGGTCTCAGATTATCCACTAAAGATACTTTGGGAGGAGATTTCATAGAAGCTGACAAGCTGAGGTAGTTAGGTGGAAGAAAAGAAGGCAGAGAAAACAAGGGAGCTGGAGAAGAAGGGGTTAAGAAGTGTTGGAAGGCTAGAGGTAAGATCGAAGAAGTCAGAGTAGTTGGAAGAGTATTGAAGGAAACATAAAGCTGAGTAGACGGTTGATGGAGAAATTGAGCATGTGCCATTGGATGACTGAATTTTAGGGGCTAGATCTATCAACGTATTCCAAAAATACCAATAATCTAATGGTTAGGATTTTCATCCCCTATAATTAACTTTAAATCTTTTTATTGTCTGATAATTAAATGAGCCATTTCTGGGCCACAATAATTCCCCTGCTGAATTTTTTGCTGTCCAAGATCAGATGTCACAGAACTTAATAACTTGCCTTTTTTGTCATCCTTGGCCCAACGGGAGTTCATTCTTATTCCATGCTATGAGGAGTCGTTCCAAGGGAGCTCCTTTAGGCACATTCTTTTTGCTATGGTTGACTTCCCATATGTGTATGTGTATGTATATGTGTGTATATATATACACATACATGTACACACATACATACACATATACATATATATGTATATACATATGCGTGTATGCATATATACATATATACTCACACATATGTCACAGACATACCCAAAAGAAAATTTCCTTCTCTGATTTTACTCTTGAATCCACAACCTTTTATAAATTGGGGAACATTTTCCCCTTCCTTGTCTTTCTTTCAATTTTGGCCACAATCAAAAGACAGAAAGAGAACTCCTCTCCCCCTTTCCCCCCACCTGGTTTCTTTTTGCCTTTAATTACTCCTTTTAAACTTTATAGCCTGAGTCTTATTGTAACTTTCCTACCTAGTAAATACAGACTCATCTTTGCAAATCTTAAAGACAAAGGGACAAATACAGAGCCTTAGTGACCAGAAATCAAAATTGAGCTTATAAAAGCTACTTTCCTAACTTGGCAGTACCTTCTACTCTACTTAAGGCAATTTCTTTTACTTGCCTATACCCAACTTCCTTCTCTGCTTCCTACTGTGCTCACAACCGATTTCTTTTTTACTCAGCACCACGATACCCACAGCAGCTGCTATGAATATGCAGGCATATTTCCAGGGTAAATTCACAAAATATGAACTGTCTTCTTCAAAGATGAAACTAAAGTATTTATTCAGATACCAGAAAGCCAATTCCACTATAGTCACAAAGAAGTTTGTACACATTACGAATATAGGGAGCACCACCAACCCCAAGCCTTCCTTTCTACAGGCCTCCCCACACACAAGTTCTCTTAGGCAAAATGCCCTACTCTTACCTAGGCTAGCAGCTCTGCTCCTCTCTGCTCTGCCTGCTGCCCCTCTCTCAGCTCCCCTCACTTTCTCTTCTTGGTTCACCCTTCCTGCTCCACTCATTCAGCAAGTTTCTCCCACCATGTGACTTGAGTCACGTGACTCAAATTGTAGGCTGGGCCAAAGCTCAAAGCAAGTCACGTGGGCTTATTAAGAGGCAGGGAAGATCTTCAAATTACCGTAATGTTACACTTGGCCCCAAGACCGTTCGTTTCCATTAATACGTCAGTGAGAGTTTAGTGATAACTGGTAACAACATAATGTCATAACAATATAACAGGGATAATACAAAATAAACATATAAAACAATATCTTATGATGGGGGCTTGAATGCAAGCACCCCATCATTTCCTTCTCAAATGAATGGGACCCAAAATCCCTTGGGCTAAGGTCTTTTCTTCTATAACTATTTTCTGCTGAAATTGGATGTAGAGCTGTCCCTTCCTCAAGAGGTTCCATTCAAAGGGTCAGTTCTTTAGCCAGTATCCAGAGGGTGGTCAATGCCAGGTCCAGGGATGATGTATCATAGCCTGTATCTGGAGCTTGGTCAATGCCAGGTCCATGGTACTGTATTGTAGTCTTGGACAGAGGGCAATTTCCAATTTAAGCAGTCAGTCATCTACAAGTGGAGGGCACTAAGCCTGCAGGAAACAAATCTAACAAACATGATGAACAGACAAAAGTCAAAAAAGAAAAAAAGAGATAATAACCAGAAGCAGGGTAGATATAGTGTCAGCCATACTTCTGGAGTCCATGAACCCACTGTCATAGTCTTATTCACTGTAAAATATATGAGTTAAGGGCACAATTTGGTAATCATCTTCTTCCAAATAAGCAGCAGTTATAGAATTGTCTTTCTCACATGTTATAATCTTCACAGAGACTGGAACATCATCTGGCTTCTATTTTACCCATACTTTAGCTCCTAATTTTATTCTATCAGTAGAACCAAACCCTTCAGTTCCTCTGATAGTTATTTCAGAAGGAGGGTCAGTTTTCAAAAGGGGCATTGTTTCACAAGGAATAATAATCACCTGAACTATTCTATCATTTTTACAAAATTGTATGGATTCTTCACCTAAATTTTGTAATACCACAATAATTTCTCCTTGATAATTAAAATCTGTTACCCCAACCAATATATGTATTCCTCAAATTGCTAATCCTGATTTAGGTAATATCAGTCCAAAATTATTTTCAGGGATTCTCATACATATTCCAGTAGATAGTTTTATTATTTCTTTTCTATCCAACCAAAAATCCTCTAAGCAATGTAAATCATACCCTGCTGATACAGGTGTTCATGGATACGATTCTGAGACATCTTGTCTCATAGTCCAATATTCAATATTCGGGATCTTATGTGTTTGCTGTTTTCTAATTTACAGATTTGGGGTCATCATTCTGGCTAGAGGTATACTTTCTCCCAATGGTCTATTATTTCAAATTATGTAAAGCAGTAAACAAACTATCCTTCCAAAATTTATCCCTGCTCTTCATAAAGCAGTAAACATTTCTCTCCTTGATTGTCTATTCTGACTTTGAATCTTCTGGCCATTTGCTCTTCTCTCTTGAGAAAATTTATCTTTTTCCCATTGCCCTAAGTCACTTAGCTGTGAAATCTTATCCAGCACCTCTGAAAGAGGGTTCCCTATTTCCCCAATTAGTAGAGTCAGAATCAGGTGCTTATAAACAGGAGGAGCAGATTTCACTATTATATTCCTATGAGAAACTGTTAAGGGAGTGCTATGATAAGCCTCAGAGTTTCTGCCCATTATGGCAGTTATCATTACTTCTTCCTTTAACTTTCTCTTATAGTCTCTAAGTGAATGCCAGGGTCTATCTCCACTAGCCTACATAGAGTCAGTGATACTGCATACTGCATCCCTTGGCAGTTTGTTACCTCCTCAAATACGGCAATCCCTAAAATCTTGTAGTACAAAGAGATTCTAATACCTATGAATTTCAAACAATCTATGTTATCTATCCATACTCCTCAGGATCCTTCCTCCCTGATTGTCACCATCTAAGATACTAGTGATTCTCCCACTTTTTGGGTGAATGGACTTAAAATATTAGTGACCTCCTGCTGAGTAAATCCTCACTTGCTTTCTTAAATACTGTGTGGCCCCCTGGTTCTCCTGTTTCTTTTGTAGTATTAGACATGCGCCCACGTTTCTAGGACCCTCTTTATCTACATTTGTTTCATTTTCCTCTCTGAGTCTTCCTTCTAGGTGTCTGGGCCCCAATCAGGCCCCCAGACACAAGGGTTGCATTCATTTTCCTCTTGTTAACTTTCCCCTTCTTTTTTTTTTTCTGAGCCACTCTCTCTTTTCTGTTACCAACTAATACTTTCTAGTGTGCTCTTCTAAAAGAGAATTTGGACACATAGAAAGCTTCCCTTGCAAATCAGCTAACTCTTTTTTCAACTGAACCTTTTCCTCCAGCAATTTGTCTCTACTCTTACATATAATACCATAGCTTGTTAACAATGCCCATCTTCTTCTACATACTCCTGCCATTTCTTTCCCTGGTTCTATTGGTATTCCTTACAAACATCTTTCTAAGCCTCTGAGTTCTCACTTCTGTAGCCTTGGTTCCTAGTTTTTACAAAGACCTGTGCTTTTAGCCCATTCTCTCACCAGGGAGGAATAAGGCAAATCCTACCATCCTGGGATACCCATTTCCTTCCCTAGAACCTTCCTCTCTCCAGCTAGAGCTTTTATATTTCGTGATTCCATTTTTGTCACTATTTGTAGTGCCAATGCTATACACACAGCAGCTGCTATGGATATGCAGGCATATTTCCAGGGTAAATTCACAAAATATGAACTCTCTTCTTCAAAGATGAAACCAAAATATTTATTCAGGTACCAGAAAGCCAATTCCACTATAGTTACAAGGAAGTTTGTACACATTACCAATGCAAGGAGCAACACTATTCCCAAGCCTTTCCTCCTTCAAGCCTCTCCACAAACAAGTTACCTTAGACAAAGTGCCCCTTTCTTACCCAGGCTAGCTGTTCTGCTCCACTCTGCTCTGCTTGCTGCCCCTTTCTCAGGTCCCCTTACTCTCTCTTCCTGCTGTACCTTTCCTGCTCCACCTGTTCAGCAAACTCCTCCCATGATGTGACTTAAGCTATGGGCTGGGCCAAAGTTCAAAGCAGGTCGCATGAGCCTATTATGGGGCAGGGAAGATATTCAAATTACCTTAACATTACATAAATCCTATATTTAGATCTAACTACCTGAAAACTTGCTTCCCAGGACTCATAGATTTTAGAAGAGTTGGTACTCTTTCAGCTTGCTTCAGTTTCTTTTCTGAAACTTTACCTGCAAGAAATATTGAGCCATGCCTGCCTCTTATAGCAGGACTGAAATGTCCAGGCCATGATTTCAAAATGGATTTCTAAATTCTCAAGCACCACCACATTTTTTCCAGATCACACCACAGGAAAAAACAGGATTTCTTTTCAAGGCCTTCTTTGGCAGAGTTTTTCTTGTGTATTCAATCTGTTTCCATAGCCTGTTCATGAAGACCCCATGCTGTTGAGAGTGAAAATCAAAATGCTGCAGTGCAAAAAGAGATAAACAGACATAGAACATATAAAGTTATCCAGAAATATTTCTGTTTGCTGGTAAAAGAAAGAGTCAGATCACAACCAGAGTCCTAACAAAAAACTCCCCCTTGGAGAAATTTTCTACTTTTGCACAAAAAGATATTAAGGAATTTTTGTTAAGAATCTAGGGTACAGAGCTCTGGTCCCTTCATGAGGTTGCCAAACTGTGACATATGAAAAGTTCAAGAGACTTAGTTTCTGAGTAATTAACAATCATTTTATTAGTTATAGCTAGTGCATGATTAACAAAAGAGTCATTTGGCCAACTCTCTTAAATCAAAGACCACTCATAGAACCCATTCAATGAATATATGCCCTTGGAAAAGTGAGAGTTCACGAGGGTGAAAATCATCTCTGATGGGTTAACAAGTAATGAGAGAATGAATATTATAATTTGAGGTGGGATTATTCTAGAGAAGGGCTAGGGGACATGACTCTAATCACTCAGTCTTGAACAAAAAAACTTACTTATTTCTGCTCAGACCTCCCCCCCTCTCCCAGTCTAGGGAAATCTAGACAAAAACGGAGATCTACTTTCACTCAGATCTATCTGACTAAAACACAATGGCCCCCAGACCATGAATTCACCAATTCATATAAACTAGAATTTCCTTACCTTTTGATCAGATCTAACTTCTCCTGGTTGGTAAGTATCACCCAAGATTTCATCTCATTATCAGTCCTACATTTCGAAGGCTATATTACCCACAGGGGCTGACTTCTGAACAAGGAAATCTGAAGGGGAAAAACCTTAGTTCTAATTCAATAACTAATTATTAATATGAGAGAAATAATCATTTTTCTCAAGGGCAAAGAAAATCTAATGAAATTTTAACAGATTTAATTCATTAAAGATAATAATGAGCATGTAGGAAGTTGAATAAATGCCCTGAATGACATAAGAGTTTCTGTCTTTTTGTGAAGTGTTTTCTTTTTATAAAAAAAAACTCCCTCCCTGTAAAACCCTGGCCTAGCTTTAGAGAAATTCCAGATACTGACCTTCTATTCATTTACACTGAAGCCAAAGCAACATTGGGGTATTTGAGTCTTACCCTAGATGTCAAAATGCAACCCTTAAGAACAATGTTGAGCGGCAGCTAGGTGGTGCATGAATAGAGCATTGGCCCTGGGGTCAGGAGGACCTGGGTTCAAATGTGACCTCAGACACTTGACACTTACTAGCTGTATGACCTTGGGCAACTCAAGTAACCGCAATTGCCTTGCTTTCCCCCCTCCAAAAACGACAACAACAAAAGAACAATATTGGAAATCTTTCAAGAAGATTTCAATGTAATCTACTGGAATCAAGCAATGACTTTAAGTGCCTTGGAATATTCCTTGATGAAGGGACCTTTTTCTCTAATTCTCATGGTTCAGTGCATATTGCTTGTGATCCACCTATATTCAACAGATTGTTGTTCCTATCTAGAAAGCAGGAAATCTTAACATGGGTGTTCAAGATTCTTTACCTAATAGAACCATAACAAATTATCTATTTTTACTTTAGAACACATTCTTGAAAAGGATCAGACCATAAAGGCTCAAAGAAAGTAAATGGATCTCATTTGTTTCATTCCCATTGAAATGAGGAACTTTGACCACAATGAGGAAGGATAGTAAGGCTTCCCTCCTGATTTGCTGGAGTACCTTTTCAATTTCTCCTGATTAAGCAATGGTTATCCATTGTGGATATAAGGGGAAACCATTTCTTTGGAGATAAGACATTTAAAGGACAGGTTGTATTTCATTGACTTGTTTTCTTTTGTTTAATTCAATACATTACAATAAGTCTAGGCTATTCCAGTTTTGAGTATTTTTGGTCCAATTAAGACCTTTCTTTCTTCCTTAATTGGCAGGAAGGATTTCCTTTTGTACAAGATTTACTAAAAGGGAAAAATCCTTTTCTTGGGCAAAGAAACCCTAATTGAACCACAAAGGACTTGAAGCATTGATGATAGTGAGGATCTAGGAAGTCAAATAAATTCCCTATTTCTTATTTCAATGAAAATGAATCAATTGAGTCCCATGTCAGTTACTTTATTCTAGCTTGAATGGACATATCCTTTTCAGGAATGTAGGATTCAATAAAAACAAAAATGTTATGATCCTGTTGAATAAAGAATTTTGAATACCCATTTTAAGATATTCTTACTTTCTATGTATGTAATGATAACAGTCTGTTGAATAGAAGTGTATCACAAGCAATATGTACTCAAATTTGAGGACTACAGCAAAAGTCCCTTTGTCAAGAAATATTCTAAGGCACTGAGATCATTGCTTTATCCCTGGAGATTACATACAAATCTTCTTGAAAATTTTCTAACATTGTTCTTATAGGCTTCTCTTTGACATCTAGGATAAGGTTCAAATGCCCCAATGTTGCAATGGCTTCAGTGAATGCTTTACTCTTAAGCTAGACCAGGAATTTACATGGACAGAATGTTTCCCTATGAATGAAAATGATTCTTCAAAATACATAAATTCTGTTTTCCTTCAAGACATTTATTTGATCTTTGAGATCCTCACTTTTATCATCAATGCATCAAATTCATTAATGTTCTACTACTGTTTCTTTGTCTGTGAACGGATTCTTCCCCTTTAGTAAATATTCTACAAAAGGAAATCTTTCCTGCCTATTGAGGAAAAGAGAAAAAATCTTAATTGGACCCCAAAGACACAAAACTGGAACAGTCTTGACCTACTGTAACTTACTGAATTTGACAATAGAAATCAAGTTTTGATGAAATAAATCTTGCCCATTAAATGACTTGTCTCATAAGAAATGGTTTCCCTTTATATCCACAAGGAATATTTATTGCTTAATCAGGAAAAATTGAATAGGTACTCCAACAAATCAGAAAGTGCCCCATGCCATCCTTTCTTGGAGGATTAGTCTTTTCCATGTGATTGCAGTCCATTATTTCAATGAAAATGAAATCATTGAGTTTCATATCAACTACCTTATACTAGCCTGAATGAGCTTATCCTTTAGTCTTTAGACTAAATTAGACTTCATTGAAAGCAGATAATTTGGAAATGATCTTGAATGCCCATGTTAAGATCTCCTTGCCTCCTATGTAATGATGAAAATCCATTGAATAGAGGTGAATCATGAGCAATATATGCTCAACCTTGAGGATTATAGCAAAAGTCCCTTTGTCAAAGAAAACACAAGGCACTGACAAGGTTTGATCCCAGCAGATTACATAAAAACCTTGTTGAAAATTTTCCAACATTGTTCTAATAGGCTGCTATTTGAAGTCGAGAGTAAGACTTAAATGCCCTGGTGTTGCATCAGCCTCAGTGTAAATGAATGGGAGTTCAATATCTAAAACACCTGGTAAGCTAGATCAGGGATTTTCAGGAAGAAAATGATTCTGTATAAATGGAAATAATTCAACAGTAAGAATGGACATCTACTGTCATTCAGGGCATTTATTTTATTTCCAAGATCCTACTTTTATTATCAATACCTCAGGTCCACTAAGGTTCCATTACCATTTCTTTTCCCAAGAAAGGGTTCTTCTCCTTCATTAAATTTTTTACATTCTGGTCAATTAAGGGAAAGAGAAAAGTCTTAATTGGACCCAAAAGACACAAAACTGGAACAGTCTTAGCCTATTATAATGTATTTAATTTTTTTTTAAGTCTTGATGAAATTCAATCTTGCCCATTCAATGACTTATCTCATATATACAAAATGGATATTCATTGCTTAATCAGGATAAATCAAAAAGTTATTCCAACAAATTAAGAATTGCCTCATGTCATCCTTCCACATAGCATTAAACTTGTCCTTGTGGTTGAAGTTCTTGATCTCAGTTGGAATGAAGTCATTGGTTTCTATGTCAATTACTTTATTCTAGCCTAAATAGGTTTATCATTTTCTAATAATGTTCTTCAGTAAAAAAATAAATTTGTTATGGTTCTAATGGATAAATTTATAAACAGCAATTGCTACTGTCATTTAGGGAATTTATTTGACTTCCTAGATTCTCACTATTATCATCAATGCATCAAGTCCAGTACGGTTCCATTAGGGTTTCTTTGCCTAAGAAAAGGTTCTTTCTTTAAGTAAATGTTCTGCAAAAGGAAATCCTTCCTGCCAATTAAGGGAAAGGGAAAAGTCTTAATGAGACCCAAATACTAACACTGCAGCAGTCTAGGTGTATTGAATTCAGTGAAAGAAAATGATTCTTGATTCAATCCAATCTTACCCACTAAATGATTCATTTCATAATAAATGGTTTCCCCTTACATTAAAAATGGGTATTCATTACTTAATTAGGATAAATTGAAAAGTACTCCAGTAAATGAGGAATTGCCCCATGCCATTTTACATCATAGCATTAGTCTTGTCGTTGTGGCTGAAGTTCTACGTCAATAACTTTATTCCAGTCTTAAATGTACTTATCGCTTCCAGAATGTGTTCTTTAGTAAAAACAGATAGATTTGTTATGGTTATTTAGACAAAAGAATCTTGAAGGCCCATTTTCAGATATCCTTGCTTTCTATGAAATGATCAGAGTCCACTGAATAGAGGTGAAGCACAAGGAAAATAATGAGCAGAACGTAAAGAGATGATTTAATATAAAACCATACATTTCTATTTCAGGCTGTCTCCTTCAAAAAAAAACTATATAATTTTCAAAGCTATTCAACTTTTCTGTGCTTTTTTCAAAGTTTTATTTTGTTCTCTGCTTTGTACTATTTTCTCCCTCTTTCTCTCTGCCCCAGAGAATATATATACTCATACACACACACACGCACACACACACGCATATGTGTATATATGTAAAACCATGCTGTACATGCTTCTAATTAGGAACTCTTTCTCTGGAGGTGGATCACACCTTCCTTCATAGATCCAAATCCTTCCATGTTTTTCTAAAATCAACCAGCTCATCATTTCTTACAGTACAGCAGTATTTCACCACAACCATATACCACAACTCGTTTATCCATTCCCCAGCTGAGGGGCATCGATCATTTTAACAACCTCACAGTTGTAGGATGATAATTTCTCTAATCGATAATGATTTTGAGCATCTTTTCATGTGACTATTTGATTTCTTCATCAAAAAACTTCTTGTTCACATCCTTTGACCATTCATCAATTGGGGAAAGTCTCGTTCTTATAAATTTGACAACGTTCTTTATATATTTAAGAAAAGAGACCTTCATCTAAGAGACTATCTATCAAAAATTTTTCCCAATTTTCTACTTTCCTTCTAATCTTGGCTACATTGGTTTTATTTGTACAAAAACTTTTCAATATAATTGAAATTATTCATTTTACATCTCACAGTGCTCTCCCTCTTATTTATTCACAAATTATTCTTCTATCCATGAGGAATATATTCCATGTTCTTCTCCTTTTCCTTTGTTTGTTTGCTTGTTTTTTATTAATTTATTTTTTTTCAGTTTTCTGTAATCACTTCCATAAGTCTTAGATTTTCTCTCCCTCTTTCCCTTCTCCCGAGACAGCATTCAGTCTTATATGGGTTCTACACATACATTCTTATTAAACACATGTTCACATCAATCATATTACATGGAAGAATTAAAATGAATGGGAGACACCACGAGAAAAACCCAAACAAAACAACACATAATACAAGAGAAAATAATATGCTTCATTCTGCATTCCAATTCCATAGTTCTTTCTCTGGATATGGATGGCATTTTGCCTCGAGTCCTTTGGGAATGTTTTAGGTCTTTGCATTGCTGTGAAAGATTAAATCTGTTCTTCACATTTTCTTGTAACATCTCCATTTTTATTTAGGTCATGTATTCATTTGTACCTTACCTTAGTATAAGATTTAAGATATTGGTCTATGGAGGCATGGAGCCAACATGGCAAAGAAAAGGCAGGGACTAGCCTGCAGTCTCCCACAAACCCCTTCAAACAACTTTAAATAATGTCCCCAAACAAATTATGGAGTGGTAGATTCCACAAAAGAATGGAATGAAACAATTTTCCAACCCAAAACAACTTAGAAGGTTGGCAGGAAAGGTCTATTGCATCAGGGTGAGAATGGAGCAGAGCAATCCAGCCCAGGCCATGCCCCAAACCAGCAGTAGGCCTTAACAGGAACTGAATCAGGTGCAGCAGTGATGGTTCCCAGACCTCTCAGCCCACAGATGGTAGGGGATAATACAACTGATCAGGAGATTTCAGGAGTCCCTTTGCTGAAACTGGAGGCAGGATTCTATTGCATTGCCCATTGCATTGGATCTGAGTTACCATTGTGGGTCTCAGTCTCAGGGCAAAGAGGAGCACTAGCACACTAGAGCTTATGACTTCGAGGGAACTGGGACTCTGGTCACAGTTCCAGGGCCAAAAAGAGTGCTTGTGGTCACTCACATACCAGAGCACAGGCCAGAAGAGTAGTAAACACAACCTCTCTTTAGATCATACCACTTTGGAAGAACTGAAAATTTACAGGTCCCCAGAATTATCTCTGAAAACAGCTACACAAAAAGACATGAAGCTTAGGACAGTGCCCCTTCACTCCAGAAGCAAAGTGCACTTAAGCAAAGAGTTAAAAGTCAAGAAATAAGGTGGGGAAAAAATAAGCAAATATCAGGAAAGAAGAAGATTATGGTGACAGGGAAAATCAAAACACAAACTCAGAAGAAGACAAAGACAAGTCAAAATTGCTACATTCCAAACCTGAAAGAAAAATATGAATTGATGTCAGGTCGTGGAAGAGTTCCAAATTTTAAAATTCAAGCAAGAGAGGTAGAAGAAAAATCAGGAAAAGAAATGAGAATGATGCAAGAAAATTATGAAAACAGTCAACAGCTTGGTAAAGGAGGCATAAAAAAAATACTGAAAAGTACAGGCCTTATGGTAAAAGAGATAGAAAAATACAATGAAGAGAAGAATATTTTGAAAAGCAGAACTGGCCAAATGGAAAAAGAGTCACAAAAATTTGCTGAAGAAAACAACTTAAAAAGTAGAATTGGTCAAATGGGTACAAAAGTTCACTGAAGAAAATAATTCCTTAAAAATCAGAATTCAGCAAATGGAAGCTAATGACTTTATGAGGGAGTAAGAAACAATAAAACAAAATGGAAAGAATGAAAATATAGAAAAAATTTGAAATATCTCATTGGAAAAACAACTGACTTGGAAAATAGATCCAGGAGGGACAATTTAAGAATTATTGGACTACCAGAAAGCCATGATCAAAAAAGAGCATAGACATCATGTTTCAAGAAATTTTCAAGGAATACTTCCCTGATATCCTAGAACCAGAGGGTAAAATAGAAATTGAAGAAATTCACCAATCACTTCCTGAAAGAGGTCATAAAATGAAAACTCCCAGGAATATTATAGCCAAATTACAAAAGTCAAGGAGAAAATATTGAAAGCAGCAAAAAAGAAACACTGTGGAATCACAGTCAGGATAACATAAGATTTAGCAGTTTATACATTAAAAGATGTGAGGGTTTGGAATATGATATTTTAGAAGGCAAAAGAGCTAGAATTACAACTGAGAATCAACTTAGCAAAACTGAGTATAATCCATCAGAGGGAAAAAAATAAGTATTCAATGAAATAGAGAACTTTCAAGCATGCCTGAAGAAAACACCAAAACCGAATAGAAAATTTGACTTTCACGTACAAGAGTCAAGAGAAGCATTAAAAGGTAAACAGGAAAGAAAAATTATAATGGATTCAATAAGGTTGAACTGTTTATATTTCTAAATTGGAAAATGGTATTTGTAACTCCTAAATACTCTGTCATGAGTTGAATGGGATGATAATCTAAAAAAATAAAATTGAGAGGTGAGAAAGAGGAATGGTCTGGGAAAAGGGGAAAGGAAGAAGTAGAATGGGATAAATTATCTGACAAAAGAGGCGTGAAAGCTTTTACAGTGGAGAGGAAGATGGGGAAGATGTGGGGAGCACTTGAACGTTAATCTCATTGAAATTGACTCGAAGAAATAACATATACACTCAGTTGAGTATAGAAATCATTCTTACCATACAGGAAAGTAGGAGGGAAAGGGAATAATTTAAGGGTGGAGTGTGGCTGATAGAAGGAAAGACAGATTGGGGGAGGTAAAAGTCAGAAGCAAAACATTTTTGAAAATAGACAGATTGAAAGGAAAACTGCCCTAATATCCTAGAACCAGATGATAAAATAAAAATTGAAAAAATCCACCAATCACCTCCTGAAAAAGATCCCAAAACAAAAACTCCCGGGAATATTATAGTCAAATTCCAGTGCTCTTGGGTCAAGGTGAAAATATTGCAAGCAGCTAGGGAGGGAGAGAGAGGAAGAGAAAGAGAGAGAGAGAGAGAGAGAGAGAGAGAGAGAGAGAGAGAAGGAGAAGGAGAAGAAGAAGAAGAAGAAGAAGAAGAAGAAGAAGAAGAAGAAGAAGAAGAAGAAGAAGAAGCAAGGGTAAAATAGAATAAAGGGAAATATGTTATTGGTAATCATAACTGTGAAAAAAAAATTACAGCAAGTTTTCTGATAAAGACCTCAGTTGGTAATTGATTGAATATGGAGGGTGGGGTGAGAGGGAGAGAATAGTTGAGGATGAGAGCAGCCTAGGTGTGGTGTTTAAATTACTAATGGAGTTAAATGGAAATGGAATGGAGATATATTACTAAGTGAAGTGAGTTGTGGGCAGGGAGACGGTGAGTTAAGTTTGGCTTATGTTGAGTGAAAGATATCTATGAGATATCTAGATTGAGATATCCAATGGACAGTTGATGTTGCAAGACTGGAGAAAAGGAGAGAGGTTAGGACTAGATACGTAGGTTTGAGAATCATCTGCATAGAGTCGATGGGATCACTAAGTGAACTAGTATTGAGGCCGAAGAAAAGAAACTGAGGTAGAGTAGGGAGAGAGTCATCCAGAGTGTTAGAGGAATAGATGGTTGTGGGGATGGGTCACAGCAATTCATGGGTCCAAAGCTAAGGAAAACAAAGTGATCATTTTTATCACCACTTAGATTTTATATGCTATCCACTACAAAGATTTGATACTTATCAGATCTCACCAAGGCCTACACCTTCCTTCTGCTTAGGGTTGTAGATGGAGAATGATCTATAGCTCTCTTCTGGTTTATGTAAGTTGTGTAGGTTGTGGGAGAAGAAGCGAGAGAAGAGCAAACTTGAACATCACCAGCATCATCTTAAGCACACGATTAGTGAAGTCAGAGGTTGAATTAAGGGAGAAGAAATTTGGCAAAACTCAATAGAAATTGAGGAAAATTTGACTATAGCCACAATGGAGAAAAACATCAACTAGGATTCACAGGAGATAAAATCCAAGAAAAGAGTCCATAGGAAAACTGGTGACTTCAAATGTCTGAATACTAATGTGCAAAGAAGAACTGGAGATCTTAATGCAAGGAGGCACATCCAAACTTATAGCTTTGGATAGATATACAGTATTCAGTTAGGCAAAAGTGGAGTAGGGATGGAGTAATGTATCTAAAGATAGTGTACTCATGTAGAGAAATCTAAAAAGTTGGGGGAGGGCAAACATGACAGAGAATATTAGGGGAAGGTCAATATAGAGAGAACAAGAAATGATTTTTTCATTGGGGTATACAATAGGTCACTTGGACAGAAAAAGGAAATGGACATGAATTTTGTAGACAGTCAAGAAGCCTGGTACAGAGGCATGATATAGGAGTGATGAGAAATTTCAACAATCAACACATCAACTAGAGTTCTCTCCATGGCAAAAAACAGAGCAACTAATACTTTCTTGACTTGCCTTAGTAATAATTTCATCCTTCAAAAGGGGGAGGAATCAATTAGGAGGAATTCTGTTTTGAATTTAATTCTCCCTAACCAGGAAGAACCAGTTGCTGGGCCAGAAATAATGAGAAGCTTAGGAGGAAAGTGACCACTCCCTCTTAGAATTTGTAGCAAAGAAGGAGAGGAAACCTGAGCATAGTCTAGATCTCGCCTAAAAAGACTGGTGTAGAGGCACAGGGATATCACCAACTAACTTAGATTTTTTGAAATGTACAGAAGATAGAAGTTAAATTAGTGAACAGTGAATGAATGGTCCTATAAAAGTGTCAGAAATGCTAAAGCTGAGAATAAATTGAGACTGCCAAGGGAAGCTAAGAATCAGTCAATAATTACTTAATATTTATTAAGTGTGTACTATGTGCCAGGCACTAGAAATACAAATATGAAATAAGAAAGACCATTCCTATCCTCAAGGAACTTAAAATTTAACAGAGGAAGACAAAACATGAAAGGAAGCTGAAAAGTAGGGGGTGGGAGGGAGAAGGTACCCAACCACAGGGATGTGGTGGAGAATCAGTCAGAGAATTCTCAAAGTAGTGAAACCAGGTGAGAAATGAGACATCTGAGCTGTTGGAGGTCCTAGCAAGGCCTTGAGATCTTAAAGGATAATGAAATTCTTGCAATAATGAGTTTTCTGTGGAAGGGCAGTGGAGAACAAATCAAAGGAGTAGTTTGAGGGTTTTACTTGTTTATAGCTATCATCAGAGAAAAGGGGGAATCAAAGAAAGGATGGAAGATTTGTTTGGGGTGGATAGGATAACTGACAACAGAGAGAAGGGAAACCCACTTAGTTCTTCTTCTGTTTGCTTTCCCTGCAAAACAGAATGTCCTTTGCACTGGAAATGGCAGAACAAGAATGACTCACAGGGAGTTGATGCCCAAGATACATAAGGAGATATTAAGAGAACATCTAAATAGCCTTTCATGAACTCAAGTTCACTTAGCCCGAGTGAACTACATCCTTGTTACATTAAAGAACAGGAAGATGTTACTGCTAAGGTACTGTCAGTAATATCTGAAAGATCACAGAGAATAAGAGAAATACCCTAAGACTGGAGAAGGGCAACTGTTCTGATTGCGGGGCAGGGAGAGAAGCAGGGAGAGGAAAACAAGGTTTGCAAAGTATAAGCCAATGAACTTCTTATTCCTGGGAAAATTCTAGAACAGATCATTAGTTGGTTGACAAAAATTGATTTGGAGAAGTGGTGATTACAGAGAGTCATGGTTTCATCAAGCACAGGTCATGGCTAGAAAATCAGATTTTCTTTTCAGACAGAATTATTAAAACAGTAAGGAGAGGAATGCTGTGGGTATAGTTTACCTAGAGCAGAGAAAAGCAGTTGATAAAATTTCTCTTATATTCTTACGGAGAAGATAGATATAGATTATCGATATGTTTGTCCTTCATTCTCAAAAAGGACCGTGACATCAAGATGATGATGACATGACTTGAAATTGACTTTGATTTGAGTGAGGGAGGGCTATGCAAGGTCATGAGTCTCACTTTCTTCTCCTGAACCATCTGGGTCCAATGGCCTGATATTCATTAGAACGACTGGAGATGGCCCTGGATGCAACGGGAGATCCCGGCCTTTTTAGGCGTAGGTCTTTTCAGATTCTCACTTAAAAGTTATTCAAGGGGATAGTTCCTTTAATCCTGGGAGGGGAAGACCTTCAGGGTTCCTGGCCGAAAGAGAAACCGTTACTATTTAGTAGTTACATTTGCTCTGTGCTAGGAGGGCAGGGACCTTACTGTCCAATCTATGAGCTCCTGAGTGAATTGAGTTTAAGGCTTGGTCTGGATTATAGATGGTAATACATTCAGATGATAATGCATTCAGAACAGCCATATTCAAAAAGCTGTGGTTAATAGTTCCATGTCAATATGGCAGGATATCTCCACTGGAGCACCCTGGGAATCTATGCTTGGCCCTGGGCTGGTTAGTAGTTACATCAGTGACTTGGATATAGGCACAGATTTGCAAATGACACAAAGTTGAGAGGTATAGCTGGATAGATGCTATATAAATGTTATTAAATAAATGCTACTATTGTTATTATCAGTAGTGGTGGTGGTGGTGGTGGTGGTGGTGGTGATAGCAGTGGTGGTGGTACTAATAGTAGTAGTCGTGGTATAGTGCTAACACATTGGATGCCAGAGTTGGGCTCCAAAAGGCTCTTGACAGGCTAGAGCATCAGGCTGGAGATAGTAAAATGAATTTCAATAAGTATCCGTTGAAAGACTTGCATTTCAGTATACAAAAATCAACTTCACAATTACAAGATGAAGGAGACAGCAATTTTCTCTTCAAAAGATGTTGAGGATTTAGGGGACTACAAGCTTGATATGAATCAGCCATGTGATGCAATAAATAAATAAATAACAGCTAATGTAATCTTAGGCTGAATTGAGACACACAGATTCCAAGAATAGACAGGTAAGAGTTTCACTGCAATCTGCCCTTTTTGGACCTCATCAGGAGTCTTATGTTCCTTTCTGGGTGCCATAGTTTAAGGACATTGATAAACTGAAGACTGCTCAGAGGAGGGGAACCAGGATGGTGAGACTGTCTTATGACCCAGTGATATGAAGAGTGGTTGGAGGAACTGGAGTATTTACCCTGGAGAAGACTGGAGTGTGAGGAAGGGAACAGGAGCATGAGAGCAGTATTCAAGTATCTGAAGGTCTGTCAGATGGTCCTTCAGGTGGAGGAGAGACTTGTTCTGTTTGTTCCAGAGGGACCAAACTCATTATCAGGGGTAATGAGTAGAAGTTCCAAAAGGGAAAACTTTCTAATCATCAGAGACGTCCAAAGGTGGAATATACTGCCTCTAGAAGTGGTGAGTTGCCCCTCTTGGAGTCTTCAAGCAAAGGCTGGATGATCATTTGTTGAGTGTGTTATTGGGGGGGGGGAGTTCCCTTTTGTGTATGAGTTGGACTTCTAAGGCTCCTTCTTATTTCCAAATTCCACAATTCTAGGTAAGTCTTAGCTCTTGTCCTCTGGTCAAGATGAAAGCAGCAATTGACCTATTTCTGGAGCCCAGACAGATCTTCATTCTTTTAGGGTTTATATTTAGGCACTCTCAAGGTCCCTTCTCAATTAATCTTAGAGTAGTTCTCAGAAGAGACCCACTCCGTTTTTTAGTTCCTTAATCTGCTCCTATTTCTCCACCTCTTCCAATTCCAGAATATGGATAAATACCAATTCATAGCCTCTGTGCTCCTCCCAGCTACACTATCCCCATGACTGGTGATGTCATGGCTTACTTTTTTGGAGGGGCAGGGAGTATGACATTATCCAGTTTATGAATTTATCCAGATCCCCTGATTTTAATTCAAGGTTTCATTCTCAGTGGAGTTACTGAACTCCAAGTTCTCTAGATCTTCAACCTCCACACACATGCACACCACTGACTGTAATGGACCCCACAGTCACCTTCCCTCCAAAAATAATCTAGTTCCCTCTGTTCTGGCACCCATTCCTGTTGTAGGTCCCAGGATGCCACCTGCTAACTTCTCTCCCTCAAGCACAGGCTTCCTGGGATCTCCACTAAACCTATTCAGTTTCTCAGTCACTCACTTCACTGAGGCTCATTGCATCCCCTTCTCCACATACTTGCAGTAGCAGGGGAGGGAAGGGGAGAGAGAGAAAGAGACAGAGACATAGAGAAAAGCAAAGAGAGAGGGAGAAAACCAGAAAGAGAGGAAGAGAGAGAGAGAGAGAGAGAGAGAGAGAGAGAGAGAGTGAGAGGGAGGGAGAGGGAGTGCCTAGAGCTCCTAGGAAGATCAAAATACCAGCTGCTGAAGAGTTCCCTCCCTACCCCAGAAGAAAATGTCTAAAAGGAGTGAGGGAGAAGAGGTCAGAGGAGGAGAATGAGGTACCATGCTTGCTCCTCCAACCTGAAACATCCAGTTAATGTTAGGGCTCCTGGGGGTTGTAGTTTTCTGAAATCTCAGCAGTAGGAGCGAGAGTTGGATTTGAGATACCCTCTGTTAGCACAAAGGGGTGAGGCTGGGGTAGGGAAAGCTCCCCATCTTAGAGCAAGTCCCTCTTCTTCAGTGACTCACACATCTCTTCTGTCCTACCCTAGGACCACCATGTGCATCACCACTTCCACCTCAACGTACTGTAGGGAGAAGAACAGCGGCTCCAGGGGAGTGTGCTACCAACCTACAGCCTTCTGACAGGCCCTGTCCTCACCCTTCTATACCTGGGCCCTCACCTGGACCCCCTTTGATGTTGCAACTCCAGGGCTCCTCCTCGTTCCTGCCCCACCCCCTTTCACACAGCATTGGTCAGAACTTCACAAACAAATCTCTCATTTAATTCAGGACTCTACTTAATTTGAATAAACATTGTGAAATGCTATCCATCCCTCATATCAGGGAGTCTGCAGGATTTCAGACCCTGTCCTGGACTTCTTCACCAGAGGAAAAGAAATCAAAGAACTCTGCTCATGCCCCAATCCTGGCCTGCTACTCTGATGCTCCAGGGGCCTTTCAAGCTTTCCTTGGCCAGAGTTGGGGGTCCCCAAGACAGAAAGAGAGGGGTTGCCTGAGGGTCTGGGACCTCCTAGAGGGGACTATGGGCTTCCTGTTTTGAGCCTCGAGGTGATAAGGTACAAAGAAGGGGTCGGGAATGCCGCCGCTTCCGTCTCTCTTGCCGTTGGACTAGCTCCTGGATCTGCTCCCTCATGGTCCAAAGTACCACATACAGATTCCTCAGTATCTCTTCCTCTTTGGCGTCTATGTACTGTGGAAGCCTCAGTGAAGAAGGCTGTGAAGTAGCAGTCTGTACAGGAGAAAGAGAAGGGGAGGGAGGATGGGGCACTGCCCGGGAAGAAATAGCTAATGATGACAGCTAACATTTATATAATACTTATATATACCAAGTACTATACAATGATTATCTCACTTGATCCTTGAAACAATCCTGAGAGGTAGATGCTGTTATTACCCCTGTTTTGTAGATGAGGAAACTGAGACAGAGAGTGACTTGCCTGGGATCACATAGCTAGTAAGTTATTTGAGGCTGGATTTGAACTTATTTCTTCCTGACTCGTAGCTCATGGCTCTATTCTCTGCACTACTCAGCTGTCTGGATCTGGGAAGGGGAGAAGAAACTAACCAGAATGAGAAAAAATGTTAAAAAATGGATTACCATAACTTTCCCAGATTGTGGAAACTGAGGCAGATTGGCTTGCTCAGGATCATAGGATTTCCCCATCAACACCAGTACCCACATATACACCCCATTTCCCAAAGGGATGGAGACAAGGATACTTTCCTATCCCAAACTTCCTACCAAAATGCAGGAAGAATTCCCTGAAACTGGTTACATTATACATAGCTGTCTGGGGCATCTGAAGCAATGTTCTTGAATGGTCCCTCACATCCCATCCTCCTTTACCACCCTCTTCGGCTCTCCCATCTCTTTTAACACGTTTTCTTTGGAGCCAGAGATCATCAGGGTAGAAAACTGGATACTAGGTCTTGTCAAGGGGAAGCACTAAGAACAGGGTTAGGTTAGGTGAGAACAAGGGAAAGTGAGGCAGACCTGGAGAGGGAGTTTCAGGCCCATTTCCAACTCTACCACACTTGTTCTTGCCCCCATATTCTCCCCTCTTCTCATAGCCTGGAAGGTGGTGAGCGGTCTTGTGGTTAAGGAGCCAAAGGACACTGAGAAACTCTGCAATCATGGAACAAGGAGAGCATCCAGACTCTCAAGCCAGTAAAGAAAGATGCTCAAAACTCACCAGGAACCCGAACTTCTCCCAAAGACGACATAGCCAGGAAAAACACATGTCCAACCCTCTTGAGCCCAGGAGAAGGGGGGTGGACAGAGTCAGCAGCTGGTATGGGGCAAGGACACTGGCACTTTGCCAGTGGCCTCCACCCTAGATGAGACCAGAACAGTTAGAAAGGTGAAATAGGAAAAGGAATAGGGAAATTCAGAGCATAATCCTCCCCCCCCCCCACAGGGAGAGGATAGGTCGGGGGTGGGGTGGGGGGGGAGGCCTGCCTTAGAACCCACAAGATGGGGGAGTTCTAATCCCATTGTGAGAACCTGCCTGGAACCCAGCTATCTGACCTCTAGACTCAACTCCTCACTTTTAGTCCTGGATTTCCTCTGGGACCCAGACATCTCATCCTTTACTTAGGTCTCTCCCTTGTCACCACTGCCAATCATTACACTTGTCTCTAGTTCCTGGTCCCATGTTCCACCCCCCCCCCCCCGTATCTTACTCTACCTTTCCCATGTGCCCCTTTCAATCTCTACCCTATTCCTCAAGCTCAGTTATGGAGCTAGGTGGAGAAACTGATTGCAGGACTCAAATCTAGGTTCAAATCAATGAGCTCCGCTGGTTCTCAGCCTCCTAGGACTCAAGTGTTTGCCCCCCTTCCCCCAACTTCTCTCCCAGAACTCAGATGAATCACCTGCTCTCTTTGCCCCTGACTCATCCCTGTTCCCACCTCGGGATCCTGTTGTTTGACTTTCTTTCTCGGCTCTCTCCAAAAACCCTTGGAAAGCTAAGCACCCCACTTTCCCCTTAAACAGTCTCAGAGGCCAGGGGTAATTCCTTAAGGGGGTGGGTCTAAGGCTGGTAAATAGTAGGAACAGGGAGCGAGGGGTCTAAACACGGTTAAGATTGGGGGAGGGGAGGGGGAGAAGCCGAGGCTCTCTGCCAAGCCTGGCACAGGCTCTGTGTGCCCCAGGAGCCTGGCCTGAGCCCAGCACGAAGACAAGGGGCCCATTCACCCCCCACCCCCATTGCTGCCCGAACCCGGCAGGGAACACGCTGGGAAGCTGGGGGGTGGATATGGCATAATCGCCAAAGGCTTCATTGTTTTCCACCACCCCCAAAGCACGTGGGCTTTCTCCTCTCCAGTCTCCTTCCCTCCCCCCACCCCGCCCACCCCCATGGGGCCACTCCTCCACAGCCTCTGTCCCTTCCCAGGACCCATTTCTGATTTGGTCTGAATCTTCCGTTTGTTTGTGTATCAATTTCTCTTCATATCTGACTTATTGTCTTATGCCTCATTTTTTTTTCATATGTCTCTATTCTGATCCTGACAAGTACTGAAGGGACTCCCAGGGAGACAGGACAGACAAGTCCCTGGAATATCTGGATACTTGAAACCCATAGCCCTGGTTCAGGCAAAGAGAATTCAGCCCCCACACCCAAGTTTCTTCTCATTTTTTATTATAATATTTTAATAACAACCTGAATCCCAGAAACCTTGGGACATTGCCTATGTCCCCTCTCTTGGCTGAACCCAAAGGAGGGACTTTGGGAGATAGGGAAGTGGTCTCTGCCTAGAAGTACCCAGTTCCCTCTGGGTCCTCCTAATCAGGGGGGCTCCCAGATACTTAGAGAATTAGGGAGGGAGGGGAGCCACTTACCACCCAGAGGAATGGCAAAGAGAAAGGTTGGCTGGGAGCCCACTCTCAGAGGTGAGCTCCATCTTGCACCTCAGCCCTGAAACCCTACCCCATCCAGGCCTAGGTAAATTCTGGCCCAGTCTCTCATCTTTGGGGAGAATGGGTCCAGCCCCTTGGGTCTGGTGAAAGGTGGAGAGGGGGGAAGACAAATCTGGACTCCACCTTGAACCCTCTATCACCACTTCTCAAGATATTAAAGCTGCATAGGAAGAGAAGGTAAAACAGGCCTGGGAATCTAGGACACTGAGGTCTCCGTCCCAGTGACAGCCCTTAAAGGCACATTGTGAAGGAAGGGAGGCTCATGAGGAGGGCCCATTTGGGGCGAGGGGTCCAGGGTGAGGGGTCCCAGAGACAGGCAGTTGGGCCAGCTGTTCAGGGCTGGCCAGAGCCCGGAGCAATCCATTCTCTTGCTCCAGGGCTGCATTTCGTTCAGCTAGTTCTCGGATCTGCTCTTTCAGGACCTCGACCTCCTCCCGAACTGCAAACATGAGGTGAGACTTCACCAAGTCCTACAAGGATGGAAGGAGGATGGGGGGAGGGGGGAGGAATGAAACAAAGATGACAAGAAGACACCAAAAGACAATCAGACTGAGTTATGGGAACATTTGTGTTGTGTTTGTTGTTGGGATTGGTATGAGTTGAGGAGAGGAAGTGCCTGCCGTGGTTCCTTAATTGCCCCTTCCTACTCCCACCCCCTCTGGCCTATCCCATGGTACAAGAGCACAATTCCTCATCTATCATGCTATCACAATTCTCATTGGCCCGGACCTATGTGGTATTGGGCCCTAAACTGGACAGGGATGGAAGGGGCAGGGAGGATTGGTTTTTTTCTTTCCCTGATCCAGGTTAAGGAACTACACAGGAAAAAGGATGAGGGCAAGGACTCAGGTATCTTGGGTCCAGGAAATGGGGGTGATGATAAAGATCTAAGATCAAGGACAGGACAGTAACAGGGAGCTGGGAGCAGAAGATGAAGGAAAGGATAGAGGAAAGGACAGTGTGGGATTGGGAACAGGGACAGTGGTGCAGGGGCTAGAGTCTGAACTAAGAACAGGGACAGAGAGCTGGGGGAAAGAAATGAAGCAGGAGACAAGGAGCTAGGAACAGATCAACTATGATATTCCTCAGAATAAAATCAATGCCCTTACCATGGCTTGTTCAATCTTGTTGTCAATGGCAACCATGCTTCCAGAGCCACTAGAGAGAGACCACAGAGAATGTAAGGTGGGGAGGTAAGAGACAGGACATGAAACACCCTGAATCTGGGTGTTCAGGCCCCTTAGCAATTAGCTTTCTCCACCAACCTTGGTTCAACTTCCAAGATTATTTAAGAACTGTTCCCTGATCATCTGTTCTCCTTCCTATTTGTCCTTTTCCCACTTAGTTACGAATCAACCAACCTCCTTAGTTCCATGCCTTATCGTCTTCTCCCCACACTTCCCTGAAGTCTTCTCTTAGGACCAAAAAAATCAGACTGGGCTTCTTCAGCCAGGTTCCATTGCTCTCCCAACATTCAAGCACACCAGCTCTCTGGTTCCAGTTCCCCAGTGACTGAGATTTTACCTTTTGGACTTCCCAGGACCCAAGGGTTCAGGATACTAACTTCCAACTCCCCCAGGAATTTGTTTCCATATCCCAACCTCCCCACTCCCTGCCCAGTCCCCAGGTACCTGTGGCAGTAGAGAATCAGGGAGAGAAGTGTTTTATCCACCCCCCTTCGAGGTGAGGGCCGATGGCCAGGTCCCCCTAGGCCCCGATGGGGTGGAGGTCCAGGGGCGTCTCGGATGGGGGATGCCCCCCGAGGGGAGCAAGGGGACGAAACACAGCCCCTTCTCTGGGGGAGGCGTGGGGCCAACCTCCCTACTCGAGTCTCATAGGATGATACCAGAGACTTAACAGAGACTCCTGGATGGGCCATCTTCTGGAGGGAAAGGGAGAGCTCTAGGCCCCACTGAAAGGGAGAGGGCTGTATCAGCAGAGTGCCTGGGGGGCCTAAGAGCCCCCCAGGCAAATCCAGGTCTGTCTGGTGCCAGGCAAGTAGAGAGGAGACGGGTGCCTTTGGGGATGAACTGAAAGATATACACCTCCCCCCAGGGGTAGGCACAGCTGCTATTGGCTCCTTAGAGACACGAGGATCTCCCCTCCCTTCCCCAAAGCTCCACAGTAGGCGGGGGCTCATCTCCCAAGGCCAGACCCAGCTGGGGGTGGGAATTCCCAGATGCTGGACAATACCAGTGTCCCCTGCTCACCCTGGCAGTGATCCCAGAAGCTGGGAGATAGGTGGGTGGAGCTGGGGAAAGCCAGACCCCTTGCCTAGGTTCTGGGAGGGGCTATTGCCTGGATCCCTGGAAGAGGGGATGAGATGCCTAGATTCTTTCCTCACCAATGACAGCCTATGGCCCTAACCAAGAAAATGTCCCTGTCCTGTCTCAGTGCTTTAATCCCCCTTATATCTCTGAAGAACTCAGAAGATAAATTCCCCAAGGTTGGAAGGGGGAGAGAACTGGAAAAAGCCTCAGTGATAGGAGTCCTCTCTCAGGTTCAGATGTCTCATTGCTTCTGGCTCCCACAGGGTTTCCTCTGACCTTCCTCTAGGTCTTCAATGGATGTAAAAGCAGCTATGTGAGAGACAATACAGGCTGGCCCAGTAAGGGCTGCCTAACTATGGGAGAGGGGGCATAGGGGATTTCCATGGCAACAAAAATGGAACCAAAGCCTGTACATAAGGGGAGACAGTCTGGAGATCAAGGGATTTGAGTCTCAAGAGAGAAGCTAAAATGAGGTACATGAATGCCTGGTCCTGAGAGAGGAACAGCGGACTTTTTAGATGAAGTGAAGGGCAGTGCAGGTCAAGATGCCCTAGGGAGCTGGTCCTAGGCTGTTATTTGACAAGTGACCACTAGGGGTCAGGACAGCCTCCAGCAGATCCAACAAAGTGAGGAAACCTGGGGATCTTACGGCTCCAGTTAACTGATGGAAGTCTTTCTGACTTCTTAAGCCTAATACTTTTGGAAGCCAATCATCATGTCTCCCAGACTCTGTCTCTTCTTCAGACCCCAGTTCCTCTTCTAGGACTCACTTATCTTGGCCATGGCAACCCTGATACTGTCCTCTCACCCAACCACAGATCCTTCCCCGCTTTTAGAACTGGGGCATTGTACCCTAAACTCAGCCATCTCCCCAACCCAGATCTGTCCTCTACCATATCCACAAACCCTTTCCAAGACACCATTCCCTAGACTCAATTCCAGGACACAGCTGTGCTCCTCACTTCTGAGAGCTCCCCCTCCCTTTCATCTTCTCTCCCCCTCCCCCATCTTATGCTCTCTAGCTCTCCCAGGACACAGGGTCCTGCTTTCCCCTTCTCTCCCCAGACCAACTCTACTTTCCTTCCTAGCCCTCCTAGGAGCTTGGAGCAATAACTTTTTGTTCCCTCAGTCCCTCTGCTGCCAAGCAGCTACTAGGTTTGTCTCCATGGGGGACCAGGACTTGTTTCAAGGTGACCTCTGACAAGCCCTGGGGCTGAGAAGAGAGCTGGAGAGATCTGGGTATTTTCCATTTCCTATCTGGGGCTCTGAGTGCAGGAGGTGCTGCCCAGTTGTGGGTGGGGTGTAACCAAGGGAACAGGGAGGCCTCAAAGAACCGGACTAAAGAGGAGGAAAAGGACGGGAGGTGGGTAAACTACATGAATAATTTTCAAATCTTTCTAATCCCAAGAACACAAAGATGGAGCAAAGAAACCCCTTACTAAATACTTAACCCTACTGGCAACCCCCTCTCCCAAATGTAGAAAATTAACAAGCAGGCTAGCCAATGTTTTTGATGACACAGCTACGAGGCTTCCAAATTATTAATTAATTCGTGCTATAAAAATATTTGTGCATTACTTTATATTTTTCAAAGCGCTTTGTCAAATTGTAAAATATGAATACAGCAAGGGATCAGCTGGTGGAATTTCACCTTCCTTGTATTGAAGTCTAAGGGTCAGAGTGGGGGGTGGGGAAAAGGACAGGAGGACTGGAGCAGATAAAGAGATGCAAATACAAGGAGAGTGATGGGAACCACTGAACAGGAGATCCAGCCCAACACCTCTGCAGACCCACTAATAATCCATGGAACACACTCTGAGAACCAGAGTTAAAAGTCTATATCCCAAGAGTCAGGCTTGAGAGTATGGGGGGAGGGGGCTGGGGGAAAGAGTGTCAAGAACAGTTAGGGTTCCTGGGAGGGGGAGTCATGATAAGGGGGCTCCAGGCCTGTTGGGCAGGATACCAAGAGTCATGGGATCATAGATTCAGATCTAGAAAAGGACCTTGGAGAGCATCTAGTTCAATTCTCTCTTTTACAGAGGAGAGGGACTTGAGGCCCACAGAGATTAAGTGACTTGGGCTAAGGTCATAATGGTAGAAATAATGACAGTTAATATTTACATATCATTTTAAGGTTTGCAAATCTTTACAGTAAGCCTGAAAGGCTGATAACTCCCACAGCTAGTAAGAGTCAAGATTTGAATGCAGGTCCTTGGACTTGAGAGTTAGTCCTGTTTCTACCACACCATGCTCTCCTTCTTTGTAGGGGAGCTAAAGAAGTTCTTCTGCTCACTGTGAAAGACTTAAGAACTCTGAGCAGCTCAATGACCAACTGTGATTTGAGTGAGCCTAGGTAGGCCACCCACTTCCTGAAAAGAGAGATCATGGCATAGAGGGAGACATTTATTTTGGACATGGCCAATTTAGGAATTTGTTTTGCTTTGACTATATTTGTTCTAAGAGTTTTTCTTTTCTTTTTTATCTATCAGTGAAAGGTTGAGAGGGAGAGAAAATAGATTTTATTAATTACATTAAATTAATTAAATAAAAATTATTATAGTTTTAAATTAAAAAAGAAAGTACTTCTCTAGGGAGGAAGGCCTTACCACACAAAGGTTTAGAAAGACAAGTCTAAGAGATCTAGGGATTGGAGAGGCAAAGACGGGGTAGGCGGGCCAAGGAGAGCTGATACTAGGGACAATCGGAAGCAGAAAGAGGGGAGAGATAGCAGGCCTCCTCCCCACTCAGTGTTCTGAGCAGCCCCCAGGGTCTGGGCCTTTTGCCAGCCAACTGGGATCCAACCCTCTCTCCTCTCCCGGATCTATGCTGCCTTCAGGGTGGTGAAAGGCAAGGGGAGGGCAAAGATCTGGTTTCTTGCCCTGACTAGGATAAAAAGGGTGTTCTTGCCTCTACACTGGAGAGAAAAGGAAAACTAGGAACTCCTATGTCCTCATCCCCTCTCAAGCCTAGGCATCCTGCCTCCTGGGCTCCGATCCCTTTTCCCAATCACAGGTCCAGCCCCTTCAGTCTCCACTTTAACCATGTCAAGTCCAGCTCCCCACAAAGGACCCAGGCTCTCTCTAACCCAGCTCTCCCTCCCACCTCACCATTACCTTACCCAATCACCCTGGCTCTCTGGTCCAAGTTTTCCTTTTAGGAAGGACTCGGGCAGTGTGTCCCCCAGCTCTTCCCAAGCATAAAGAGGTGGGGTGAGGCCCACACACCCCATTCCTGAGCCAGGGGGACTCAACCAAAACCAGCTGGCCCAGGAAGGCGGGGCAAAAGAAGCCAGGCAGGACCAGGGCCCCAGAGTAGAACTGGATAAAGCTGAGACTGGGAAAACCAACCAGTCAGACTAGGGTGGAGGGAGTGGGAAGGAAAGAGCTAAGAGAATGGAACTCCATGAAAGATTATGGGCTGCAGAAGCAGAAAAGGAGACAGACAGATGGAAAGACAGAGACAGAAACGTAAAGATGATCTGAGACTAAGGAACTGAAGGTCACAGAGAAGTGCAGAGCACAGCAGAGAACTTGTGAGAGAGGCTTATTCTTGCCAGGGAGCCTGCCAAAAAGGAGGGGGTGGGAAGCAACAGGAGTTACCCTGATAGGTGCAAGTGACTGGCCATGTGGTGTCAGGCCTCACACCTCATACATTCCTGAACCCACAGCTGCTCTGTTCAGCCTTGCCTGGCAGGCCCTTTCTCTCCTCCCTCCCTCTCTCTTCACATCTTTCTGTCCTACATCCTATGATCCTTTCCACAGACCAAGCTTATTTTATTTATCTACCATTCTTCTACGAAATTATCCCCTCCACAATCTTCCTTCCCTAGGGCTCTGTCCCTAAGTCTGGAAAGAAGATGAAACCTAAAGAGGAGGGTGTGATCCATAGGAATCCTACTGGAAACACCTCACTCCTGCTAGTACCTGCTAACTAACTGGCTCTGGAAATCCAATTCCTTATCACCTTCCGAAAGCGGAAATCCTACTCCCTAAAATAGCACTAAAATAGGAATTCCCACTCCATCTACCTAATGAAATAAAAAGTGTCAACTCCCTATTTTTTCTACCTTGTCCCAATCCATCCACAGACAGAACTCAAGCTGCCCAGTAGCTCCCTCCCGTTAGGGGTTGCTGACACTCAAATGTTGAAATCTGGCCCCTGAAACAGGAAGTTTTGCCCTCCTTCCTGCCTCTACATAGGCCATTCTCCCCTAAAGGAAGTCCGGCCCATCTATCTACATGTCAACAATCCTCCCCCACAGCATGACCATGAAGAAGGGATCTGTTCACTATGGCCAGGGGATGAGACCACAATCAAAGTTTTCCCTAAGCACCAGGACTGACTGGGTACTCCCTGGGTCCAGGGAGCTAAGGCAGGATGCCCCACTTCTCTTCCTGGTGGCAAAGAGAATCTAATGTGACTCCCTGGCCTCTTCCTCGACTTGACAAGAGGTTTCCAGGTCAGAATAAAAAGTTGCTTCCATCAAACCAGAATGACCCACCTACCCACTTCACTGAAGGTGAGGGTGGCCTTATTCAATTAGCTCATACTTTTCAGTCACAAGCCACCTCTTCTCAGAGGGTATGGAGGCTTTGTTCCCTTATTTCATGCTTTTTGGACCCAAGTCATCTTCCCACAGACTTCTTTCACTGAGGCTGAGGGTGGGCTTGTTCAGTTTATGTTTTTCAGATAAACCACCCTCCCACCCCCAATTCCTTCCAAACAGGAAACTGTGTTCCCTCTTCCTTCCCCCTACCCTAACACCGCCCCCCCAGAAAAAAAAATATATATATAAAGTTTAATTCATGTGTCCCAGTTCTTTAAAAAAAAAAAAAGGCCCTCTGTCAAGCCCATTCAAAAGGAAGTCCCTCCTACCTGTCATCATCGCCGTCAAGGGAGCCACCAATGGCAAGCATAGATCGAGCCAGATTCAGGCGCTGAGCAGAGGCTCCAAAGGGGTCTGAGGATTTCCGGTTGGGATTGGTATCCTGAAGGAGGGAGAGGGCTGGAGAGCCAGGGCGGGAGCCTCGGAGAGAGAGCTACAAAGAGGAAAACACGCACGCACGCACGCACACACACACATTTCTAAGTCATTCCTAGTCTTTTGGATCTCCCACCTTACCTCTCTTCTGCTCTAGCCCACCTTTCTCCCTGTGACCCAAGTGACCTGTGGTCACAAGCAATGCCTAAGTGACCCATGGGATGTGTTCTGTGGTCACAAGGCCCTGAGTTCACATAGCCCCAGTTTGGATGGGGGTGGGAGGGCAGTGGCTGAAAGAGGCTTTTGTATCTGTACCAGCTTCATCACCTTCACCTCATCAAAGATAGAATCCCCAGCATGAACTCAAGCATCAACTAGCTGTCAGAGAAATCTAGGCAGAAATACAGTTATGGGGAGGGGAAGGGGGGAAGGTTGCCTATATCATTTTCTATATACAGCTCCCCCAAGTTTCCAAAGCTGGTCCACAGGATAGTGTCCTCCCAGTTCCCATCCCCACTAAACCACTGCTCCAGTCTCAAGACCCAGGTGTTCTGCTTCCTTTTTTCACCGCTGTTACTGGGAGGTTGGGAGGAGGTGGAGAATGGGTGTGGAGCTGTAGAGGGTGGATGCAATAGGGGAGGGGAGGGAAGGGGAGGAGGGTGGGGGGGAGAGACAAGAAACAAACCTCCTTCTGTGAGGCCCCAGGAGGCCTTTGCTTCTAGGAAAACTTAAGAACAGAGAATCCAGGGACTGCCAGAAGGACAGGACAGAGATGTGGGGGCTTCCAGGTCCTTTCTGTCTGCTTTCTATCTTCCTTTTCTCCCCATCCCCCACCTCAAAGGTATGGGGAAAGAGGTTGGTAAGAGAGAAAGATACAAAGATATGTCTACTGAAAGAAAGGGACCAGAAGCTTGTTTTAAATAAACAAGGATTGGGGAATTATGGAAGGAGAGGGGAGGGGAGAAGAGAGGCAAAGACTGAACGTAGTGGAAAACTCTGAGCCAGGAAGGCTTTAAGTAGCAGAGACAGAGGCTAGGGGCACTGGAAAGAGAGTCTGGGGGAAAGGGATTAAAGGGTAGAAACAGAGCCTCCACCCCCAGAAGTAGGTAGATGAGTGAACCAGCTGAAAGAAAGTCAGGGGTGGTAGTGGTGGTGAAAGACCTGTGTACGTGTGGCTGTGGGGGGTTGTGGGGGGAAGGGGGGGAAGAAGGTAAGCCAGTCCTGGCCAGTCCTGGCAGGGCCCAGACATTCAGTCTCAGGTTATTTTTATACAGTGGTTTGTACTCAGGGGCCTGGAAGGGGGAAAAGACCTCATCTTCATTTTCCCACAAACCTCCCTTTCTCCAAGGTCTTGAGTTGTCCTGCCTCCTCAGCCCTGCTCTCTAACCAGGGATTCAAGCGTCCTAGCCCCTGACCTCCAACAGGATCCTCCAGGGACCCAGGCATCCTATCCTCCAAACCTGATCTGTTCCTCTTTTGGAAACGGAAAAAAACATACACAATTTCACTTTTCTCACCTTGCTCCTCTAGCCCTCTTCCCCTTTGTTCCACCCCCTCCAAGACTATAATAATCTTTGGAAGGCTAGGGCAGAGGTGGAAAGATATCTGGAAGCTGGGCCTAGGGTACTGCAAGCCCCTGAAAATACCCTCCTTTCCAGTTCTAGAGATTCCAAGCCTTGGTCTGAGGGTTGGGGAGAAGGGTCCTAACTTCACCAGGGACAGAAGAAGCCAGAAGGACATGGAAACCACAGGACAGCTGAGTGAAGGAAGCTGTGTCTCCCTGACAAGTACCCCTCCAAAGGGTTGTTTTTAGTCAACTCCATGGTCAGATCCTTCACACCCTCCCCTACAGGGCTACTGTTATCAATCAGTCTCCTCCATTTCTGAAACTTTTGTCCAGAGCAAACTATATAACTGAGAAGAACAGATGGAAAAACAAAGATACGGAGGGGAAAAAGAGATATACAACACTGAAATAAAAATGAGAAAGAAACTTAAGAAAAGGGGAGGAGAGTAAAAGAGGGAGAAATGGGATCGGGAGAAAGGATGGAAATGGAGGTTCATAGAGAAGTATTAGGGACCAGAAGAATCAAATACAAGGATGGGAGAGATGAAGTACAAGAAAAAAAAGAGAAACTGAGGACAGAATAGATATAAAGGGGAACCTGAAGCCCAGGAAGGAATTGGGACAAGGCATGAGACTAACACAAGTCCAAGGAAGAAAATTTAAGTTGCAGAGAGACCCCCATTTTGTGCACCCCCTCCCACCCTTGCCTCCTACCTGGACTCGTTCCTCCCCCTCTTTCCTCAGCCAAAGGGCTCCATCCTTCTTTCTGGTGGTTGGAGGGGTCACTGCTGGGCCTCCCACCTCTGCCTCTACCCTAAGGGTGGGCAGCTGGGTTGAGGCATGTGGTACCAGTACCCCTGTACTGTCCCCATCGCTGGGCTCCGGAGGGTGCTGCTGGGGTGGGGAAGCTGGAAGAGGTGGCGTTTCAGCCCTCCCCTTGCCCCCTGCCAGCTGAGCTAGCCCCCCCGTGAAAGATCGGGCTTGAAGGCCAGGGGAAGTTGGGGGTGGGCGCAGCCAGTTGGTTGGGCCTTGAGGCTGGGGATTTGGGGGAACCAGGCCCAAACTGGACAACTCTAGCCTAGAATCCAAAGAGCGACCACCAGTCCCTCCAGTGGCTCCTCGAACTCCCTCCAAGAGCCGGCTGAGTCCTGGGGCTTCCAGGTCCCTCTCGTAAATGTCCACACATGTCCAGCGCCCTCGGCGATATGGTTCCCCCAGTCCTTGGGGAAGTTTCACTACCCGGAAACGTGATGCTGGGGCCCCGGGGGGTGGAGAGCCATTTCGAGGGGTCCCTTTGCCTCCCAGCTCTGAGCTAGGCTCGCCATTGGGAAGACGAGGTGTGGGTAAGGTGGGAACCATAGCTGTAGGGGAGTCACCTCCCCCAGATCCCCCAGGACCTTCATAGTCTGTGGTGACACTGGTGATCTGGAAACTGCTCTTCTTCTTACCCCCGCTCATGGTCCCTCGGAAATGGGACAGGGGCTGCACGAAGAGGAGAGGCCTCTCTCCAGGCAGCGCTCAGGCGCCCCTGGCACTAGGGGGCCATATAGCTGTGGGATCAGGGCCCCTGGGAACATCGGGGTCCAACATAGCTGGGAGAGTTCAAGGAACTGGGGCCACCTCTGAAATTGAGGAATAACAGGGAGAGAAGTTGTGGGAGTTGGAGGATGGGCAGGCTTTCCTTCTGCTGCTGCTGCCAGTGCTGCTGCTGCCGCTGCCGCTGCTGCTGCTTCTGCCGCTGTTGGACTCCAGAGCTGAATTTGCAAACTAGGAGGAAAAAAATTAGAGTCACTGGGGGAGGGAGTGGGTGTTGGGGGAGTAAAACACTTTGGGTGCTTCCTCTGTGGGGAGAGCAGTGGAGATCAGGGTGGGGGAGAAAAGAGGGAAACCACCAGAGAGAGATAGAGGAACCACAAGAGGTAGAAAAAAAAAAAGAATGGGAAACAGAATGAGGTAGAGACAAGGAGCTGGAGGAAGTAAAGACAAAAAAACCAGATTATTGGTACTGTGCAGAAGGAGACAGGCTAAGTCCCAAGTTCGAGATGTAGCAAGGAATCTGGGTCTACAGGAAAGGGAGGTGAGCTCACCACTTTACAGCCCTGCTCTGGTATGGGCTTTCACACCCTAGTCTACCTTGGGGGAGAGCTTCCCTTCCGTCCTACCACCACCCATTTCAGAATGTATGGGTGCTAAAACTTCTCCTTAACCCTTGGCTACCCCAACTGAGCACAACCGCACGGACACACACACGTACACACACACACCCCTACAATCCCCCCTCTAAATCCCCCCAGAGCAAATGCAAGAAACCTGACCTGGGGATCCTGGCAGCTTAAGAAGCCCCAACAGACTATCCACAGGAGAGCAGGAGAGTGGGGCCTCCCAACCTAAGCTCCAAGAAAAGGGAGGAGGTGGGTGGTGGTCACAGGCAGTACAGTCCGTAGAGGCCTTTCCTTGACCCACAAGTCATCTCCACAGCAACTTTGTTTTCCAAAAAATAATAAACACCGCTTTCAGTCCCACAGGAATATGGCCTTTATGGTGGTGAAGGGCCTTTAGGTCTGAAAGCACAGCTGGTCGGGGAGAAGCCGAGGGCTACTCTCTCTGGAATCTTTTCCCTTCTGACAGCGGAGCGCGCTCGCGCGCTCTCTCTCTCACTCTCTCTCTCTCTCTCTCTCTCTCTCTCTCTCGCTTTCTCTCTTTCTGTCTCCCTGTCTCTCTCATCGAGCATGTGTCTCTCTCTGTCTCCAGCTCTTCTCTCTGGGACTCTCGTCTCTTTTTCTCAATTTCCCTAGCTCCTCTCTGTCTCTGTCTGTCTCTTTCTCTCTCTCTGAGCTGTTGACAACCCCCACACCAGGAAGTCCTGCCTCCTCAGCCCTGCTGACTGCTGTTCTACTCCTCCTCCTTCCCTTCTTCCTCTCTCTCACTCTCTCCCGCCTGCCCGCCCTCCTCTAGTGGCTCCCTGCCAGCTGGCCCTACTCCAGAACTACTGTGGCTGATAGAGGGGGCCCCAAACACTGGGGTCCTCTTAACCCCACACCTGCCTACACTGGTAGGCTCTTCCCAGGACTTTAGGGAGTCAAGATTGGGTTGGAAGAAAGATCGATCCCCTTGCAGTTCCCCGGGGACACGGATAAATGTCCATATATGTTAACTGACATAGAGGACATTTATTCACACACACACATATGTATGTGTTATGTGTGTGTGTGTGTGTGTATGTGTGTGTGTGTATATCTTTGGACTCTGAGCACATTTGTAGAAATATGAACAGGTAAACAAAGATTCACAGATACCCTCACAGATACTCATACATACATACATACATATGTATGTATATACATATGTATTTATATATGTATACATACACATAATATCTGTACACAGATATGCACATAACTCCTCTTAGAAAGAATCCAAATTCCTATTTTCTCATTTTACGACCCTACCACCTTGTCTCTCCCAAACAAATTCAAAGACAGTCCATTTAACATAAAGAGATTTCATAGATATCAGAATCTGAAAGGATCTCAGAGGTCAAGGTCCCTTCCCGCCTCATGGAGAACTTCCATTCTAACAAATGCATTGCCATTTAAAGCTACTCTATAATCATTGTTAGCTTTTATATATGACTTCAAGGTTTGCAAAAGCATTCTCATGACATCTGTGAGATAGGCTTTACAGGTTATTATTTCCATTTTACAGATAAGGAAACTAGGGCTCAAGAAGTTTAAGTCACTTGGCCATGGTCACACAACGAGTAAAACAGCCTGTTCCACTTTTGGACAGCAAAAATGTCCCAAAGTATACTTTGTAATTTCTATACTGTACTCCCTGCTCTCCTCTCCCCTTCCTCCCCCTCAAAATATTCAGAGGATGGTAGTTTTAAGTATTCTTTCACTTTCCTGAGTTCAAGGGAAGTTACTATCCCCTCTGTTTGGGGGGAGGTTGTTCTCCCCCATTAAATTGTGAACTCCTTGAGGGTAGGGAATATTTTTTGCCTCTTTTTGTATTCCTAAGGTTTAATAGGGTAGGCACTTAATAAATCTTGATTGATTGATCTTTGGAGAGACTTCCAGTCCTCCCTAGACAAATCTTAGCAAGATAGATCCTGTACCTACCTCATATACTTATTAGCCATATAACCTTGGGCAAATCACTCCACCTCTCTGGACCTCAGTTTCTTTAACTGTAAAATGAGGGGGTTGGTCTCAGTAACCTCTAAGATTCTTTTTGGTTTAATAGTTATGACCCAGTGAACTTTCCCCTTCAAATTCTTGACAACATTTCTAATATTGTATTTATATATACATAGATGAATATGTGTATATGTACATATATGCACATGTGTGTACACACATAAAATATTGCATCATATAGATGTGGGCAGCTAGGTAGCACAGTAGATAGAATTCTGGGCCTGATGTCAGGAAGACTTCTTCCTGAGTTCAAATTTGGCCTCAGAAACTTACTAGCTGTATGACCCTGGGCAAGTCACTTAACCCTATTTTCCTCAGTCCCTCATCTGCAAAATGAGCAGGAGAAGGACATTCTAGTATCTTTGCCAGGAAAATCCCCAATAGGTTCAGTCACAAAGTGTAAGATGTAACTGAACAAATGACATATATTATATTTATATGCATACACACATGCATATGCATATGTGTCTATATATGTTTCTGTTTGCTAAAAGAAATCTGGACTGTGGCTTGTTTCCTTCTATTCACCTGTAAGGCCCTGGAAGCAAGGCCCCCACCGATCCTACTCTATACTTCCTGGAATAACTGTTATATGTCTCTCATAGTGTCAATTACTCCTCTCTTTGGCACAACTCTTCCACTACCACACCCACAGTATTCCCTGCATGCAGTCATAGTATTTAAGCACTCATCTCAATATAAAGGCATAAATTCAAATACATCTAAATTTTTTCAGGAAATGCTTTTAGATAATTATGATTGTAGCTAGTCCTAGAAACAATAGCCAAGTAAGAAAACTATCGCTTTAAACCCTGGGGTTCTCTGCCCCCCATCACTATCCTCCCTTTATTTTTCTCCAAAAAAACTGTTTTCAGTTTACAAACTCATCCAATTCAAAAAATATTTACTAAAGTGCCCAGTAATAGGCGTTGAGGAAACAAAGATGAAAAACATAACAGTTCCTGTCCTCAAAAGGCTTATTTTCTATTATAATAGTGTTATATCTTGCAGGCATGTTTTAATTTTATGATTATTTTTAAAACTCATTTTACTGATGATTTGGTCTTTACATCATCGTTATTTCCTCCCTCCCCACCTCCACTAAACCCTCCCTTGTGACAAAGAAAAACAATGAAGGGAAACAATAATATGGAAACTGTATCTGAGAATATATACGATACTCTGTCCTAGTAATATCTCACCTCTCTACTGAGAGGGAAGAGGTAGATATGTTTTATCTCCTCTCTAGGAACTTCATTGTCCCTAAGAGTATTTTAACAGAAGTTAAAACCTAAAGTCAAAAGAATAAATCACCAATTGTGGGATCTCAGATTTCTAGCAACTGGGTGAGGGTAGGGACTGGGGAGGTAAATAGGTCTTCACGGTTTTGGAATTCGCTTCATAGAGACAGACACTAAGTGCTGTTGTCGGTAGCGGTAATTAAAATGATCAGGGACCATTTACTTGACCCCCAAAGTAATCTTTCCACAATTCCTAGGATTCGAGCTCGTGAAAGTCAAAGGTTAAGAGAAGGGTGACCTAGCTATCCGGGGTGCCGAGGGTTACTTTGAACACTTACAGAGAAGCAAGGTCCAGGTTTTTAGGGCGCCAGGTACAGGATGAAAGGAAAGTCGACGGGTTAAGGATGAAGCCAGCTCCCCCTAGCTTTCTCATCTTTAGGAGACCTAGAAGGGGAACAGCCCCTCCTGCTGGAGAGGTGCCTTTGTCTACTTGTACAGCCATCTGTCTGTCTTGGGCCGGTCTCTTTTGTCTCTCTGAAAATAAGCCTGCTTACCCCTACTGGTCTCTCAATCTAACTACACCGCCCCACCCCCGGCTGGCCTGCCTTGGGGGTGGGGGGAGCCCTGAAACTTGCAAGACCCCCAACTCCAAGCCGCAGAATGTTAGAGCCGGAAAGAGCCCTGAAAACACCTTGTCCAAACCCCCTCCTTTACAAGGAGTCAAGGGCGGCCGGAGATGCCCTAAGCAAGCTGCCCCCTCTCTCCTAGGGCCCGCACACATTTCTGGCGGCTCCCGGGGCTGAAGGGGGCTGTGAAATAGACAAGCAGTGAGGGCTGGGCTCGGGGCCGCAGGTCCGCAGGCGGCCAGCAGGGGGCCCCCCGGGGCAAGGCGCACCGGGGCGCCCGAGCCGCTCGCAGCCGGAGGTGGTCGCGGTTTAGGAGCAGAAACTTAGGTTGGCGGGTCGGCGGAGGAGCGGGGTCGAGCGAAGACCCCGAAGGAGAAGCGGCCGGGCCGTGGCCCCCGGCGGCGGCGGCGCAGCGCCCGCTCGCCGTCCTAGCGCTCCTCTCCCCGCCGCCCTCCCCGCACCCCTCCTCCTTCCCCATCCATCCGCGCCTCAGTCTCCCCTCGAGCGCGCCCGCTCTCGCCGCTGCCCCGGCCCGCGTGGAGGGGTGGGTTTGAGGGCCAGGGGCGGGTCTGGGGGCGGGCCCGGAGGCGGGGCTGTCTCTGCGGCAGGCCCGAGCTCCGCTCCCCCCTGATCTCTCTGTCTCTCTCTCCCTTCCTCCCTCCTCCTCCTCCTGCTCCGGGCTCCGCCCGGCATGGGGGGGCCGGCGCCTGGCAGGCCAGGTACGGGGGCAATGGGGAAACTGGGGGGACTTGGTTGGGAAGGGAGGGGTGTTGGGGGGAGGAAGGGGAGCTGAGAGGCGCAAGGGATCCGGACAAGGGGAGAGGTGGAGGAGGACACGGGCACCACGGGGCCGGGGAGACGAGGCAGGCCAAGTCCAGAGAATCTGGGGAGATGGAGGGATGCAGGAGGAAGAGGCCCCAGGATGAGCAAGGAGAACGGGGATGGGGAGGGATGGGGGAAGTGCCCGGCTAGGTAGGAAGGTGGGCACCGGGTGGGAGCTATCCGGAGCCAGGGACTCAACCTGCAGCCACCGCGACCCCCCACCCTTTCCCACTGATGCTTCTGGGCTGAGCCAACACTTGGAACTGATAGAGAAGGGCTTGTCCGCATCCACAGATCCAAGAGGTTGGAAGGAGATTGGAGCCAGGGCTTAGGGAGTCAGGGGGACTTGATGCCAAGGAGGTGGTATAGGGATATGACAAGGAGACGGAACAGGGCCAGGCCCTAGACTAAATGCTGGGAGGAAGGGGAGTGTGTGTGTGTGTGTGTGTGTGTGTGTGTGTGTGTGTGTGTGTGTGTGTGTGTGTTTGGGGTACGGGTGGGGGCAGGGCTGATTCATTAGTCAGTCAGGTGCTGGACTACAGTCTTGGGTTAAGAAGAGTGATTGTTGCCTGACTCAGTCCCCTTTCCCTCCTCCCAGATGCTAGGAACTTGACTGAGCCTCCCCCACCCCCATAAAAAAAATGGTTGTAAACCTACACCAATAAGACACTAAGCATTAACTCCTCTGTTTCAGCCTGTCTAATTCTGGGTATCTGATTAATGTGGATGTCTGTGTGTTTGTGTGTGTCTCTAGTCTGTGGGTGTGTCTGTGGGTGTTTATGTCTGTGGGTGCATCTGTCTCTAGATCTGTTTACCTGTGTACACGTCCATGTATCCATGTTCATCGATGTGTCTGGCCCTGTAGTGTATTCTGTATTATCTAAGCCTCTCTTATACACAGTGTATATATTGTATATGTAGTCTGTTTTGTCAATATGTATTTCTGCACACTTGGGGATCTGAGGTATTTTTCAGTATTTATCTGTAATCTGTTTTTGATTTTTGTCTTTTTTTTTTTTGTGGGCCCAAGTCATGTCCTCTATCCTTTTTATTCCTGGCATCTTCTCATATTTTTAAAAAATTTTCTTTTTCATCTTCACTGTGACCCTCAAGTCACTTAACCTCTGTTTGCCCCAACTTCCTCATAGGGAGGTTGTGAGGATAAAATGAGATTAATGTAATGCACTTTGCCATCCTGTAAGTGCTATATAATGTAAGCTAGTATTATTACATATGTAAAGTGATTTGCATATCTTAAAGCATATGTCAGTTACGATTGCATTAACTCACTCTCATCTCTTTTGATGGGTTCAGATAGAACTGGACCAAGAACAAGTTACTATCTTGTTACTATTCTTATATATCTCATGTTCTGTGGACTGTTGTCCAGATTGATAAAATGACTACTTTTTGAAATTGAATAAGAGTATTGGGATATAAATTCATCTTCCTAGACTCACTGAAAGCACCTTCCAAGAGCATATAGGAGGATGACATGTTTGTCCTATTCCTACATGGTTTAAATTTCTTCTGCTAGGTCTGTATTACTACTTGTACTCCTACAAGCACCCCATACCACCACTACTACTACTACTATTATTTTTTTCCCCAACCAAGTTGATCCAGGACCCAGGGAGGGGGCCCCCCCAGGCCTGGTGGTGCTGAGCAGAGCCCCACATCTCCTCCCTCTTGCCCTACGACATGAACCTGCTCTACCGAAAAACCAAGCTGGAGTGGAGACAGCACAAGGAGGAGGAGGCGAAAAGGAGGTAAGACCATAAAATCATCCTAATACTCTCTCTTTCTCATTTCCTTTTCTTACTTAGTGTCAACTTGGATGTTGTCAACTCTCCTCTACCTCACCTTTCTCTCTCATTTAATCATGAACAATTGTTCTATAGGCCCTAATGAGAACCATATAATAAGCATAATCCCAGCTCTCTGTGTATTTAAGTTCTAAGCTTTTGCTCTGGTCCTCAGGATCCTACTTTTCTGTCTAAAGTATTCCTTCCTGATTTAATTTTCCCTTACCCCTCATGTAGGACAGTTTCTTTTGTTCACCCCGGCTTCTACCATCCCCAAATGTCATCCTCCTACTAACCCTCTTTTACTGTCCCCAAATACCTTTAGCATAAATTCCATTCTCATTTCCCTAGCTTCTTCTTCCCTACCCCTATCCTACTTGGGGCTGCCTTTTCTGTTCTTTATCACCTGACCTCAGATAATACAAGTCCAACAATAAAGGCACAGAGGCAAACAGCTCTTTTACCTCCCAGGGTCCAAGGAGGGAGTCATATGAATGAGGGACCTTTTTGATTCCTTTCCCATCTTCTTAATCTGGGAGAAGTTGAGGAAAGAGGTGCAAGGTAGATGAAATGAAAGATGAAAGCCATAGTTGCATCTAGAATAGTGAAATCTAGCTTAGGATCATGGATTTATTTAAATTTTTTTACAATTCAATTTCATTTTATTTTCTGTTCTGAATTCCTCCCCTGCCCGATCAAGAAAGCAAGAAAAATAAAACCCATTGCAAACACGTATAGTCAAGCAAAACAAATTCTCACATTAACCATGTCCAGAAAAAGAAAAAACTATGCTTCAGTCTGCACTCTGAGTGCATCACCTCACTTATCTGGAGGTGAACAGAATGTGTCATTATGAGTTGGTTCATAGAGCTAGCATTGGAAGGACCCTAAAGCCCATGCAGTCCAACTCCCTTATTTGATAGATGAGGAAACTGAAGACCAGAGAGGTTAAGATATTTGTCCAAGTTCACACAGGTATTAAATAACGGAGACAAGATTTTGGGGGGGGCAATTTTTTTTCCCCAAAATTTATTAATTTGTTTTCAGTTTTCAACAAACACTTCCATGAGTTCCAAATTTTCTCCCCCTTCCTCCACTCTCCCTCTCCGAGATGGCATGCAATCTTATATAGGTTCTACACATGCGTCCTATTAAACACATTTTCACATTAGTCATGTAGAGGCAAAATTTCTTGAAGGACTATGTTATATCCTTCAGACTAAACTAAGATCAGTACTCATCCTATTTGTCTGTCTGTCTCTCCCTTTGTCTCTCTCTCTCCCTCTCCTTACCCCATTCTCCCTCTCAGAGCTTTCCTTCCTCATTTCCCCATCCCTTGACTTCCTTCACTTTCCCCCTCGTGGCTACACTGTCTGGAGAAGCCTGAGTCAGATCCACCTCCCCATTACCCCTCCTCCCCCTCCTTACTGTGGGATTTAATTAATGTTGTTAATTAGATTAATCAGAGCTATCACTGCAGAGATCTCCTCTTAATGAAGGGTTAGTAGACAGGGCCCTAATCAAAGATCCCACCCCACGGCAACCCTCTGGTTTCCACACACATCCCCTACAGTTCTCCCCCCTCTATTCCTTTGCAGAGAAGCACAGAGGCTGTGAATGAGAGGGGAGGGGGAGGGATAAATTGTGGAATCAGGAAAGAGAGTAAGGCAAAAGAATGACAGAAGGAAAGGAGAGCTAGAGAAAGGAGAATCATAAAGAAGGGAAGCGAGGAAGGTAGGCTAAGGATGACTGAAGTAGTTGGAAACATACTGGAAAAGTAAGCCATCAAGAATGTGTGCATATCTCAAGAATGGAATGAGGCCAGGGGCCAGATGTGAAACCTTAGGGGCTGATTCTGCATCTGCGGGTGCCACTCAGGCTTTCCTCTATGAGGAATGTGCTTGACATCAAATCTGTGCAGCTCTCCAAATTATACATGAAGCATTTCATGCAGATACTGTTTGAAATATGGGGGCCCAAATAGACTGAGGGGCTCATTGTCCTCCCAGCTTGTACCCTCAAAATGTTTATCCCTTTATTCTTTTCTTCTGTCTTTGTAATCCCCAAGATAGAGGCCTTGAAGCCTCCCTCTCTGACCAGTGCTTTCTGCTTTATTTTTAGTGTCCTTTCCCATGGATCTCTGTATTAATCCTCATTCCTCACCTGCTGCCTGCAGCACACCCACACCCACACACCATACCATAACACACCAGGAGGTGAAGAGGTAGCTTTAGGGGAAGCCCTGCCTGACCTGATGACTGCCTTTGCCTCTCTTGTTTTTCTCCACTTCTCTTTCTTTTACCCATCCCTTCCCTCAGTGCAAGTAAGGAAGTGGGACCTGCAGGTCCTTCAGGGCCAGGGCCCGGGGTTCGTGCACGAGACGTCTCTTCGCTCCGACGCTCCCTCAGGATGGGCTTCATGACCATGCCTGCTTCCCAGGAGCATGCTCCTCACCCCTGCCGTAGTGCCATGGCTCCCCGCTCCCTCTCCTGCCATTCAGTGGGGAGCATGGAGAGTAGTGGGGGCACTACGGGTGGGGGGGGGAGTGGTGGAGTTGGGGGAGATGTTGGAGCCCGGAGGCCACCTGTGAAGCCCCGGAGACACCCCAGCACCAAACTCAGCATGGCTGCAAGTGGGGCTGAGGCACCTCCCAGCAAGAAAGCAGGTACGATCCTCTTTTCCCCTGTGATATTACCTTAATTCAACAAGGATTTCCAGCAAGAAAAAAGGTCCATTTTGAGTTTGGGAGTATCCATTTTGGCACCCGGGGAAGTGGAAGGTTTCCTTTTTAGAATGAACAAGAGATTCCATTCTGGGTGGTTGTAGGATCTTAGGTTATAGAGCTGGAAGGAACCTCAGAGGCCGTCTGGTACACTGCCCTGACTTAACAGATGAGGAAACTGAGGGTCCGAATGGTTAAATTATTTGCCCAATGTCACACAAGCAATCACTATTAGAGGAAGGATTTGAAGGCAGGTGCTCTGACTTCACTAAATGGATTTGAGCTATTTCTATGGAAAGAAGAATCTATCCTAGAAGTCCATTTTAAGGGTCAGGAGATGAACTGTGGGAGTGAATTCATAAACTGTAGGTTTCCTGGTGTTCATAAACAAGACTGACAGAAAACTGACTAGACCTCTCGGTTAGGGGAGATGGGAGGGGGAGAAAGGAGCAGTGTGCTCTTTGAAAGGAGATGGCCTTTAGAAAGTCTTAATGACTCTTCTATGCCAGTCTTATTTCAGTCTCTGCCTTTTCGTTTTGGGACTTTGTCAGGTTCTCAGAAACCAGCTCCCGAAGGCCGTGAGTCTAGCCGGAAAATCCCTCCTCAGAAGCCAAAGCGCAGTCCCAACACCCAGCTCTCTGTCTCCTTTGATGAGTCCTGCTCAGTGGCTCCCACTTCTCGGGTTGGGGCCCTAGCCCTGCAGCGATACAGCCGAGGGGGGCGGGGGGGAGGTGAACATGATTTGAGCTCACAGGATGAAGAACCTGTCTACATCGAAATGGTGGGAGACGTCTTCCAGGGAGGTGGAGGGAGGAGCGGAGTCCCAGCAGTTGCCTCTGTTGGAGGAGGGGGCACAGGCCCCACTACTGGCCCAGACTCGGACTCTGAGGAGAGTGAGGCCATATATGAAGAAATGAAATACCCACTCCCTGAAGAGGTAGCAGAAGGCCGAGCCAATGGAGTCCCCCCACCAGCTGCTGTCTCTCCATTGCATCACCCTCATTCTCATCACTCTCATCGCCGTCCAGCCTCTGCCCTCCAGAGCAGGCAGAACGGGGCTCCCACTAAGACTTCCCCTTGTGAAATCCCACCACCTTTTCCCAACCTTCTCCAGCACCGTCCCCCACTTCTTGCCTTTCCCCAAGCCAAGCCTGCTACCCGGACCCCTGGGGACGGGGTCTCTAGGTTGCCAGTCCTCTGTCACACCAAGGAGCCGGCTGCCCCTGTCCCAGCTCTCCAAGTGCCTGGACGGGATCAAGAGACACCCCCACCTCCGCCTCCTGCTGCCAATTTGCTGCTACTAGGGCCCTCTGGTCGTGCACGGAGCCATTCAACACCACTGCCCCCTCAGGGCTCTGGTCAGCCTCGAGGGGAGAAGGAGAGGGAGATGGCCAATTCCCATAGTATGATCTGTACAAAGGCAGCAGGAGCACCAGCATCTTCCCTTGCCCCAGCCATGTTGCTCCCAGGACCCCCCAAGGACAAAGCTGTGTCTTATACTATGGTATACTCAGCGGTCAAGGTGACCACACACTCTGTCCTACCAACTGGGCCATCTCTGGGGGGTGGGGAGCCGAAGACAGAGAAGGAAATCTCAGTCCTTCATGGGATGCTCTGTGCTAGTTCCAGGCCGGTACCTCCTGGGAAAGCTGCCCCCTCCAGTGGACCTGGAGTACTTCACCACCGGAGCTGCCTGGCTTCTCCCCACAACCTTCCTGACCCTACAACTAGCCCCCTTTGCCCCCTCTGGACTTATCCAGCCACAGCTGGGTTCAAGAGACCCCCAGCCTATGAGAGCCTGAAGGCAGGGGGTTTGCTATCAAAGGGCTGTGGGGTTGGGGCTCCTGCCCCCATGGTCAAGATCCAACTACAGGACCAGGGAACCAGTGGGGGTGCATTTGCTAGCATCTCCTGTGCCCATGTCATTGCCAGTTCAGGGACACCAGAGGAGGAAGAGCAGGAGGAGGAGGAGGAGGAGGTGGGAACAACGACATTTGGGGCGGGCTGGGCCCTGCAAAGAAAAGTCCTGTACAGAGGGAGGAAAGCAAAAGACTTGGAGAGTGAGTTGGGAGGTGGGGAGGAGGGAGGGAAGATATGGAAAAGGTGGGAGAAGGGAGGGAAGGGAGGTTCTCAGGTTGGGAGGAGGATAGAGAGGGGTTGAATTTGAGGGGGGTCAGTTGGAAACTCCTCTCCACTCCCTCTGAATTCGGAGAGAAATGCCCAGGATGGAGCAGCTAGCCTGAGCATCAGTGTTGGACTGAGGATGGAGAAGGTCACTGGATCAGGGCGGAGGGGATGGGGGTTGAGGGAGCCAGGAGATTCAAAGGAAGAATGCATTTAGAGCTAGAGTGAGCTCAATGTTGTCATTTGGGGGCAACTCCCCCCCCCCCGCCCCCAACCCCAGACACTCCACTTGCCTTCTGGGAGATGTAAGGGGGAAGGGACCCTGTGTGTGCGCGTGGATTCTGAGCCAAACACAGCTGCCTCCCAGCTGTTACCATGACAACCTACCCAGACAGGAGGGAGAGGAGAGGTAGGCCCCTGCCGTTACCTAGCAACCCAATCCTCCACCAGGCCTACTTCTGGGAACTTGGGTTCAAGCTTGTCCCTGTACCCCTTGACCCAGGATTTACCTGCCCCTTCCTGTGGTCTCAGTCCCCTTAGCCCTTTGACCCAGAGAGCTTATCTCAGAGAGGCAAAGATGATACTGAGAGATGAGAAATAGAATACTTAGCCCAAGGTGGGTGGGGCTGGGGGGAAACAGGATGCCTTCCTTCCCAGAGGGTCTTGGGAGACGTTTCTGACATATGAAGAGGTGGGCTTAAAAACTGCAAATAGAAGGAACAATATTTTGGTGTGATTTTGAATCAGAGGAGATGTGGGAAGGGAAGGAAAGGGAAAAGAGAAACAATTCCTGCTTCTCCTTTCCCAGACATAACCCTTCCCTCCACACTCCCAGTCTATCCTGGGTTTTATCTCCATGGGCCCCTGATATGTGTCCAGAGGATCTGATATCTCCTAATTTCCCCCAGCAGAGGCTGTGGAAGGTGTCCGGGCCTGGAATGAGAGTAGAGAAGGCCCAGGCAAAGCAGAGAAGGAGGAGAAGGGACTCCTCCCATCAGGCATCCCTGTGCGAAGTCAGGGGGCAGAGGGCCTGCTGGCCAGGGCCCATCACAGTGGGGACCAGGCTGGAGGAGGAGGAAGCCGAACAGGATTCACGATGCCCTGCCAAACCTTCCCTGCCTGCCACCGCAATGGAGGTGAGATTCCCTTACTTTGTTCCCAGTCACATATATATACCCTCCACTTTCTAAAACAGCTACTTACTGACTACAGTGGGGCAGGGGAGCCAAGACAGGACCGTCCAACTCAATGGAATGGGACTAGTGACTATTTCTGGAACTGCAGCTGCCCTCATGTGCCCATATCGAAAGCCTTGCATTTTTGTCCTATGCCTCACCCCCAATCTCCACCCCCCCATACACCCTTGATGATCCAGAGAGCAGTATGGGGGACATAGAGAATGGGAACATAGAGAGAAAGGGCTAAAGAAGAAAAGAAATCCCTAGAGCAGCCTATTTCCTCCCTTCTTTCTTTCTCCTCCCCCAGACTTCACAGGAGGTTACCGCCTAGGGCGCTCAGCCTCTACCTCTGGAGTTCGCCATGCTGCTGCTGTCCATACCCCACGACCCTGCAGCCAGCCCAGGGAAATCCTCAGCCAGGTGAGGAGAGAGTTTGGTGCTCTTTTTATTTAGAAGGGAAAATAAAAGGATGGGATAGAGGTAACTGGGTGTAAAGGCTAGAGCTATAGAAAGGGCAGCCAGGTGGCACAGTAGACCTGGAGTCAGGAAAATCTGAGTTCAGATTTAACCTCAGAGGCCTACTAACTGTGTAATCTTGAGCAAGTCACATAATCCTGTTTGCCTCAGTTTCCTCATCTGTAAAATGAGCTGGAGAAGGAAATGGCACAAACCACGCTAGTATTTTTGCCAAGAAAATCCAAAATGGGGTCAGAAAGAGTCAATACAACTGAAATAACTGAACAATGATGGTCGAGTACAGGACATGACTGGCAGAGTTGAGCAGTCTTGTTGGAATAGAAAATAGGAGCCAGGGTAACAGGTGTTTAAGGCAAATAGGAGGATATAGTTGGAGAGAGGATTTGGAACCAGGGAAAAGTAAGAATACAAGGCTTTTAGCGAAGAAAGGGAGCACAAACCAGACCTTAGAGCTGTCAGGGACCTTAATGATCATTTTATAAATGAGGAAACTGAGATCCAAAGAGTGGAAGTTACTGGCCTAAAGTCAGCCAGTAAATAGAGGTAGGAGATCAACCTTAACATCTTAACTAGAACCTCTCCAGCCACTTCTGGATTCTACAGTTTCAGAAGGAATCAGACAAAGCCCTAAAAAAAAAATGTGCTTCCATTTTTTTTCTAGTTCTTTGTCACTATAAAAAAGTGTTGCTATAAATTCTTTGGTGTATGTGAGACCTTTCTTTATCATTGGCCTCTTTGGAGTATATAACCTAACAATGGAATCTCTGGGTCAAAGGTTATGGACATTTAGTCACTCTCTTAACAGAATTCCAAATTGCAGTAATAGCTTTTCTAAAGGACTGGAAAGGAATTGTAACATTTCTGTATGACTTTGGACAAGACCTCTCTCCCCCCTCAGCTTCCTCATTTGTAAAATGTGATCTCATTTGTAAAATAAGGATGTTGGTCTATAAGATCTCTGAGGCCCAGGGTGCGTGTATGTGGACATGTGTTTGGGTTGAGATTAAAGAAAAGAGTTGAAAAAACAGGTCTCTTTTCTCAGTACCAGTAATTCTGTGATCCTTGACATGTCCTTTTTGTTTCTTCCTTCTCCACCAACCATACTTGGTGATGGGGGTCTGGGATGACATAGACCCATCCTGCACTGCTGCTGCCTCTTCCCCCACAGCCAGCCCCAGAGAGGGATGGCAAGTTGCTGGAAGTGATCGAGAGAAAACGCTGCGTCTGCAAGGAGATTAAGGCAAGGCACCGGCCGGACCGGGGGCTCTGCAAGCAGGAGAGCATGCCCATCCTTCCCAGTTGGAGACGGGGGCCAGAACCCCGAAAAACCGGCACCCCTCCATGCCGCCGGCAGCAAACGGTCTTGTGGGATACAGCTATCTGAAATGGGCAGGATTGGGGGCAGATCCAGAGGAGGACCAAGGGGAAAACCAATGCCCAGCCTCCCCATAGGATGCCACCATTTAAAGGAGGCCAAATGGCCATCTCTCTCTAGGATCCTGCCTTGGGAGGGCGAAGCTTGGTCTCTCCTGAAAGAGAGAGTCAGTAAGAACTTAAAGACAGTCAGTAAGAACAATTCAACCTCCCCCTCAACCACCAAGACCCTGGAGGCTAGGTGGAATGGTAGAGGGCTGGGGAGTGGGCAGCTCCCGCCAACAATGCCCACCTTCTGCCCCTTTGCTGGACTTTGGGGAAGGAAGGCAATACTGGGGCTGGAAGTGGGGGCCTTCGGCTGTTCCCCTCGTGTCAGAACTATGGATTCCTCACCCCAGGAGGTTAGATGGTAAAACTGGGAGGGTGGGAAAGGGCTGGTAAGGAAAGAGGGAGGTGGGGCATATAAGTTCCAGAGGGGAAGAGAAAGGAACTACTTTATAGAAAAGTGGGGAAAGGGAGGGGGGTATTTATTTTATTTATTTTTTAATCTAGAGGGGGAAATCTACACCCTTCCTGTCCCTCTGCTGAGAAGGGGATGGGGAACTGAGGTACTAAGGGAATCAAAGATGCTTTCTTTCTCCCAAATCCCTAAATATCTCACCACTCAAATCTCTCCCATAGCTATGAGTTTTTCTGGCTTGAAGGCAGAACTAGGAGTAGGGGGGTGGGAAACCAGGCTAGGAAAATGTGAAATTTGGTATTGAAAGTGGCCTGCTCTGAAATCTCCAAGGTTAGAGGCTGGGGCCAGGGAGGGAAGAATGGTGAGAGTGGAGGGAAATTGTAAGGGGGGGTGGGGGTAGGGGTGGTATTTATTTAAATTATAAAGAGAAAACAAGAACTACCAGGAGCTTTTTTAAAATTATTATTCATTTTGTTCCAGAATAATATATTAAAAGAATAACGATCCTAGACCTGGCCTCATATATTTAATGGCGCCCTTATTCTACATCTTATACTGTTTTGTTGCTCTCCATTTTCGCCTTTGACAAGCGGCTAGAGGGATGAACTTCAGAAAGAGAGGGTTATAAGTACCTATGGGAAGCCAAAAGGAAAGATAGAGCTTGGGATAGAGGAGACTTGGAACCCCACTGACATCTGAGCCAAGACAATCAATTAAATATATATTGAATGCCTCCTACTCAAAAGTAATTTAATTCATTGAACATTTATTTATTAAATTTCTACTGTGTGTTAAACATTGTTCCTGATCTCATGGCTCTTTACAACTTAATAGAATAAGGCACATGCTTTTTTTTTTTTTTTAATCAAAACTGTGATTTCATCATTTCAGGTAAAGAGCTCTATTACGGAACTTCCTTTTTCAAAGCAAATGTCACTGTGACTTACAGTCTTAGAAAGTTGCCTAAGAGGTACTAACAAGTTAAATAGCTTGTCCTGGGTCATATAGCTGATGTAGTTTAAGAGGTTCAGGGACCCCCCCCCCCAAGGACTGGAATACTGGAGAGGCCATCATAGCCAGTATGTGGCAGAGGGCAGACTTGAACTCAGGTCTTCCTACATTGGAGGCCTGCTCTCTATTACATCATGCTAATTGTAAGACATCTCTCTAGCTGACTTGAAAATATACAGTTGTAAGACTCAAAGATCACAGATTGACTTGGAAAGGAATTCCAAGCTCATCTAGTCCAGCACTTAACTGAACATCATCCTCTCTTACAGTATTCCCAGCGAATAGTACATGATAATGTCCAGCATAGAGGGACACAGAAAAAAATATAAGGTAGAGTCCCTGCTCTAAAGAAGTTTATATAAGACATGCTCTCCACCTCAATGGGGAGGGAGAACAAAAATATGTAAAAATGGTGTAGGAGTTTCAAGGATAGGGAACTTGGTGAAGTAGGAAGGGGGAAGAGGAAATGTAGACCAGCAGTTTAGGGAAGGTCATCTGGATGTGTAAGATGTTTCCTTTAATCAAATCTCCAGTTTTATGCCATGTTATAGGAGAAAAGAAATTGCAGACTACCAGGGAGCCAGACGCAGTGTAGAAGCATTACTGAGGAGGAGAATTGCAGGAGTGAGCTTGTCATCTTTGGAAGGCAGCAGGGAGATCAGCCTGACCTGAATGAAGGTATTGGGCAGCAATAAAATAAAAGTGGATTGCTCTGAAGGAAAAAAAATTGCTAAATGATGAGGCAGGCAGGAAAAGAATGAGTAAAGAATTACTCCAAGGTGTTGGTGCTGAGAGGCTGGGACAATGGTAATGTCACTGACACATAGGGAAATTGAAAAGGAGGCAGTTTTGAGGAGGAATATTCAATTTAATAATTTATTAAGTGCCTTGAGACCACGTTAATGGGTAGATCAATTGAAGGAACTGAAGATGTTAAGCTTGGAGTAGAGAAGATTGGGGATGGGGTGAGGAGAGGGAGACATACCTATGAGTTTAAGTATTTGTCATTCTGAAGAAGGATTAGATGTGTTTCTTTTTGGCCCCAGATCCAAGGAAGAATCAGAACAGGTAGAAGTTACAAAAAGACTTAAGTTTACAATTTAGGCTTCATATCAGGAAAATTAGACAATGAAAATGATCATTAGAACTGTCCTAAAGGGTAATGGGCTTCTTTGAGAGGTGATGAGTTCCCTCTCTTTGGAAGTCTCCAAGTAGGGGCTGGATAACCATTTGAGTATGTTATTACTGGGTGGGGGCAGGTGGGGGGGGTGGGCCGGGGTCCTTTCAGAGATGGATCAGACTTGATGGCCACTGAGGTACCTTTAAACTCTCAGACTCTATGATTCTTTGTGGCTCTGGGCTAGGTATTAAGAATGCAAAGATAAAATAAGGCACAATCAATGACATTATAGTGGAAATAACATTGTACTTGGAGTCAGGAAAATGATTGGATAAGAATTCCGACCCTGGCACTTGTATGATCCAGGGCAAATTACTTAACCTCTCTGAGCCTTGGTTTGCTAATCTGTAAAATAAGGATAGCATACTACTTACCTCCCAAGATTTTTGAAGAAAATTCTTTGTCAATGTTAAAACAACTTCAAAAGAACTGTGGTTTTATTGGTGTGGACACTTCCTTTGTGGCCAATTCCAACCTTTATACCTTAGTTAAAAAAAAAAAAAGTTTTCATGGGTTGACTTCAGTTTCAGATAGTTTTAGCTTCAAATACCAGCAAGACCTTACATGGAAATTCCATCTGGAAGGTAGATATGAAGGGATAGAACTTGAAAGAGAGAAGGACTAGAGGGTGGTGTAGGAGTTATCAATTTAGGAGAGAAAGCTGAGAATTCATGGGCTCTCTGAACAAGAGGGTCAAAAGCTGAGTCTTAGAAAGGACCTCAGTTAATGAACAAGAGGAAGAAGGCAAACCACAAAAAGAAACAGGAAGAGATCCAAAGAGAATAAGGAAGGGTATTTTTTTCTTTTGGGAAGGGACTTAGATACTTCAATGGATTTCTTATCTCAATCAGATATCCCCTCCAATTTTGCAAATCATGACGGGTAGAAATACTATCCTAGACTTCTGGCCAAGGAAACAGCCCAGCTACCAAAAAACCTATTCTACAAAAACAAACAAACCAGCCAACAACAAAACAAAAATAAATCACAGGAGACAAAACAATGATCAAAAAAATCTTTCATCCAGTTTAACAAGCACTGAGGACCCTTCACTTCTCTCCCATGTCATCTCCTCTTTCTAGTCATTCATTCTCTTTTCCCCTTCTGAGCCCCTTGGTGAACCAATTTAATTCTACACTGTCCTTGTTTCTTGAGTCCTTTAGCCCCCTTCTAATAATGCCATTTGTACTCTGGCAAGCCTCAGCCTTGGATGATTCCCACTAACTGCCACCTTTGCTCCTATACATGTGCTACTAAATGAAGGTAGAGAAAATTGTACAACTGTTCTGACAGGTCCACTACAGATTTATGTTCCACAATATCAACTGGATGCTCATTTTCCCCCCAATTTATTTATTTTTAGTTTTCAACATTCATTTCCATAAGTTTTCAAATTTCTCCCCCTCCCTCCCCAAGATAGTATGCAATCTGATATGGGCTCTACACATACATTCCTATTAAACACCTTAGTCATGTTGCAAAGAAAAATTAAAAGTAATGCAAGAAACTATGAGAAAGAAAAAAAGACCAAAACAAAATGAAGATAAAATAATCTGCTTCACTCTGCATTCTGGCTCCATAGTTCTTTCTCTGGATGTGGTTGGTATTTTCCATCATGAGTCCTTTGGAATTGTTTTAGGTCCTTGCATTGCTGAGAAGGTACAAATATATTGAAGTCAGTCATCATGAACTGTGGCTTTTTTTGTGTACATTGTTTTTCTATTTCCACTCACTTCACTCAATGTCAGTTCATATAAGTTTTCCAGGTTTTTCTGAAGTCTGCCTGTTCATCATTTCTTATGGCACAATAGTATTTCATTACATTCATATACTTGTTCAGCCATTCCCCAATTGATGGGCATGCCCTCAATTTCAAGATCTTAGCCAACACAAAAAGAGCTGCTATAAATATTTTTGTACGTGTGGGTTCTTTTCCCATTTTTATGATCTCTTTAAACTACAACCCCAGAAGCAGAATTGTTGGGTCAAAGGGTATGGGTATTTTTAATAGCCCTTTGGATATAGTTCCAAATTGCTCTCCAGAATGGTTGGATCAGCTCAAAGCTCCACCAACAATGAAGTAGTGTTCCAAGTTTCCCACATCTTCTCCAACATTCATCATTGGTCATGCTAGCCAATCTGATAGGTGTAATATGGTACCTCAGAGTTGTTTTGATTTGCATCTCTCTAATCAATAGTGATTTAGAACATTTTATTAATTTATTTGTTTTCAGTTTTCTATAATCACTTCCATAAATCTTAGATTTTCTCCCTCTCCCTTTCTTTTCCTTCCCCCCTCCTTCCCCAAGACAGCAATCTCATATGAGTTCTATGTATACATTCTAAGTACATTTTCACCTTAGACATGTTGCATGGAAGAATTAAAATGAATGGGAGAAACCATGATGAAAAACAAAAGAAAACACAAGAGAAAATAGTCTGCTTCATTCTGCAATTGAATTTCATAGTTCTTTGTATGTGGATGGCATTTTGCCTCAAAAATCATTTTGAAATGTTTTAGGTCCTTGCTTTGCTGAGAAGGGCTAAGTCTACCAGAAAAATTCTTCACACGCTACGGTTGCTGATGTGTACAAAGTTCTCCTGGTTCTGCTTCTTTCACTCAGTGTCAGTTCATATAGGTCTTTCCAGCCCTCTCTGAAGTCTTTCTCTTCATCATTTCTTATAGCACAATAGTATTCCATTACTTTCCTATACCACAACTTTTTCAGCCATTCCCCAATTGATGAGCATCCCCTTGATTTCCAGTTTTTGGACACCACAAAGAGAGCTGCTAGAAATATTTTTGTACATGTGGGACCCTTTTCCATTTTTATGATCCCTTTGGGATACAGTCCTAGAAGCGATATTGCTGGGTCAAAGGGTATGCACATTTTTGTAGTCTTTTGGGCATAGTTCCAAATTGTTCTCCAGAGTGGCTGGATCAGCTCACAGCTCCATCAACAGTGAATTAGTTAGTGTTCCAGCTCTCCCACCTCTTCTCCAACATTCATCATCTTCCTGTTGTGTCATGTCAGCCAATCTGATGGGTGTGATGTGGTACCTCAGAGTTGTTTTGATTGGCATCTCTCTAATTGATAATGATTTAGAGCATTTTTACATATGACTATAGATGGCTTTAATTTCTTCCTCTGAAAGCTGCCCTTTCATATCTTTTGACCATTTATCAACTGGGGAATGGCTTGTATTCTTGTATATTTGATTCAGTTCTCTATATATTTTAGAAATGAAGCCTTTATCAGAGATACTAGTTGTAAAAATTCTTTCCCAGTTTTCTGCTTCCCTCCTAATCTTGGTTGCATTGGCTTTGTTTGTGCAAAATCTTTTCAATTTAATGTAATCAAAATTATCCATTTTGCACTTCATAATGCCTTCCATCTCTAGTTTGGTCATAAATTCATTCATTCTCCATAAATCTGACAGATATACTATTCCTTTCTCCCCTAATTTGTTTATAGTATCAGCCTTTATACCTAAATTGTGTACTCATTTGGACTTTATTTTGGTATACAGTGTCAGACATTGGTCTATGTCCAGTTTCTGCCACACTATTTTCCAGTTTTCCCAGAAGATTTTGTCAAATAGTGAGTTCTTATCCTAGAAGCTGTGGTCTTTGGGTTTATCAAACAGTAGGTTGCTATAATCATTGACTACTGTGTCTTGTGTACCTAACTTTTCCCTCTGATCTACCCCTCTGTTTCTTAGCCTGGATGCTCATTTTTGCTGGGCAATCCTTCTACACTTTCCTTGTCAACTGACTATCCCACTTTTCACAGCAGCTCTTCCAAGTTTTTTCTTTCCTGCTCGAACCTTTCATTCCCTCTTTCCCTACACTCTCAATTGAGAACCTTAGCTCATACTTTACAGAAAAAAATGAGACCATTTTCTGTGAGCTCCCTCTTCTCCCTTATTCTTCATCTCCTATCTTTCAGGCTCCTTCTACCACTTTCTTTTTCTTAATCCCTATCTCACACAAAGAGGTGGCCTTATTCCTTACCAAGGCCACCCCTCCACCTTATATCAATCCTATTTCATTCTATCTTCTCCAACGGATTGCCTCCTCAGTATTCCCCATTGTATCATGTATCTTCAATCCTATTTTATCTATTGGCTCCTTTCTTATTATCTACAAACATGCTTGTTTTTCCTCTATCCTCAAAAATACTCACATGATCTTTCTATTCCCACTAACTATTGCCCTATATCTCTTCTGCCCTTTTTGGCCAAACTTCTGGAATGAGCCAGTCTGGCACAATGCCTTCTCTTTCTCCTTTCACTCCTTAACCCCTTACTGTCTGGTTTCTGACCTCATCATTCCACTGAGATTACTTTCTCTGAAGTTACCAATGAAATCTTAATCGCCACATTCAGTGGTGTTTTCTCAGTCATTCTTCTTGACCTCTCCACAGTCTTTGGCACTATTGATCACCCTCTTCTCTTTGATACTGTGTTTTCTCCAAGTTTTTAGAATAGCACTGAATCCTCATCCAAGTGATACTCTGACTATAGGTATCCTACATGGTTCTCTTGTACTCCCTCTTCTCTTTCCCCTCTCCTACTACACTTGGCGATCTCATCAGCTCCCATGGATTTAATTACCATCTATATATAGATGATTCTCTCAAATCTACCTATCCTGCTCTAACTTCTAGCTTCTGCTCCAGTTTCATGTCCCCAACTGCCTTTCAGACATCTCAAACCTAATATCCAGTAAAAATCTTAAAATCCATATCTAAAATTGAACTCATTATCTTTTCCCCTAAAACATCCCATGCCCCTAACTTCCCCATCACCATCCCCTATTCAGCCAACAAAGTGATTTTCCAAAAATGCAGGTTGGACCATAATACCATACTCAGTAAACTCCAGTTGCTTCCTATAGCCTCCAGGATCAAATATAAAATCCTCTGGCATTCAAAGGCATTGATAAACAATCCACTCCCCTACCTTTCCAATGTTCTTACCGCTTACTTCTCTCCATGTCCGCTTCAATGCAATTCACTGGCTTCCTTTCTATTCCTCAAAGAAGGCCCTCTGTGTCTCAGTCCCAGTATTTTCTCTAGTTGTCCCCTATACCTGAAATGCTCTCCCTCCTTATCTTTGCTTACTGACTTCCTTCAAGTCCCAACTAAAATCCCATCTTCTATAGGAAGCCTTTCCCAATTCATTTTAATTCTAATACTTTCCTTCTGTAATTTCCTATTTATCCTGCATATAGCTGGTTTGTATATGTGTGTGAGTTCCTTGAAGGCAAAGACTATCTTTTGCCTCCTTGTATCCCCAGCACTTAGCATATAGTAGGAGCTAAATAAATGCTTATTGACCAGGATATAAAGAAAGGCAAAAACAGTGGCTTCCATCAAGTTGCTTAAAAACCTAAAGTGGGAGACAACACATGAACAACCATGGACAAAGGCATATACAGGATCAGTTGGAGGTGATCTCAGAGGGAAGGCACCAACATTAAGAACTCAGAAATGCTTGTTGCTGAAGGAGGGACTTTGGCCGAGACTTGAAAGAAGCCAAGGAAGCTGGGAGACAGAGACAAGAAGAGAGAACATTCCAGTAATGAGGAATTTCATGGAATTTCATGAGAGGAGGAGCCAAGGTAGCAGAGTAAGAGAAAGCATTAGAAGCTATCTTGCCCACTATACCAACTTGATAAAAATCTAGAAAATGCACTAGATAACATTGATAGGAAAAGTCAAGAAAATGTCACAGTGAGTCTTTTTTTTTTCTAGCCCAGGACAGATTAGGTCTCCAAACACCAGGGACTGGGTCTAGTTAGGAGCATGCATGGTAGGGAAAGAAGCCCAAGACAGGGCACCAGGGTAGGAAGCACCAGAGCAGAAAGAAATCCCACAGGATCCCTTAACTAGTTCTGGGTGCAGAAATGGGTACCATCTTGATCATCAGAAGTGGCCCGATTGCCAGTTCCACATCACAGATCCAGGGCAGAGAACAGCCTTAATAAGTATTGGCCCAAGCTATGTACTGATGGAGGAATAACTTCTGGGAAGCAAAAGGTATCTGTGAGGCTCTGATCCCAGGAGCAGAGAACAGACCAAAGGGGAGCTAGGAGTTCAGTTATTGTAAACCTGCAGAACTTGTAAGCAGGCTAACAGTGGCTAAGTCCAGCAGTAATTGACTGAAGCTTCAAATCAGGAACAAAACTTGGATCAGGAACTTACAGAGTTCCAGGAAGTCAGTGAACAGATCTCCCTTCATTGTATCACTATGGGAGTACTGAAAGCTTGCAGGCACTCAGCTGGAGCTTGTGAAAGCAGCACAAAGATGTAAAAGGGTGGAAGCTCAGGCCAGACATTTTCCCTTCCCCCAAAGTGTGCAGAACCCAAAACTAATATAAAGTCCAAAGTCAAGTAGTAGACTGAAAGAATGAGCAAATAAAAAAAGAACCTGACCATAAAAATCTATTAAGGTGACAGATAAACATAGAAGATACAAATGCAGAAGGAGAGAATAATTCAAAAAACGTCTATAAGCAAAGCCTTAAAGAAAGATTTTAGTTTGGGCACAATTCCAACACAAATTCCCTGAATAGTTAAACAAAGAGTTAAAAATTAAAAAAAAAAAACAGCAAATGAGAGCAGTAGAAGAAGAAAACTGGGGAAAATTTGGAAAAATAAAAAAAGGAAGAAAGATATTAAAGAGAATTAATAACTTGGAGAAAGAGGTACAAAATCTTATAGAAAATTAGAATTGGTCAAAATGGAAGCTAATGACTTCATGAGGCATTGAGAAATCATAAAACAAAATCAAAGACAAAAAAAAATAGGAGAAAATATGAAGCATATCATAGGAAAAACAACTGACATGAAAAATAGGTTAAGGAGAGATAATTTAAGAATTATTGGACTACCTGAAAACCATCAACAAGAAAAAAGAGCCTAGACATAATATTTCAGGAAAAAAAAACTGTCCAGATAGGTAGAAATGGAAAGAATCCACCAGTCACCTCCTGAAATCAGAAACTCAAAATTAAAATTCTTAGGAATATTATAGCCAAAATCTAAAGTTCCTAGGTCAAGGAAAAAATATCACAATCAGCCAGAAAGAAAGTACTAAGAAGTCATATTCAGTATCACATAAGATTTAGCAGCCACCATTATAAAGGAACACAGATTTTAGAATATTTCAAAAGAAAATTTGGGCCCTGCTCCTGGGTTATTGTGAGGCATAGTGTCCTTGAGCTGGGAAGGAAACTGTCAGGGATGGTGTTTTGAAGCTAGGTGGAAATGTGACCTTGGAATTGGGGTCCAAGCACAAACATCCAAGTACCTCTCAGTAACACTGACATTGTGTAATAATCAACTATGAAAAACTTATCTCTTCTCAGCAATACAATGATCCAAGACAATTCCAAAGGAGTCATGATGGAAAATGCTATCTACATCCAGAGGAAGAACTATGGAGTCTGAATGCAGATCAGCACACACTCTTTTCACTTTTTTTTTAAGTTTGTTTTATTCTTTCTCATAGATTTTTTCTTGTTCTGATTCTTTTTTTGCACATGTATAACCTATATGCTTGCTATCTTGGGATGGGGGAGAAAAGGGAGAGAGGGAGAAAAATCTGGAACTCAAAATTTTATAGAAATAAATGTTGAAAACCATTTTTATGTGTAATTGGAAAAAATACTTTTAAGTGTGAAAGAAGGAAAGAAAAGAACAGAAAGATTTGGACAAAAAAAATTAAGCTTGGAACAAGAGATAGAAAACATTATCCAAGCAGAAAAAATTACTTGAAAATTAAAATATGGCCTCAAACACTTGACACTCACTAGCTGTGAGACCCTGGGCAAGTCACTTAACCCCAACTGTATCACAGAAAAAAGAAAAAGGAAGAAAAATAAAACAGGCCACATAGAAGATAATGACTCCACAAGACAACAAGAAATGTTAAAACAAAAGGCTTTGGTTTACAACCTAGAATAATTTAACAAAAAAACTAAGTATAATCCTACTGGGGGAAAATAGACCAGAATGAAATGGAAACTTTGAACTCCAAACAAAAGAGTTAAGAGAAACATAAAAAGATAGTAAGTGAGAAATTTGAAGGAACTAAACAATGCTATATGAAAAATCAATTAGAAAAAAACTAATGAAAGATGAAGTGTTTATATCTGAATTGGGGGAAATGGTATGTGTCCCCTCAGAATTCTAGTAATATCTGGGGTCATAGAGGGAATTAAATAAGAGAGAGGGGTCACTGTTACATTTTGTTGGTTTTAAAAGAAGAAAAGACAAGGAAAGGAAAAGCAATACACTAAGAGAAACATAGGGGAGGGAAAGAAGAAGAGTAGAAAAATTATCTCACAAAATCTGCATGTTCAAGTAGAATATTGTGCAAACAAGGAGGAAGCAGTGGAGGAAACAGGCACTCTTTACTCCCTGTAACACTTGAACTTTACCTTTATTTGAACTGAATCAAGAAGGATCTTAGAACAAAAGTTGGTTGCAGAAATAAATTTTATTCAACAGGGAAAAGGGGTAATGGAGAAAGGGGAGAAGGAAAGATTACGAGGAAGGTATTAAGCATAAATAAGCTGTAACTGGAGAATGCATCACAAAGAGGGTTTAAAAGGAAAGGAAAAAAAAGATAAGAACTTGTAACCGGGGTCTAAGTGAGGAAAAGGAAATGAGGAAGGGGAGAAGACACAGATGACACCAGGCACAGAGCACTGGTGCAAGCATACCACTCTTTTGATTATAAAGAGAAAACAGGAAATAAAGGGTGGGGAGAAGTACTATAGAATAGGATGGAGGGAAATACACAATTAACAATCATAACTCATAACTACATTTGTAACTATAAATGTGGATGGGATCAACTCACCTGTAAAATGAAAGAGGACAGCAGAACAGATTAAAAAGCAAAATCCAACATATGTTATTTATAAGAAATACACCTGAACATATAAAAATTCAAATAAAGTTAAAATAAGGGGCCAGAGTAAAATCTATGATGCTTCAGCTGAAGTAAGAAAAAAAAGACAAGGATAGCAATCATAGTATCAGACAAGGCAAGAGCAAAAACAGATTTGATGAAAAGAGAAAAACTGGGAAACATTATGCTGAAAGGTACCATAAGCAATGAATTAATATCAATCAATGCTTAATAAATATGTACTGAATGGCATTGCAAGTTGTGACACATGAATACATGAAATTAGATTCTATTGTAAGAAACAATGAATATGATGAATGCAGAGAAACATAGAAAAATTTATGATTGATGTAGAATGAAGTAAACAGAGCCAAGAAAATAAAATAATGACATTGGAAATGAAGAAAATAAAATGATCACAACAATGGAAATGGAAAGAACAAGCACAAAACAATCAAAAGTGAATATTGAAAAATTATAAACAGGAATAGTTTCAATGAAGAGCCATGATAAGATGTCACCAACCCCACTCTTTTCCAGAGGTGAAAAATCCATGGATATGGTACATTGTATCACTTTCATATTTTTTTGTTGCATTGATCAATTTTGCTAATTTTTTTCTCTTCTTGTTCTTTTTATTTTTCCATTAAAAATATTATTTGTTATACAGGGTAACTTTCTTGGAGGGGGAGAGAGGGAAAGATGCCGGAGAAATTTTGATGATATAAAAAAAAGATGTCAATACAAATTAATTTTTTAAAAAAGAAAGTAAAAAAGAAGATATCTCCAAACCCTCAAGGGTATCCCTAAGTCTCGGAGAGGAGATAGAGTAAGTAACCATCCTCCAAGGACCCAATTTTTCAGCGAAAGTGTGACAGTTGAGGTAAGGACTCCCAGAATCCATTTGAACTACACTTGACTATACTCAGTTGTTACAAGGGAGGAAGGGAATGAGTGAAGAAAGAAAAGGAAGTAAAGAATGTCAATGAATCATTAAAAATAAAAAAGAGCAGAAGGATGTTCAGGAGAGACTGAGAACAGGACAGTGTTGGTAGTAATGTACTAAATTTGAAATTCACAAAGACCCTCAAGTTGTACATAGTAGAGATTCATGGTTTCATTCACAGTCCTCTTTCTCTGTTCTTTATATATGGAAATATTTATGCTGCTAATACTTGTCAAGTTCATAAAAATAAAAAAAGGGAAGTTTAAAAAAATGTACTTTAAGAAAGCCATATGTAATAATCTGTGTTTCATATATATGCCTTTTTTCCCTATTCTTTGTATATGAAAATGATCATTCTTGATATGTGTCAAGTTTATAATGATAAAAAAGAGAATTTAAAAATCTTCAAGGGTATTTTCCTAATTTAAGGCACAGAAGTCAGTTGTATGCTATCCAATGGAATGGGTTAGAAGGATTTTTCATCCTCACTGCTAAGTGCAGCGTAGTCTACTCTTAAGTCTGTTCATATGAACAGACACACAGTCAGGGAAAGAATCCTATGTAGCTTCCTTTGCCCCTGCCATAGCACCTAGCAACATTTGAGGTAGTGGAAGGGTTGGTAATGAATGTACTATTTGGTGGAATGCCCAAAGACCCAGCTTACACATGGTTTTCTGACAAAGGGTCTGCCTTGATGAAACAAGGCAATGTGAACAAATGCAGGGGACTTTAAAAAATTAACCAGGAAAGATTACTCAGGATGAGGAAGATGAAATCATCACCAGGTTTGCTCAAGAGTTTCACCATCTAGTTCTAAGAACTGAGTATAGTTTAAACCTTAAACAGAATTATATAAGAGAGTCTTAGGAGCCTGGGATTATACTCTCCTCTGGTTATTCAGAGGACTTATGTTTTCCACTTAGTCTTTCATTTTGGCTTGTGCATAAATACTGTCAACCTTCAAGAGTTGCTCTAAGAAAGACAAACAGTTAGGCTGCATGCATATATTTATTTCTCTCTAAGAAGGCAGACATGCATGTGTTAAATGAAAGGGAGTTCATTTAGGAATAAGCTCACTTTGGGGCCAGGTTGCAGAGATTATGTGACCATAGAGCAAGGAAGTATTCCTCCACCCCCCTGACTCAGGATGCCTGTGTTCTTTGTCAGCCAAAATTACATTTCCCACAGAACAAGAGTCCCCCCAGGATGTCTGGTTTCTGTCAACTATAAACAAGGGGGATGTCATAACAAGAAGACAGTGTCATAACAGGATGACAAGAAGAATACTATTAATAAAGATAGTGTCCGGTTCAAAGTGCCTGGTGCTTATCATATCAAACAGGAGAATACTCTCAGTCAGCTCTATCAGGCTTTGTGGTTGCTAACACAGCAAGGAGGATTTGGGGTTCACTCAGAGAGCATCACAAAGGATTATTAGAAAGGGCTTAAATCATGTTCATAATACAGAATTTCTACTGGGAACACCAGAAGTTGACTCATGTCTATGTTTCCATGAAAAGGGAAAAGGGTAGTCATCTCTCAAGTGGGTGCCCAAGTTAACCAATAGTTAATATGGGACAGGTTCCATTTAAACTAGAGAATGCAAAATGCAAAGGACTAGAACCAGAACCCACAAACTTTTAGTCAAGAAGATTCTCTCGCCAGTGAGCTCATCTTTGCCAGGGTCACATACTACCTGGCATAAGGTAGCTCACCTCCAACAAGAAGGCACTTGAGCAATGGTAAGTTGACCTCTCTTCCCCTCTGGGAGCACACACAGTGCATATAATTCAGAGGACTGGCAAAAAGGTAAGGTCTGAATTTGTTATTCCTCTTTCTGTTCCTCAGCTTTCCTTCCTATTTGCACTCCTCCTCAGTGTCAGAGACGCTTGGTTAAGTAATTCTTCCACGTTGCCAATTCCAGTTCTGTTTACTTTCATTTCTGGAGGTTCCTTGTAAATGTGTTGACTTTGCTCCAGTGAAGTGAGTCTGAGTCTCTCCCAGCACTCATTCTCCACCTTCTCCCAGCCTGTGTTTTCTCTTTTAAAGGCCAAGTCCAGAGGTATGAATTAGCTACAAATCAATGTCATCTTTTAAGTAGTGCTAAAAGGGCAAAGGAGTGCCTTGGCCTGAAAGAGTTGACACTTTATCAAAGAACTAAAGTTATCTAGGGTTTAATGACTCATTAAGGTGGCATTTCCAGGCTTCAGGAGGATTTTACCAGTTTCTTCCTGAGCATACCCTCTGCTAATATATCTATATATTGTGGAAGTATATATAAACAAGACTATGTGTTAAGAAAATTAATATTGTAACAGTATCCTTGGTTGATATTCTTAACTTCCTTGAATTCCCTTGAATAAAAGACAATTAAAACGGGGGGAGTCACAAAGAAAATTTTGTTAACCAAATTGAAAAAGAGTGTCACTCTTGGTTTATCTGTTCATAGTAGAACTAAGATCTAACTGAAAAAAGAAACACCAAAAAGGGTGGGTACTAATGTAATATGTGTGATATTGAGCTCTTATTATATATTAAGGATACATAGATAAAAAATAAAGTAGTCCCTTGTTCTCATTCTAGCGGGGTGGGGGGCACAAGAAGTACACAAATAAATAAATACAAAACATGTATTTGTATGTGGTGTGGGCTGTGTATTTGTTTGGTGGCTATTGCTGGTGAAGCCCCCTTCTGATGGTAAGCTATGCCATACTAGTGGTACAGTGGATGCCGTGCTGGGCTGCAAATCAAGAAGACCTGAGTTCAAATCCAGTCTCAGGCACTTATTAGCAATGTGCCCCTAATCAAGAAGACACTTAACCTCTGCTTCAGTTTCCTCTACTATAAAATGGGGAGAATAAGAACACTTATCTCACAGGATTTTTGGGGGGGATCAAATGAGGTTATATTTGTAAAAGCACTTAGCACAGTAACTGGCACACAGAAAATAAATACTTATAAATACTTATACTTAATAAATACTTATAAATAAATACTTATTTCTTTTCTCCTTCCCTTTGTGTTCTGCTTTCCTTCTGTTTTACAGGAATACAATACGGTGAGTGGTTATAATTTTGACCACCAGGTGGCTCTGTACTCAAGACACTAGGCCAGAGGTTTAATCAATATGTCAAATACATGTTCAAAATATTCTTTCCTACCAGTGGACCATCCAATATATCCATGGGGTTTCTAAAGAGAATAGACTAGGTGGGGTAAAGCCTCATTCACTAAGGTTCTGCATTCTAGCTTAGAGGTTATTACATATTTAAATGATTGTGCAATAACGGACTTTGACAGATTTAGCGCTTCTCGGCAATGCAAGGCCTTAAGACAACGCCAAAAGATTCATGATGAGAAATGCTATCCACATCTTGAGAAAAAACTCTGGAGTATGAATGCAGATGGAAGGATACTATTTTCTCTCCTTTTCTTTTGTGGTTTTGTTTCTTCTTTGTCATGGTTCCTCCCATTAATTCTAATTCTTCTTTATACTATGACTAATGTGAAAATATGTTTAATATGAATGATAAGTACAGCCTATTTCAGATTGCATGCCATTTGGGGGAGGAGGGAGGAGAGGGAGAGGGAGAAAATTTAAAACTCAAAATCTTATGGAGATAAATCTTGAAAACTAAAAATAAATAAATAAAATATATCTTTATTTCTTTCTACCTCAGTTTCCTCATCTGTAAAAAGGAGACAATATTAGTGTCTTCCTCACAAGGCTGCAAGGACCATATAAAATTTTATTTATTTATATGTATATGTTTATATACACACATATACATATATATGTGACTATATACTCACATATGTATATAAAATCCTTTACAAATACAAAAGGAAGGGAATAAGTAATTATTAAACATGTATTATATGCCAAGAACTTCACAAATATTATCTCATTTTCACAGCATTTCTGTCAGGAAGATATCATTATTACCTCATTTTGGAGGTAGATTTGCCTGGGGTCACATATCTAGTAAGTATTAGAACCAAATTTGAATTCAGGTCTTTTGGACTCCAGACACAAGACTCCATTCATTGTACTTCCTAGTTGCATCCAAATAAACAAAACATGATATTAAAAGAACTAACATGACACATCTCTATGACTCACCCTCACCCATCATTTTGAAAATATTCTACTTAAATCTAGTTTGATCACATTCATAAAACTAAGGCAAATAGTATTCTTTGGTGACTTGTTTTATTGTATTAACAAAAATACAATAATCAATCAACAAATTTTGTTAAGTTTTTGTGTCAGACGCAAAATCATGGTTCTTCTTGCCTTCAAACAATTGTGCCAAAAATTGAGGAATCCATGAATTAAGTGCTGCCAATCATATAATCAATGAGGCAGAGATAGAAAAAAAAACAAACCAAACAGTTTACTATACTCAGAGTGTAGGCATCACTGAAAAAGTCAATCACTGAACCTAGACCATTCAAATGTTCGGTAATTACAAGGGTTTGGTCAAACACACATGAGCAACATTCAATTAATGTCCACTTAAAAAACAGATTTCTTATTCTGTCATTTTGAGTTTGGCTATCTTCTTCATGCAGTTGTCTGCTTCTGGGAAACATTTTCTCCTGGAATTTCTCCATCAAAGTGGTCTGTTTGTGACCACTGTTCACAGATTGCCAGTTTTGTTCACCCAAACCCAGAGACATGTATCCCTGAATCAATATCTTAAGTTTCTTTCCTGGGGTGTCAGTTGTTAATCAAAAGTACTTGGAAAAGGTCTTGTTTCTAGTAGTTCTGGAGAGATATTTCTTCTAGCAAATCAACTTTCCAGGTTCCAAGCCACTTGTGGATGTTTCCTAGATAATGCTGTTTAAACCTGCTAGCAATAAAACTTAGCATAATTTAGTAGAGCTTTATAAAACTTAATCATATTGACCCTCTGGTAATTAATTCATGCAGTGGAAGTGGAAATCTTGTAAAATTATTCTTATGAACATCAGTGCTTTGGGAAGAACATCAAATCAGGCTACTTAGAACTCATCTGAAAATTTAGACAGTTTCAGTCTTTACATATCACTTGTTCTTTCTATCTTTACTTGAATCCTGTACATTGTATGAATTATGCTCTTTTTGAGCTAAAGGAAGATTCTTTTAAAAAAAATCCTTGAGGACAAGATTTTGTCCTTCTCTGTCTCTTGATATTATCAGACAGAGACTTCAAGCAGAAGGGAAAAAAACCCACCATGATTTAAAAGTTTCTTGACAACTAATTAAAATAATTCTATATGTGAATGCCTACATCTAACTTGAGACTTTATAAACAATTAGCAAACTCTATCCATTGCCTATATATTTAGGAATTTGTATAAATAGGCATCTGTGAATATTCAAATGGATCTGAAGGAAGGGTAAAATTCAAAATATGTTGTTTAGAACCATTACCTTTAGTTGGCCTTTTCCACTTTTTCCTCACTGGCCCAACAGTTGAAGTTCTAAAGCTATTAATAGAATTGCCATTATCACAAGTCCTTTAAGTATATTCTTTTACCTCAGTAAAAACATGTGAATGTCAATCATATATCCTACCTCTCAAATGGAAATAGTCTAGTCTTGTTGTTTTTCCCAAAGTGAATTTAACTAATCCATTAAAAATGAAAATTTATATCTTTATCATATCTCATCTTTTAATGTTATGCATGAATGTATAACCATTAAATCAATGAGCAAGGAGATGCAAGTCTAAGAACTGATTATTCCTGGTTGCCTAGACTAGAAAGTTTAGACAAGTAATGGTCACAAATCCAGAAAAAAAAATTTATCAGGTCCATTATACTTGCATTCTAGTATAGACGTTCAGAGATGCTTGATGATTATAACAAAAAGATCCATTATAAAATATTTGTAGTTCCTCTACCATGGTCAGAGAAATAAATCTGCCATGAAAGGAAGTAGAACAAGGCTCTAATGAAATCAGGATATTCCCTCAGACTTAAGCCTAAAGTTACACGCTAACCCTGCTTCAGAGACCATTGGTATGGGGATTTCTCCTCACAGAAGAGCAGGGTGGAGTGAGAGCCAAGAGAGTTCCAAGCCTTTACCAGTCTCCTGGGGGATTCTTCAAAGCAATTCCTCTTTGGGATTCTTAAAGGCAAGTTCTCTTTGGGACTCTTCAGGCATTAAGTCATTTCAGGTATTTCTGGCTTCCAGATTTGAGAGGGAAAATGGAAGAGATGATGAGACAAGTACTTCTGAACTTCAAGAATCAATATAATCCAGGGGCAGTTAGGTGGTACAGTAGACAGAGCACTAGCCCTGGAATCAGGAGGACCTGAGTTCAAATCCAGTCTCAGATACTTGACACTTATTAGCTATGTGACCCTGGGCAAGTCACTTAATTCCAAATGCCTTGCCAAAAAAAAAAAAATCAATATAATCCAGCCCCAGCAGGATCCAAGCCTTCTCAAATGTGGGGCATAGGAGGAAAGCATGACAACAGTATCACCAGTCCTGAGCTGCAGTCACAAAACCTGGAACAGGGAACAATTTCATTCTCCTTGGAGAAGTAGAAGACCAAGGGAATGTCTTCTTCCCTTCTTCTTCCAATGGTTGACATGAAAATACCTCTATCAGATAATCATCAGAGTAAGAAACTCATTTTCTGTTAAAAATGTGGATTAGATGTTTGATTCATTGGCAAAGAGAATGCATGAAGAAGTTAAAGTCTCCTGATCCAGCTTTGGGAAACTGATGTGGGGACTAGGGGAGGAGGTCAGCCCAGGACCCAAAAAAAGTCACATTAACTTCATCATCAATTCCCTATGGGTCTATTATACCTGGTCTCTTAGGACCTTGTAAAGAAGTGATGGTAAAAAATTGAGAATGTGGACTGCAATACTGTCCTGGACAGTAGATCTCAAGTTGCTATCACTTTCCAATATTTTCATGATAGATATGTGAGTAAAATAACTTTAAAGGGCTTGGGTTTGATAGTTTAACTGGTATCCATACCTGGGATACATCTAGGTGAGCTTGAAATTTCACCCAAGAAAATTATTTTCTGCCCCAAACTAAAGGATACATATTCAACCCATAAAACTTGACAATATTGACAGCCAACCTGGATTGCTCGTCAGCCCAGGTGTAGACCCACAAGTCTATAGCAGTTGAGAGATCAGTCAGTGACAAGAGATCTGGGTCTATTAGAGCTAACTAGTCTAAGTTAGGATGTTACAGGTAAACCTGAAGATATAGTTACACTTGTTTCTAGGCAACAATACCAGAGGATGCTCATGTGAAAAGTGCTTTTCATCTAACTGCATGTTTACTGTTCTATATGTGAATTACCAAACATTAAGTAAGCTTGTTTTTTAATTTTACTATTAGGATCATCTGACTGTTTTGTGTTATGTTCATACGATAGCAATGTCTGTTGATTGAGTATACACTATTGCTTATTATTCAGTTACATTTTATATGTAGATCTATGGTTTTTGTTGTTGCTATCTAGCTTTGCTTTGTTAGCCATGCTTATTGCTTATGTTATACATTCTGTACATAGTTAGGTATGTTTTCAATGTAGCATCTTTGCATGTGATGTTCTCATGTCTCCTATATGTACTGTGAATGTGCATTTGCTTCATTTCTGTCTCAACAGTACCAAAAGTAGGTTAATCATACTTGCTGTTTTAAGGTGCTGATGCTTAAGCTCATATCGCATACCTTATACAGATGTTGGACCTGTTTCAGTTTATCTTTTCAAGGGTCTGCAAAGAATTTTGGTCCAGGGGAGGAATATAATCCCTGTCCCAAAGTCCACTGATATGGGATTTTCTCCTCATTGTTGGGGATAAAGGGGTGGTGCAGAGCTGGTGAGAAACAACAAAGCTCATCTTCATGAGTCCCCTTGTGCCTTATCAAGGCAAGTGATCTTCAGAACTCTTTAGGCATCAAGTTGTTTTGGATGCTTCCAGTTGTGAGAGGAAAAATGGAGGAGACCAACCCCACTGCAGGCTGCTGAAGGAAAAGACTCTGGGAAGACATAAGAGGAGTTAGCAGTCTCTATCATGTGCCTAACCCAGTTAGCTACAGTATAGACTTGGGGAATTGTCCCCTCAGTGAGATCCAGGACTCTATCTTTTGATTGAAGTGAGTTACCTCACTTCCAATGGGAGAACTCCTTCATTCTGTATTGTCTGGTATATTTTCTCCTATGTAGATCTTCTCTGACATATTTTGCTATGATTCAGATAAATGGGCTTTGTTATTCTCTATGTGTGTTCATTGTGTATTTGGTGGGGTATTTAGTCTTGGATATATAGAGCTTGGAGACCTCCTTCCTCCTAGAAATAATAAAGTGATCAGAACTTAGCTTGAACCCAGTCATGTCACCCCGACAAGTAACGATTAAGGAGCAGATATTTATAATTCTAGTCCAATACCCCTCTCTCTGGGGAAAATATTGTGGTATCTGGCCCTAACTTCCTACTTGCCCTCCTGGCAACCATTAAAGTCTCCTTTGGAGAAGGGCTAGTATGGTGGGAGGGGGTGAGAAGAGGAGACTAGAGATGTCTATTTTGCCTCCCTTGGAGCCACACAGTGACAGCCCTCACCATAGGTGAAGGTCTTTACACGAACCTCTTTACGCTTGGGGGTCTTTCCTCAGTCATTGGGTCCTCTCTTAGTACTTAGGTCTATAATAAAAAAACAACTAATACTTTTCTAGTGCTTACTATGGGCCGGGCACTGCGCTAAGTACTTTATAATTATTATCTCATTTGATTCTCACAACATTTCTGGGAAGCAAGGTACCCAGTTAACTTACAGTTAAGGAAACTGAGGCAAACAGAGATTAAATTATTTACCCAGGGTCAGACACCTAGTAAGTATCTGAGGCTGGATTTGAACTCAAGGCCTAGCACTCAATCTTCTGCTTCACCTAGTTGCTCAAGGGAAAATTCCCTTAGCTCTTGAAATTAAATAATTTCAAGGAAAAGTCATAGATACCTTCTGGAAAAGCTAATCTTGCACATTATTCACAGAATTCCACATTATTCCACATTATTCACAGAGTATCATTGCCAGGCTTGGACAAAAGCAGGTGGGAAATATTCCTATTCAGAAAGATAATGAACAGTAGGGAAAATGAGTCAAGAGGATACTGCCATTACCTTTATAAGACCATCTTTCCAACCCTCTCAGTCACTGACATCCACCAATAGTATTTTCCAGAAGGCATTCTCTCTGAGAAGCTCTTAGCATTTCCCTTGAATGGTACAGTACTAGCTTACCAGCAGTCAAACAGTGATCCCTGAATTTAAGATTCAGAACAAATCGAATTACAGTTCCAACCTACACAGAAAATTTCACTACTTACAGTACAGAATAGGGTACAGTTGTTTTTCATGTTGCAATAATGGTTGGCAAATAATAAATAGCACATTATATGTAATGGGGATAAGCTAGAAATATTCCCAGTGCCATCAGGCGCGAAGTAAGGATGGATGTCCATTGTTATCTCTCTTATTCAATATTATACTAGATATGTTTGCTTTAGCAATAAGAGAAGAAAAATAAATGGAAGGAATTAGAATAGGCAATGAGGAAATAAAGCTATCACTCTTTGCAGATGATATGATGGTATAGTTAGAAAATCCACTAAAAAACTACCTGAAATAATTAACAACTTTAGCAAAGTTGCAGGTTATACATCCATCCATCCATCCATATACATATATAAATTATCAGCATTTCTATATATTACTAACAAAGCTCAGCAGCAAGAGATAGAGAAATTACATTTAAAATAATGGTAGACAACATAAAATACTTGGGAGTCTACCTGCCAACACAAACCTAGGAACTATATGAACACAATTACAAAACATTTTTCACACAAATAAAGTCAGATCTAAATAATATCTGAAAAAATATCAATTGCTCATTGATAGGCCGAGCTATTATAATAAAAATGACAATTATACCTAAATTAATTTACTTATTCAGTATGGTATCAAACGACTAAAAAATTATTTTATAGAGCTAGAAAAAATATAGCAATAAATAGGAATTAGTAAAAACAATTATTTTCTGTACTAATTAAGTACAAAAAGGCCTTTCAGTCATCACTTTCACTTTTCTAGTTTAAATACATCCTGATAGAAAAACCAATTAAGAAGAAATTAAGAAAATAATCATATTCTGGAGTTTTATGTTTAAATGGAATACATGATGATCCACTTAAATACCAAAACAACTTTGGTTAGATATTACCCTAAATATCTTAGAGTACTAGATATTAACCCTAAGGGTAAAAAAAACCCCAAAACCTTTTAAACAGTAGTCTGATGATACTAAGTTGGTTCACAGATATAACTTTAATATATAGTATTCCTGATGCAATTTCATATATACATCACTTTTATACTATAAGCAAACTTGTCATTCCACAATGAACTTTAACTGTGACATTCTGTGTTGGAAAAAGGGCTTAGTACCTCTGCCCTAAATCACTTCTAGAAATTGATAGGATTTAAGGCCTTATTTATTTTTTCTCTTTTTTTATTTAATAGTTTTATTTAGTTTTAGATTTTGATATTCATTTCCCCAAAATTTTGAGTTCCAGTTTTTCTCTCCATCTCTCCCCTCCCCCTACCCCATAACACTTTGCATTCAGATTACCCCTTCCCTCAATGTGCCCTCCCTTCTATCACACCCCACACTTCCCTTATCCCCATCTTCTCTCTTTTCTTGTAGGGCAAGATAAATTTCTGTACCTCATTACCTGTATTTCTTATTTCCCAGTTATATGCAATAACAATTCTCAACATTTGTTTCTAATACTTTGAAATCCAACTTTTCTCCCTTCTTCCCTCCCCATCCACCCCCACTGAGAAGGCAAGCAATTCAATACAGGCTATATATGTGTCATTTTGCAAAAGACTTCCATAATAGTCATGTTGTATAAGACTAACTATATTGCCTTCCAATATTTCCCTGTCTTCCCTTTTTCTATTCTCACATTTGACCCTGTCCCTTCCCAAAAGTGTTTACTTCTAGTTACTCCCTTCTCCCATTTCCCCTTCCTTCTATCATTCCCCTCATCCCGCTTGTCCCCTTCTCCCCTACTTTCTTGTAGTGTAAGATAGTGAGCATGTTATTGCCTCCTTAAGCCATATGTGAAGAGAATAACCTTCACTTTTCCCCTCTCACCTCCTCCCTTTTCTCCTTCATTGAAAAAGATTTTTCTTATCTCTTTTATGAGTGATAGTCTGCCCCATTCAATTTCTCCTCCCAATATTTTCCCCTCTCACTCCTTAATTTTACTTTATTTTTTTATAGATGTCATCTCTTCTGATTCAACTCAATCTATACTTTCTGTCTATATGTGTGTATGTGTGTGTGTGTGTATAAAATCCCTCTACCTGCCCAAATACTGAAAAAAGTCTCAAGAGTTACAAATATTACCTTTCCATGTAGGAATGTAAACAGTTCAACTTTAGAAAGTCCTTTATGTTTTCTCTTTCCTGTTTACCTTTTCATGCTTCTCTTGACTCTTGTGTTTGAAAGCCCAATTTTCTATGCAGTTCTAGTATTTTCATCATGAACGCTTGAACATCCTATATATCATTGAATGACCATTCTTTCCATTGAAGTATTATACTCAGTTTTGCGGGTAGGTGATTCTTGGTTTTAATCTTGGTTCCTTTGAGTTCTGGAATATCCTATTCCAAGCCCCTCAATCCCTTAATGTAGAAGCTGCCAGATCCTGTGTTATCCTGATTGGACTTCTACAATACTCAAATTGTTTCTTTCTAGTTGCTTGCAATACTTTCTCCTTGACCTGGGAACTCTGAAATTTGGCCACAATATGCCTAGGAGTTTCTCTTTTCGAGTCTCTTCCAGGAGGTGATCTGTGGATTCCTTCAATATTTATTTTACCCTCTGGTTCTAGAACATCAGGGCAGTTTTCCCTGATAATTTCATGAAAGATAATGTTTAGGTTCTTTTTTTGATCATGGCTTTCAGGTAGACCCATAATTTTTAAATTGTCTTTCCTGGGTCTATTTTCCAGGTCACTTGTTTTTCCAATGAGATATTTCACATTACCTTCTATTTTTTTCCATCTTTTGGTTTTGTTTTGTAACTTCTTGGTTTATTGTATAATCATTAGCTTCCCTGAACTCCACTCTCATTTTTAAAGATTTTGTTCAGTGAGCTTTGAACCTCTTTTTCCATTTGGCTAATTCGGCTTTTTAAAGCCTTCTTCTCCTCATTGGCTTTTTGGACCTCTTTTTCCAATTGAGTTAGCCTATTTTTAGAGGTGTTATTTTCCTCAGCATTTTTTTGGGTCTCCTTTACCAAGCTGATGACTCGATTTTCAAGCTCTTCTATGACCTGAGCCCATTTCATATTCATTTTGGAGGTACTGGAGGCAGAAGCCTTGACTTTCTCTGACAGGATGCATTGTTCTTCCTCATCTGAAAGAATGGAAGGAGATATCTATTCACTAAGAAGGTAACCTTCTATGGTCTTATTTTTTTTTCTTTTTTGGGGCATTTTCCCAGCCAATTACTTGACTTCTGATTCCTTTGTGAAGAGGAAGGTCCTAGTACTCCTCCTTCCCCCAGGACTGTGCTCAGGGCTGAGATCAGATCAACTGCTCGATCAGATCAACTGCTCAATTCCCCCAGGGGCTTTGGGTGGGGACTGGGCCACCACTGAGGGTTGAGGTTCAAATCAGCTGCTCAGTTCCCCCAGAGGCTTTAAGCTGAGCCGCCTGGACAACGGACCCAGGCTGCTTCCACAGCATAGCCGCCCTCCCCCTCCCCCACCTCTGCTGCCACCTGGGGCCAGTCCTGGGGGGACCCTGCTGCCCTCTCACCCAGCTGGGAAAGCCCTCCCAACTGACCTTTGAAGCTTTCTTTGTCGCTTGTGGGTTGAGGGATCTGGGACCCTCCCTGCTGGGGATTCTGCCCTGGAGGTCTGTTCTGGTCATGTTCCCCCCTGTGCTGCGTGGTCAGGGCTGGCCTTCACTCTGCTCACTGTCCCATGGTATAGACCTCTCCTGTGGGCCTTCCAGGTTACCTTGAGCTGGAAATCTCTTTCATTCTGTTGTTTTGTGACTTCTGCTGCTCTAGAATTTATTGAGTCATTTTTCACAGGTATTTTGTGGGCTGTCAGGGAAGCACTCGAATATATGCGTCTTTCTACTCTGCCATCTTGGCTCCGCCCCCTTAAGCCATTATTTAAAAGAAAGACTTTCTCTTCTTTCATTAAGCTGTTAAAAGTTTCTGATATTTGAAAATTTAGTTAGTCTAGCAAAGCCTCCCATAAACAATTCCAATTCATAAGTAATTAAATTAACTTAGACAAATCAGAGCATACCAATTTAAATATTAATGACAATCTTTAAACAGAGGGGCATTCTGCCTTATGGTTTCAAAGTTATAAAACCACAGTATTCAGATCGAAAGAGGAGCTAACTACAAGCAAAAATATTATACTCAAAAATTATAACTCAAATGAACAGCATTTCTTATATGATGGTTTTCTAAAATCATAATGCAAGAAGTTAAGCATAATACTAAAATAAAACAATACCATATACTTAGAATGTAGCTCCAAAACAAAAATCATTTCATTCATCTCCCATTTTATAAAATGCTGTATTGAGAGACAAATAAAGAGTAATTGTGACTCAGTTATAATTATAAAAGTGGTCAAAAGCATTATCACTCAGGGCACAGATCAACAATGCTGAAAAGAATTCAATTAATTTATCAAAATGTAATATAAATTGAAAAAAATAAGTTTAAAGTATTTAGTGTCTCAGCCAACCTCAGTATTCTCAAAATGACTGTTTTAATAGAAAAATTATACTTGCAATTCTTATTCTTGAAAAACTTTATCTTAATGCCAAATTTTAAGTGTATTTTTTATCAAAATTTATTTTACTTATATAGAAAGTAAAATAATCACAGTTGTCCTAAGAAGAATACCACATTTTACTTTGAATGATACTGCAGTCAAGAATATCAAGGGAATAAGTGAAAAAAAAATGAAGGAAAGCACCTAGCAGTACCAGATCTCAAATTATAGAGAGGTTGATCAATGGAATAGATTAGGTACACAATATACAGAAATAAATGATCACAATAACCTAGAGTTTGATAAACCCAAACTTCACAGGTATTGGGGCAAGAACTTACTTTTTGACAAAAACTGCTGGAAAAACTGGAAAGCAGTCTGGCAGAAACCAGGCATAGACCAACATCTCACATAGTATGCCAAGATAAGCTGAAAATGGATACATGACTTAGACATAAAAGGTGATATCATAAGCAGATTAGGGGAACATGGAAGAAATTAGTTGTCATATCTATTGATAGAGGAAAAGGTCATAACCAAATAAGATAGAGAGGATCATGGAAGGTAAAATGGCTAATTTTGATTATATTAAATTAAAAGGATTTTGCACAGACAAATTCAATGCAGTCAAAAAAAGCAGGAAACTGGGGTAAAGTTTTCTACAAGTTTCTCTGATAAAGGTCTCATTTCTCAAATATATAGAAAATTGAGCCAAATTTATAAAAATAAGTCATTCTTCAACTGATAAATGGTCAAAGGATATGAAGAAGGAGTTTTCAGGAAAAGAAATCAAAGCTATCAATAATCACATGGAAAAATTCTCTAAATCACTAATATTAGTTATATTACCTAACACCTATCAGATTGGCTAAGATGACGGAAAAGGAACTTTATCAATGGTGGAAGGGATGTGGAAAAATTGTTACACCATTACATTGTTGGTGGAGTTGTACACTGGTCCAACCATTCTGGAGAACTATTTGGAATTATTCCCAGAGGGCTATAAAATTGTATACTCTTTGACCCAGGAATACCATTACTTGGCCTGTACTCCAAAGAGATCAAAGGAAAAGGACTCATACATACAAAAATACTTATAGTAGCTCTTTTTGTGGTGGCAAAAATATGAGGGGATGTCCACCACTTGGAGAATGACTGAACAAATTATGGTATATTATGATAGAATTTTATTGTGCTAGAAGAAATTATGGAGAGAATGGTATCAGAAAAACCTGGGAAGACATATAAACTGATGCAAAATGAAAGGAGCAGAACCAGAAGAACATTGTATGTAGTGATAGCAATACAGTAATAATAGTCAACTATGAAAGACCTAACTACTCAGAAGAATATAGTGATCCACAACAATTCTAGAAAAAGTTCTTGGGTTGATATAGTCAGTGTTTAAAGATTATAACCCCTCAGAGACCTACCAACAGTTGCCTCTAACAAGGAACTTCTCCAAAAGATTACTAATTCCCTAACAATGAGATTCCCCCAAATGGAAACCCCAAGAGGACATCCCCTGAAATGACACAGAAAGAAAGAGCACCTACCCAATAACAAATGGAGGACTTTATTCTCCTTTCTTTCCCTGGTCCCACCTCTCTCCAACTCAGTCCTTCAGAAAATATTATCATCTTAACAGAACCAACATGGGTAGAGCCCTAGTCTGAGTTAAGAAGACTTAGATTTTCAACTCCTAACTCACTTATTAACTCTGTGCTGCTGGACAAATGACTCAACTTCCTAATCAGTTTTCTCATCTATAAAATGAAGATGTCAGGATCGTAAATCTAGAAGACACCTCAGACACCATCTGATCAAACCCTTTGACTTTACAGAGGAGAAAAGTTGAGACCCAGAGAGGTTGACTTGCCTGAAGTCATACAAGTAGTAAACATTAGAGGAAGAATTTGAACTCAGGTTCTCCAGAGACATTTCTCTCTACTTTGTAATAATATATTGCCTCCTATGATAATAACATCTTACAAGATAATAGTATCTATTATTATAATTATTAATAATACTGTAATTAACTATTATATTATAACTAGTAATAATAAAATGAAAGTTAACAGGGGTAGAGAATAAGCGAAGACTTGGAATTGATGGGGTACAAACCAAGCGAAGATCTTTTCCTCCTGGATTGGGAGGGATTTTGTCCCATTAGTCTGAAGGACCCCCAGAAAGTCTGGCCTTTGCAGCGGGAGGGCTCCTTGGATTCCCCTTCCATTTCTCCCAGACCAGATACTCCCAATCTTCTACTTAGCATTCTTTTGATATTCCTTCCTTTTGATCCTATTACCAGCCACTCCCATCAGGATCCTCCCTGGGTTTGATCTAGGGAGACCATCCCTGAGACCCCAGACTACCAGGTGACACCTGCTTCTGGCCAGGCCCTCCATTGTCTGATATCTCCTGATTGCCTCCATCTGTTTCCAACACTTGACCAGTCACCCCCTCCTTGGACTTCTCACAATCTTCCCTAAACCCTTCCACCCATCACCCTGGACTACCAGACTACCCCCAGATCCCTCCTATAGTCATTTTTGTATTTAAGTTCCATCTTACCTCCATGAAGGCGCTCAGATTCATTCCAGCTCAGATTCTGTCTAGCTGAGATGTTATCTGGCCTGCCTGTGAATACAAGCATTACAAATGCTTAGGCTCCATAAGAGCCAATCCAAGGTGGCGAATCTTTAATAAACTTTGTTTTTCTTTGGCTTTAAGAAGCTTTGAGTTGAATTCATTCGAGCAGGATCCGGCATGTCGGTATTTTGGGGTCCCCAGCACCCCTCAACCTCATTAGAATCAGGAAGGTTTGATTTGACCTCTAAAGTCTTTTGCAATTCAAGATCTCTGATCCTATCACTGACAGATTGTAAGACTCTCATTCTACAATTCCCAGACAGTCATTGAACTTTCTGTCTTCCAAGTATTCAGGAACTTAAGGGAAGACTTTTTCTTCTCTTCTGAATTCTGGCTCCAGGAACTTGATATTATATAAGATATCCTCACTTCTCTCTCTGGAAGGTTTAGTCCAGGAAATCCTGCTACTTCTTCACTGGCTATAGTTATTTTGACCTCCAGGACCAAGAGCTTCAATTTGGATGCCATCTCTGAGAGTGACAGGTTCTATGACTAAGAATGATAATTAGGAATTACAGTACCATCAAGAACCTAAGGCAAATTCAGTTGATCTGGACCCCTCATTCTATTCCACCCCATGGTTTAATCTGTTGCTAAAGTTCCTGAATTTCACCTTTGAAATATCTCTCCAATATGCCCCCTTCTTTCAACTCTACCACCACCTTGAACTAGAAAGCCAGAATTTTTGACTTCTTTTCAGGTCCTGGTCACCCCATACCCAGACTATTACAGTAGCCTTCTGGTAGGTCTCCCTGACACAAATCTCTCCCCACTCTAGTCTAGCCTCCATTCAGCTTTCAAAGGGAGCTTCCTAAAGCAGAAGTCTGACCATGTCACCCTCTTCTACTCAACAAATTCCAAAGTTTCTGGTATCCTTTTGTCGAGGTTAGGGGTGCTGGGGACCCCAAAGTACCGACACCCCATGTCCTGCTTGAATGAATTCAACACAAGCCTTCTTAAAGCCAAAGGGAAAAAAACAAAGTTTATTAAAGATTTGTCATACTGGGTTGACTCTTAAGGAGCCTAATTGTTTGTAAAGCTTGTATTGACAAGCAGGCCAGATAGAATCTCATCTAGAATAGAGTCTGTGCTGGATTAAACCTGAGTGCCTTCATGGAGGCGAAATGGAATTTAAATACAGAAAAAGATTGAGTGAAGAATCCAGGTGTCGCCAAGCAATCTCAGGTCCCAGGGTTGGTCTTGATAGGGGAGGTCAGCGTGGAATGTAGATCAAACCCAAGGAGGATGCTGATGGAAGTGGGTGGTAGGGCAGACAATCTATAATTCCGGCTAGCGACTGGGACCTCAAGAGAATGCTAAGTAATGGCCCGTATTAGGATCAAAGGTAGGAATATCAAAAGAATGCTAAATCAAATTAGGGGAATCCAAGGAGCCCCCCCCAAGGCCAGGCTTTCCCTGCCCCTTCAGACAAATGGGACCAAAACCCTCCGGGTCCAAGGGACCTCGGCTTGGGTTTGTACCTCATCACTTTCAAGTATAATGTCTTCTGTTTGGCATTCACAACCTTTCATAACTTGCCCCCTCCCACCTTTGCAGTCTTCTTACTTTGCCAGGTACTTTGCAATTTAGTGACATTGGCTTCCTAGCAGTTCCTTCAACAAGACACCCCATCTCCTACTCTACAAACATTTTCACTAGCTGTCCCCCACGCCTGGAATCTCCTTCCTCATCTCTGCCCTCCCTCTCTTCCTTTAAGTTCCAGCCCAAACCTCATCTCTCCAGGAAAGCTCTCCTTATCTTAATTCTAACGGCCTTACTTCTGTATATTACCTTCAATTTATCTCGTAGATAGCTTAGTTGTACTTATTTCTTTGTATGCTGTCTCCCTCATTAGACAGTGAACTACTTGAAAAACAAAAACTCCAGAAGCAAATACAAAATTCTTTTCGGCATTCAAAGCCCTTATCACCTAAGTCCCCCCCACGTTTCCAGTCTTCTTATACCTTCCTCCCCAGCTCCTCCATCCAGTGACACTGGCCTCCTAGCTGTTCCACAAACAAGACAAGACCCTTCATTTCGTGGCTCTAGGCATTCTGTCTGGCTCTCTCTCACCCCTGGAATCTCTCCTTTCCCACTGCTGACCTCCCTGGCTTCCTTTAAAGCCCAACTAAACTCCTACCTCCTACAAGAAACCTTCCCCAACCCCCTTAATTCCAGTGCCTTCCCTCTGTTAATGATTTCCTATTTATTCTGTATTTAGGTTGCTTGGAGTACATTCGTTTGCATGTTGGGTCCCTTCCCCCGGAAGCTCCTGGAGAGCGCACACAGTCTTCTGCCTCTCCTGGCATCCTAGCGCTTAGCACGCTGGCTGACAGCATGCTAGTGGCAGACCAGCGAGAAGCCGGGGGTCCAGCCTCAGGGGCCGGGGCTCTTCCGCTACAAGGTGCAGCTTTCCTAACGTGTCCTTGAGGTCAGCCTCGCCGCCTATCTAAAACAAGACCCAGCTAGTCTCCTGGAGCTATCGGATGACTGCTGGCAAGCGCTAAAGATGCTAAAGTTACTGGGAAAAGGGAAATAAACGCGAGAAAGCGTGCACATTGCACGCACCAGCACGAAAGCCTGTTACGCCGCCCGCATTTTTCCCCTTTCCTTAACGGAACAGAGACAGAACCTAGCCCGAGCTCCCCGCCCCCGGGGCTGCAGAGAGGAGACATAAGGAGAGAGAAGGCACAAGCCACCAATCAGAGCTCGAGGGCTGGATTTCCGAGAGAAAAGGCGGGGCCAAGGAGAGGTGGCGCGGTCCGTGTTCTCCCGCAGACCAATCGGAAAGCCTGAAGGTCACAAGGGGGCGGGGCTGGGTGCTGCTAGATGAGTTGCTATCCCCCGCGGCTTCCTTAGAGTCGGACCAGTGAGAGAGGCGAGCTAGACAGGCCGTCCAATCAGAGCCCGAGGGGGTAGGCGAGGAAGACGTTGAGTAGCTACGGCGCCTGCGCGGGCGGGTTTAGCTTGCCGGAGCCGTGGGTGAGGAGAGCGTCCAGGAGGAGAGAAGGTGTCCGTGCTGGCGTGTGAGGAGATCCGACTGAAGAGGGGCAGGGGGTGGGGGAAAAGCGATGATGATGGCTGCGAAGAAGGGTCCGGGCCCCGGCGGCGGAGACGGTGCCGGCAAAGCGGAGGCGGAGGCGGCTTCGGAGGTGTGGTGTCGCCGAGTGCGGGAGCTGGGGGGCAGCAGCCAGGCCGGAAACCGCCACTGTTTCGAGTGTGCCCAGCGCGGGGTCACTTACGTGGATATCACCGTGGGCAGCTTTGTCTGCACCTCCTGCTCTGGTCTCCTGTGAGTCTTTCGGTTGCCGAGGGGCTGCCGGCCTGTTTGCTGGGAGATCCGGGAGGGAGGGGGCTTTTGGAGGAAGAAGAGACCGTCGTGGGGCCCCTGGGGGCGGAGAGGAGGAGCTTTGGGGTGATCCAGAAGACAGGAGTGCGGCCCAGGGAGAGGAAAGAAGGGGGAGCTGAGTGAATGAATGAACGGAGTGATGTTTGCCGACCAGTAACTATTAGGGGGAATTGCCCTGTGTGAAGAACAGTTTTTGGTTAGTCTGGAGAGGTGACCTGAGGGCGAGGAGCCTCCTTTCGAGGGGTGGGAGCCTGTCAGGATTGGGTTATCGAATACTCAATCTTGGAGCCATGGTGGACCCTTAATGAGCTGTGGCTGGAAGTGAGAATTGGTCCCGCCCTTCTGGAAGGCCATTGGGAATTATGCTTAAAAAGTGACTAAAATGCCCATACCCATTGACCCAGATATTCCGCCCGTAAGCATCGTTAACTGACAACGTAAGCCTTTGAAATATTCTACTCTCTAAATCCCAGTAATTATTTTGATCCTAAGGAGTTCCATGATTAAAAAGAAAGACCCCGGCTATGCTTATAGCAGTGCTTTTTATTATACATGATAGCAGAGACCTGGGAGAACCTGAAACGGAGTAACTGCCCATCTATTGGGAAATAGCTAAAATAGTTGTCCTAACTGAATGTAATGAAAGATTACACCTGTAAAAAAATGAATATGACAAATAAAGAAGACGTACATGAAATGAGAGAAGCTTGGGAAGACTTAATGAACTGATGCAAAGTGAAGAAAACCACCAGGAAAACACTCACTGTGTCTACAACTATATAAATGGAAAGAGCCACAAAAACAAAATGGTAGGAATTGAATCCTGTGAAATAATAATGAACAAGCTTGGCTTCAAAAGAAGAGATAAGAAAGCACCTCTCTGCCTTTGCTGAAGTGAAGGAAGTGGGTGTGGAACATTGCATAAACTATCAGACTTTAAAAAATTTGTTGGCTAGTTTTTATTGAACTTTTCTCCCTCCTTTTGTTATACAGGGATGGCTCTCTAGGAGGAGGAGGAGAGAAGAATATGTGTATGTATGTGTGTATTTATGTGTATGTATGTATATGCACAAGCACACATATGTTTATATGTGAACAAAATATACCAGTACAAGTTTATCTTTTTAAAAAATGGGATAGTGATCTTGGTCCTTGATGGAGTAGTAGTGGAAATCTGAGTGGGAAGCCATCCTATCCTGTTAGGGAAAAGAGACAGGAGAAATGGGACAAAAAGGGAAGAAGCTCTGTAGTAAAAGGTAGCACAGGGACACTAGATAGGGCTGAGATTTGGAATCCAGAAGTGGAAAGGAATAAAAGATAGGAGATAGAATAAAATGGTCACTGACTAATAAATAGAATATTCAGCAAGAAGCAAAAGAGCCCCAGTTCCAAGAAAGGTACTTCTCCTCTTCCTGGTTCATCCCCTTCTCTGGATGCAGAGGTTTAGAAATCTGCCCAAGGTATGCTTCTTTATGCAGGTTGAGGAACCATATTTTACTCAGGTGTCAGCCCTTATCTCCCAGGAATGCATCAGAGAGGAAAGTACTATGAAAGGAGTTCTATTCTGCCAATTCAGTTAGGTATCACCTCTGAAGTAACTTAAATTGAAATTGAAATAAATAAAAATTGAAGTAAATTAAATTGATTCTTTGAAGGGAAAAAGTTGTGGGAATTTAGGTGTGCTCACACAAAGTGCAGTAATTTATACACTTGAGCTGACCACTGTCAAGGACCAGGAGACCTTGATCCAACAAGCAGGTCCCATCCTACATTTTAGTGGGTTTGTGTTAAAATGCTTAGGTGATAACACTTTCTCTTTCGGGTCATGCCCTGTCTAATTTGGATCCACAGTGGTGGTCCAGTAGCCCAAGTTATATTGAAGTGCTTTTCTTCTTGAGGGATAAGGCAAAAAGCATGTCTAAAGTTAGACTGCTTGCAAAGCCCTTGGTTTGAGTTTGACAGTGATTTACTATGACTCTTATCTAATGTTTTGTTTTTTAAATATAAGGTCTTATTTCTGTTTTCTTTGTCCCCAAGATACTAAAAAAGACATTCTTTTTCTCCTCATGTTTTAAAATGGGGGAGTAATGAGATAACAGAAGTTTATCAACTTTTTATTGTTGAGTCACTGTTTACTATATTTGTTGTTTGACTTTTTTTGTATTTATGGGAAGTAAAAAACTTAGGATACAGGTCTTCCAAGAGCAGATTTTTTTTCCTGGAAAATTATTTCCTTCTTTATTTAACCTACCCCCTTCCATATTGAATAGGTATATTTTGAGAATGAACTGGGTCATTCCCCCTAAACTAAAGTCTCTTGTGGTCCATACAATATTGCAAAGCCTGTAGGTGGATAGGGATAGGATAGAGTACTGATGTGATGAGAATTATGATTGGATGGTCCAGTACACAACACTCCTTCCTCCTGACTTCATGCTTTTGTACTGGCTGTCCCCGATGTCTGCAGCTCTCTCCTTCATCTCATCCTCCAAGCTTCTCTGGCTCCCTTAAAATCTCAACTAACAATCCATCTTCTGCAAGAAGTCTTTTTCAGTCTACTTAAATCGTAGTGCCTTCCCTCTGAAACTGCTTCCACTTTATTCTGTACATAGCTTGTTTGTATGTAGTTGTTTGCATATTGTCTCCCCGTTACAATGTGAACTTTTTGAGAGTAGGAACTGCCCTTTGCCTTTCTTTGTATCTCTATCATTTAGCCTGACACATAGTAGGTTCCTAATAAATGATAGTTGATTGACTGACTAGAACCAGGAGTGGGGGAAACCTTTGTCTTCCAGGCTACATGTGGCTCTCTATCTAGGTCCTCAAGTTTCTCTACCCCTGGACTAGAAGAAAAGTTTGGAAATTGTTTTTAGGACAAAGGAGATAGGAAGGGAAAGAAATCCTGTCTGTAGGGTATAGGATAGGAAAAAAAATTGGAAGGAGTGACATAATTGATTGGTTAAACCCAAGGGGTCCTGGAAAGAAAATGTAGGAAAGCAGTGAGTTGACTTGTTGCCATAGTTGACTGTAATTTCCTTAAAAAAAGTTAGGGTAAATAAGAAGTCCTGGCTTTGTCATTACTTTTATGATTTTTGTTCTGATCTATCCTATAAAGAATGTTTCCAGATTCTGGCCTGTGGCCACATCAAATGCCATAAAAACAAACAATTCATAATATATGGGTAAGAATTGCCTCGGGTACCTAGCTTGGGTAACTTTCCTTGGATGAATAGTCCTCCATTGAGTTAGAGGAAGGAGGAAATAATGTGGGACACAGTCTTATAAAAACAAAAAACATTTACTTTGTAGGAAGTTCATTTTTCACATGACAGTGAAATTGTGTCTCCTGTCACTGTTAGCCTCCCTTTGGACTTACCTTCATCATGATCCCAGCTGTATAAGTAGGAATGGTTTTGTGCAGAACGTACTAGGGCCTGACTTGTTTAATATCGAGAACAACTCTAATACTACCTAGGATGTACAGCATTGGGCCGTGCTTCCTAGGAACTTAGTTTCAAGGGAATTAAGTGGGACTGCTGCTTCTAGTATTAGTTTTAAAGAAGATAGAGAAAAACAGTTTTATTTTATGTATAAAGAGTTTTCCAGAAGTGATAGATTTTGTGGGGAGGGATGGTGTGAGTGTTGGAAAAAGGGCTCATGAGTGATTGCTTCAGGAAAAAAATCACTTGACTCCTGGTGGTGAGTGTAGAGTTATCCCTTTACTACACAGGGGAAACCTGGATCAAGATCGAGTTGAACTGGAGTGGCCTTAGGATTGGAAGGGAGAGAAACATGAGGGGAACCTGAGGAAGAGTCTGAGCACTCTTGGGCAAGGCTAAATCTTATCCTTTTAGCCTGAAATAGAATGAGTTGATAGCTTTTTAAGGGAGGTGTGTACCAAGTTCTAGTTCTATGTGGTTGAAAGAAAGGGGACTTACTGAATAGGAGATTGAAAGTTATGCCAATGACTTCATGTATAAATTATATTGAATAGTTTGCCTTCTCAATAAGGGGGGATGGGGTGGGGAGGGAGAGAATTTGGAATTTGGAGTTTTAAAAGAAGATGTTAAAAATTTGTTTTTGCATGTAAGTGGGGGAAAATAAAATATTAAAAGGAAAAGAAAGTTATGCTGATTCATATTTACAGACAGAGGCAGCACCCGCATGTCAATTGAAATCAGCTCATACATTTTTGACCCTTGTCAGCTTCTGAGCTGGGAAGGTGACCATTGAAGAAAAGTGGAATTTGAATGGGAAAAATGGGAGGATGTCTAAGTGAGAGTAAGAAAAACACTTTAAGGTGCCTGACTGAGTCACTACCTGTTCAGGGAAGGGAAATAAATGAATTGGGTTTTGCTTTTATAGGCCATTGTGTTTCATTGTGCCCGAATGGAAAAATCTGCCCCTACTCTTCAGGGATATAGAATGTCAGACAAAAAACAGCATCACTGAGACTCGCAGCAGAAAAGGGTAGTTGAATCGGCATCTCTGGTGGGTCCCAAAACAATTTTCCTAGAGCTTTGAGGGGGGAGGTAATGATAAAGTATATCTGGATTTTTGAGAAATTCCTTTGAATACTGGTTTTGTTTTTTTCTGATTAGAAATGTTTTTTCAGCTGTGGTTTTCGTAAGGTTGAGGTGGCAGTATAATGTAGGGAAGGAGGGGAGAGAATAAACATTTATAGTGCACTGTACTTAACACTTTTTACAAATATTATCTCTTTTATCCTCACAACAATCCTGGGAACTAATTGCTATTGTCACTTCCATTTTCCAGTTGAGGAAAGTGAGGTAAACAGATGTTAAATGACTTGCCTAGGATCACATACCTATTTAAGTATTTAAATGTCTGAGGTCAAATTTGAATTCAGGTCTGACTGGCTTCAGACCCAGCATTCTATCCACTGTGCTGTTTTTAGAAGAGTTACCAGAGAGAGAAGCTACTGGTATTAGCTGTTTCTAAATTTATTAGAATGTTGACACAGTTGTCAGTCTTGAATCTGACCTCCTTTTTAATTCTTTTTCTCTCCAGCCCCACTCTGAAAATCTAATTTCGGTGTTCTAGATGTAGATTCCATTTTTGTCCACCTAGTAAATATTTTGGCAGAGGTTATTTTTTTTAGCTGTCCCATTATAGAATGATTCTGCCACTCAACTGTGATGAGTCAATAAGTGCTCCATGTAAAAGTAAGGTATTTGGGTGGTAATGAGTGGGACCTGACTTGTCTTCATAGAATCATAGAATACTGGAGTTTAACATAATCTAAGAGACTCACTTCCATTTTTTTTCTCTTGTTCTGACTGCATCTCCCTCTATGAGTGGGGGAAGAAGGATGGACATATGATCACCTTCCCTGGGGAGGATAGGTGTGGGTTTTTCCTCTTTGACTCCTCAGTATTCTTAACTCTGCTAATCTGATGGCTTGTGATTAGAGCAAAGGAAAAATATTTTGCTTGCCTTATTCAACCAGGTAGGTCTGGCAGTGGTGCCCTGCCCTTATTATTTACTAATTCACTGGTTTCTAGAAATGCAGCCTTGTATATTGGATAGATTGTTGGATTTGGAGTCAAGAAGACTTGAGTTCAGATCTCACCTCTGACATGTTCTAGCTGTGTGACTGTCGGCAAATTATATAACCTTTCTGAGCTCAAAGCATATCTTCAAGACAATAAATACTTAATAGACTGTGGGAGATATCTGGGGTAGTAGTCTCTTTTCAACTTACTCATGAATTTGCTCTTCCGATGTCAGACAGTGGTTTGTGATCAGAGGAGGTCTGGACTTGGTTTCTTAAGCTAAGTACCACCAGATTACTTTTTAAATCTTAGGCAAGGCCTATGTTTTTTTAATCTCTGTCCATCGGTTTTCTTCTTGCTATTTCCTTCAACACTAGTAGTAATATTTGGTTCATAGAATTTAACGCCTGGAAGAAACCTTAGAGGCCATCTTACTACAACCTCTACCTTACCAATCATTTGTCTTCAAATATTCTTGATGATATTTCCAATCCTTTCTCCAAACACCCCTACTTTTCAACCTTTTCTTGAAGACTTTCAATTCTGGGAAACCCAACATTTTCAGAGGCAGCTCATTGTTCCCATTTGGGTGGTGCCATTTGTTGGGAATTTTTTCCTTACATCAAATTGGAATCTGCCCAATATAAGGAAAATCTTGGCCGAAGCACTTAATAGGTGAGCACTAAAGCAATTATTAATAATTCAGCATTTTCCATGCATCTGAGCTGGCATGATTGAAGGGAACTTTGTGCTTCTATTTGGTCCCATTCCTCCCTCAGCACATCTTTTCTGTGCGATAAATAGATTTTTATTAGTTTATTCAGTGTGAATTTGTGTAAGAAAGCAATAGAAGTGACTAAAGGCATTTGCAGAGGTGGGAGATCCACAAATTGTATTACATATGTTTTTGTAGCAGACGGCTTGCGTCCCTACACGGCTCAGTGAAGTGGTTGAAGAGAAGAGTCACGGGAGGCTGGAGATGATAGATCAACTCTGTTTATTGATCTGAGGGTTAGGGTTTATATAGACAGTCTACGTGATGTTTTGCTCATCTCCTGTCCTAGTGATTAAATCAGACTGATTTAATCAAACTGTGAGTCTAGGGGCATCTATTTTACATATCCCTTGTTTTCTGTAATTCTCTTATCTCAAAGAGACAACAACATCTGGGGGGGCATGGAGAGCCATTCCAGATGATAATGAGCACAGTTCCCAAGAACATTTTCTCCGAAGGTCTATCCTGGTCTTGTCAACCGCACTCCACCCTGGCCCTCAACATGTTTTCATACTTTTTCGATGTATTGATCAGTTATATGGTATTTTTCAAAACCTCTTTGTTTTGGTCTTTAAGAATACAGTTTATTATATGGGATGAATCTCTGGAAGTCAGAAAGGAGGGTTACTGGGGGAAATTATGTGATTAAAAAAGTCAAAAAGATCAATAAAAACATTTTAAAATTTGTTTGAAAGACATGACTAAAAGTAGGGGAGAGCAGAGGAACGATAAAAAGGAATTGGAATTGAGTTTATAGATTAAGAAACTTATGTTTTCCAAAGGATTAAATAACATTGAATCAGAACCAGGTTGGAAACTGGATGGTGCTACCCATCATTTAATGGAGACGTGGTAAATAAACCTAAGGCTCATATGTTTTCATACAAGGCCAATGTAGGAATTGATTTTGCTGGACTCTGCATGTTGATTACAAGGGTTTGTTTGGTTTCTTTTTCAAGTTGGGCATGTTGGGCTGGGAGGAGGGTTAGGGAAAAGGTGGCTAAAAAAAGAAAGAAAAAAGCCATTGTAACGTTTATTTGTTTTAATGCACAAAAGGTTGGCAAGAATCACATAAAAGCCTGACTACTTTAAAAGTTACATGTATTATACACTTAAAAAGAAAAGCATCATGTACATGGTAGAGATTTATAGTTTAAAGTACAAAACAAGCCAAAAAGATAGGTGCTGGCCAGGTTTAGCTGTAGTCCTGTCAGTATATTCCTTTCCAACTCTGAGACTGATTCTAAAGTGATCCTCCCTTTTCCCAGAAGCAGTCAGAGTTTATTTCTTTGAATACAGGTGTCCAGAGACAAAAGAGTATCAGTGCTACAAATCTGGCACAAATGAAAGAATTGGATTGGGTAAATCTGGCTTTTTCCATTGTTGACCAGATGTGACCTCTTTATCTCACTGACTGAGCAGGTTGAATACATTTTATTAGCAAGGTGGAAGCAAAATATGGACAGGCTGGTATTGGGGGAGGGGAGTAACTAAGACAGGAATTATGTGATATTTCCCCTGAAATATCCATGAAAATAATTTTCTTGACTGAAGGACGCCCTTCATAGACTTCTAGACCTGGTACGGATATGTATTTTATATAATAGACTAAATAAGAGGTTCTCAAATATATCATATTTAAATAACATAAATAATAATAATAAATAATATCATGTTGTCTACCAGGTAATTCAGATGCAATTTAGCATTGCATCTGAGGTAGAGGGAATGTGACTGAGTTAAAATAAGAGGAAGGGAACAAGTATTAAGCACCTACTAAGTGTCAGGCACTGTGCTGAGTATTATAAATATCTCATTTTTGATCATCAAAACATCCCTGAGAGGTAGATGGTATTTTTATCCCTGTTTTACAGTTGAGAGAAGCTAAGTGACTCACCCAGGGTCACACAGCTAATAAATATTAGAGGTGGAATTTGAATTCAGATCTTCTTGATTACAGCCTAGTGCTATGTCTACTTTGTTGCTACCTAGGCTGGTTTTCCATGTTCTTTGATAAGTTCATACAGTTCTGGAGAGATGGAGCATCATATTTAGAAAGGATATGGGTGAGCTGAAGCATAATAAGGATGATGTAATTCAAAGCATGCCATGTAAGGTTGTTTAGCTAGAGTTGTTTAGCCTGATGAAGAGAAGACTGAGTTGTTAGATGTGAGAAGGGTTTCCACTTTGCTTGACCTTTGAGGGCCAAACTAGAATTAATGAGTAGAAGTTAGAGAAAGGCAAGTTTCAGTCTATGTAAGAATCACCTAATGATTAGGGCTGTCCAACATTAGGACGAACTAACTGCCTTGGTAAGGGGAAATTCATCATTTCTTTGGGTGGTAGATTAAATGAACTGAAGTTCTTGACTTATACAGTTGTTTAAGGCCTTAAGTGATCCTAGGGGTATCTGTTTCTTTATAGCCCCTCTTGTCAGAAAGAACAACTGAGTTATGCACTGAGACACCAGGGACTTAAGATCCTAGAGCTGGAAGAAAACTCAGAAATGAGTTCAGCCCCAATATATGAAGTCATTGACTTACCCCTGGTCATAACAGGTAGTGAATGTCAGAAGCAGGATTTGGCCCTAGCTTAACTGACTCCAATAGTTAACAATATCTCTCAGCTAATCTCTACTTCATTAAGGAGGATAGGGAACTGGTGAAACTGGCCTTGCTTAGTATGAAGCCAGGGACCGATGTACCCATCCTTTTTGATGACAGAATCATAGAATTTAGATTTGAAAATGTAACCCTTAAAATATTTATTATGTGTTAGGGACTGTGACAAAAATGAAACTATTCTTGCCCTCCAGGAACTTAAAGAATCTATCAAAAAAAAAAAAACCAAACAACTTGTAGACATGTAAGTATATATTTTCATTGGGGAAGTAATAGCAACTGAGGGAATCAGGAAGAGCCTTGTGTTGGTAGCACTTGAGAACTGAGCTTTGTGGGAAACTATAGTGATTCTAAGAGGCAGCAAGGGGAGGAGGCATTTTAGGCATCGGGGACATCCTATATGAAGGTACAGAGAGTAATTGTCATATGAGGAACCCATATTTTAATAGCAGCCCTTACAGTAATGTACTTGACTAGTTGCTCATCTAGTCTCTGCATGAAGACCTCTAAGGAGGAATAACCATTCGCCTCCAAAAGCAGCTACTTTGGGACAGCTTTACTTGTTAGAAAGTTGTCCCTGATAGCAAACCTAAATTTTCTTTCCTCTTTGCAACTTCCATCTTGTTCTGCTTTTTGGGACTAAACAGAAAAAGTCTAAGCTTACTTCCATTCAAATATTTGAGTATGGTATCATTTCCCCTCCCACCGAGCTCTTCTCCAGGTTAAATATTCCTAGTTTCTTGGAGCTGTCCTCCTAACATAGATTCAAGGCCTTATATCATCTTGGTCACTCTCCTCTTAGCACAGTGCCACTTATTGTCCTTAAACTGTCGTTAAGAACTGGAATACAATCCTTCAGAAGTGGTCTGACCAGAGCAAAGTGCTTTGAGACTATTACCCATTATTCCTGGAAGCTGTGGCTTCCTTAATGGAACACAACACCAATTTAGCTTTTTGGCTGCCATATACTGCTAACTCATACTCAGCTTGTAGTCCATTAAAACTCTCAGATCTTTTTCAGACAAAATGCCTTCTCCCTTTCTCCACTTGTGAGGCTCATTGTTTTAACCCAAATAGAAGACCTTACAATTATTCCTATTAAATTTGCCTTTCAGAATAGATTTTTGTTGATGTGATCTTTTACATTTCCTAGATTTCCCTCTTGTATCCCTTATTCTCCCTGAAGTGATATATTATAACAAAGAATTTTGTTAAAAGAGGAAGAGGAACACAGTGCAGAAATCTGTTATTAGATGCAATGCTTCCTACCCATGGACCTTTTCTCCCATCTCTGCAAAGGCATGGGGGAAGGTAATCTCTCATATCTCTCTTTGAGGCCTAGCTTGTTCTTATAATTTCACAGATTCCTATTCAATTTAATCTTAGTTTAGCACAGGGAGATAGCACACTTAGTGGCCTTGGAGCCAGGAAGACCTGGGTTGAAGTCCTGCCTCTGACAACCCTGCTACCATGACCCTTTGCAAGTCACTTAGCATCTCATTATTCTAGACAGCCCTCTAAGTTGTAAAGAAGTTGGTGACCTGAATAGGTAAAGGAAGTTCCCTTATCTGGCAGTTTCCTATACCTTTATCAATGAAGTCCAGTCCTAAATTCAGCCTAGTCAAAATCTTTTGTACCCTTATTCAGTTAATCATTGTTTTTAGCTCTGTTTACCCCCACTTCCTCCTCCCAGTTTTGTGTCATCTTTAGACTTTATGAGCATTTCATCTATACCTTTAAATCATTAATAAGGGTTAGACATCATAGGGCCAAACACAGAATGCCAAGGAATGTCCTCCTGCCAAGTTGCTTTTGAATCATTAACAGCGAGGTGGTTAGAGCAGTCGGCCTGGAGTCTGGAAGACCTGAGTTCAAATCCAGCCTCATACTAGCAGTGTGACTCTGGGCAAGTTATTCCGTAACCACTGTTTGTTTCAATTTCCTCATCTGTAAAATGGAGATAGTAATAGCAACTAACTATGTTTCAAGGTTGTTGTGAAGGTAAAATGACAGCATTTGTAAAATGTTTTGCAAATGTGTAAAATGCTGTATAAATGCTAACTCTTGTTAACAGCTGTTCTTTGAGATGAACCCTGTAGTTGTTTCCAAGGCCTAATTTTTTTGCCATCTAGTAAGCACCCTTTCCATGAGAATAGTATGACATTTTATCGTTTTGCTAAAATCTGGTTAAACTGTCTATAGCACTCCCTCCATCTACCAGTCAGTTGACAGTTAACTCTGTCAACAAAGGAAATTACATTAGTTTTGCATGACTTATATTTGATGAAGCCACTTCCTTTGCTAGGTATTTGCTGTCTCTTTTAGAATTTTAGCAGAAATTGAAGTCAAGTTAAATGGCCTCTGGTTCACAGATTCTTTTCTTTTCCCATTTTCTGAAAATGAGGCCATTTGCTCTTCTCTAGTTCTGGGGAGCTCTTGAGTCTGTTATCTATCCAACCAATTTAATTCAATAAACATTTATCTAGTGCCTTTGATGGACAAGGCAATGATTAGGTCCTGGGGTTGCAGAGATGAAAACCAAAATCCCTTTCCTGGAGTGGATAAGACTGTATACAATTAAACATCATACAAGATAGAGTGTGGGAGGGACAAAGGAGAGATCTACGCAAAATGTTCCAGGAAAATGTGAGGGGGTAGTAAATACTTGGAAAGGATGATGAAGAGGTTCAGTCCTGTTGGGGGGGGTCAGAGAAGACTTGGAGAGGAAAAGTGGCTCCTGAGCTTAAGTTGGAAAAGAAAGATTTAACAAGGATGAGAAAGTGCATCTGGGAGATGACCTGTGATAATTCCTGGAGGGGAAAAAACGGGTTCAGAAACAGCTGTCTAAAGCTCTTGGGACTCAGATTTTCTAACTAGACCTTCTTTTGGGAGCTGAGTGATGTATTTGTATTGTGTTCCCTGTATTCTTTAACAGTGTGCTCCTGTTTTATGGACACAAAACGTAAAGTAATAGGAGTATCTTGTTTGATCAAAGTCACTTAAACTAACATGCTTGTGACTGTCTATTCACTTTGTTGTCTTTTCCTTCATTATCACTCCAAAACCCCAATGTATGCTCAGCCATGGGTTTGTGGTTCTTTCGGTATTTTTTGCTGGATTTTCCCCTAAGCAAGAGCTTGCATTTCCCTGCAGACTCGACAGCCCCATTTTGTCAATACCAGTAACCCTTTTGTGATGGTTTGTTAATGATAAGAAACCAGAAAACCCAAAATGCCTTTCTGCTTTCTGTTTCTCTTCCTTCCTCCCCCACCCCCACATGGTAAATTAGAGTCATATTCTGTACAAGCTATCACTGACTCCTGGATGGTGCCATACTAATTGGTTTAAATTGGCATCCGAGGGCTTCCTTCTGGTAAACTCCTAGAGAGCCTCAGTCTTAATACATTTGTGTGTCTCTCCTTCAACCTAGCACAAAGCCTCATATGCAGTAGGCAATCAGCTGCTAAATGAATGGTAAAAGGGAAGGTAAAAGGAAGGGACCCTGGGGAAAAGGATGAAGTTATAAAAGCAGACTAGACCATAAGGTCTCTGCTGAATTTTGGAATGTTTCTGTTGAGCTTCAGTCTGGTCACAGGAAAAAATCATGACAAGAATAAAGATGACATATCAATTTTACTGCTTCAAGTTCACCAGTAACCGTTAAAGTAGATTGTACAGGTGTTATTCCATTCTGTATCTTTGTCAGCAAGTGTCAGAGGCAGAATTCGAACCCAGATTCCTCCACATCCCCCAAGTCTGGCTTTCCATTCTTGAGGGGACAAGACCTGGTTAAAGGAGGAAGGAAAAAAAAGCCTGGGAGCTCTGCTACTTAAGAACAATTAATCGTACTAACTAGATGGCCTGAGAAGCGGAAAGTAGAGCATTCCTGAAATGTGATCTGTGGATACCTCAGCATCTGGGGCAGGTCGAATATTGTGAAAGTAAAGAATCCTGGCTTCTCTGTATCCTTTATCTCTTGGGAAGGCAGTTTTCTCTGCTGACTCCTACTTTTCCTGGGTATGTTTGACACCTTTCTCTTGGAAGTCTGAGCTACAAGTTTCTGGATATTTCTGTTCCACAGCTGAACTGCTGTAACCCTAACAAGCATCCATGGATCTGTTCTTAATCAGCACCTGTCCACTGGGACAGAATCCCAGGAAAGAAAGCAGTTATTTGTCTGGTCCTTCAGTGTTCACTCTGTTCTGTGTCATCTGTTCTTCCACCCCCATAGCCTTCACTTACATTCATAAATAGTGCTGTTTTTCTAAACTTGGCAATGTCACCTTTTTTCCTCTGTGTATATGTCCCTGTCTCCTCCCTGTCTTTGTGAAATTTTACGGTTTCTACTTAGGAAACAATAAAGTTTCCCAGCATTCCTTTGAATTCAGGAAAATCCAAAAGGATTTTATATGAAACTGACTCTACATTTCATAATACTTACTTTAGAAAAGTACATAAATGTCCATTTTTTTCTCCTTCGTTTGTCTTGCTAGAAACATTGACTAGGACCTATTATAGTTAATTTCTTTGCTAAAGTCTTGATTTGGCCAAGTTTTTCCTATTTCTTATCTTTCCTATTAGGTCATTTTTATTTCCCAGTATGTTCTCCCTCCCCCACCTAGAAAGTCATCCCTTATAACAGAATAAAACACAGGGAAGGAAAATACAGTTCAGCCAACTAATCAACACATCAACACCATCACATCAACATCTTTTTGGCATTTATTATATATCTTTTAAAAAAAATTTAGTTCTAAATTCTTTGCCTTTAGCCCCTTCCCCACCATTGGGAGAGTAAGCAGTATGATGCCCATTCTACATGTGAAGTCATACAAAATATTTCCATATTAATCATGTTGCAAGGAGGGAAGGAGGCCAGAAAAATAAAGTGAAGAAACAATATGCTTCTCTCTGCACTCAAAGTTTATCATTTCTCTGGAGGTGGATAGCATTTTTCATCCCAAGTCCTTTGCAGTTGTCATGGATCATTGCATAGATCGTAGTAGCTACATCTTTCTCAGTTACACATCAATACAAACTTGACATTATGTGGAGTTTGCTTTATGTAAGGAAAGGGAAACACATGCATTCTTGTATCTGTTCTTTAGTATCAAATTTTGGGGGATTTAAAACCTTTTTGCTTTTTCCATATTCTATCATCTGAGATTGTTCCTCTAATTTATTCTTTGTGTCTCTCATTAACCTCTCTGCTTTAAAATATTTTAGGGGTAGAGTATAAAAAAGAAAATTTTCTTTTGCTAGAAAGAAGCAAATAAAATAGTGGCCCGTTCTCTACTCTGCCCCATGGGGTAATTTTGTGCTAAGATAGGACTGGTAGGAGAGGAGGCTGTTAGAGGGGAACTGTGTCTTTCCTGTTGGAGCACCTCCCCCTGGAAGAACTGGTTTTGTGGCCTCAAGAAAATATCATCCCATCAGCCATGTGGACTCCACAGGACTCTTTTGACCATAGTTGAACTCCCAGGGAATAAACAGCACACAGCAGTTATATATGCATCTCAGCTAAAAGCATGGTTCAAACTTCCTACAGATCTATAAATGCTTTTAGATCTTGCTGGATTAAAATAAGTTCCCTAGTGCTTTATAGTAAGATCTAGTAATGAAGAAGGCTGGCAAAAGACCACATGCCTGCTGTGAAGACTGGGAAAGTAGAGATTGGGGAAGGGTAGAGAAAAGCTCTCTAAGTTTTCATGTTTGTTGCCCAATCAGCTATTTGGGGCCTTTTTAGTGCAATCATAATGCCATTGGAATATGCTTTTATCCTCCAGGTTTTAGTCTTCAGATGCTTAAATGCTATACAGACAAACAGAAAAATGGAAGTTGGTTTTCTGTGCTCCCAGAAGTGTTCTTAGCTCACAGATAGGGTACTAGAGAGGTTGATCTGCCAGCCTGCAGAAAAAAAGGATAAGTGGATTCTCTGTTTTCTCTTCAGAGTTGACAGACCCTCAAATGTTTTTGACTATTCTTTTCTAAATCTCTCCCTGACTCTCACTAGGATTCTTACAAGTCTTCCTCTCTTCTTTCCCTAATTAATTTTTTCACCCTTTTCTCTCTCCCTTCGCTATAAGCAGCCTGGCAGTGCTAATCACATTATATCTCTCTTGCTTTTCCTCAAACAGGAGAGGCCTGAATCCCCCTCACCGAGTCAAATCCATCTCCATGACAACCTTTACTGAGCCTGAAGTGATGTTCCTTCAATCTCGTGGAAATGAGGTGAGTTGCCACAGATAAATTTTATTAGAAGGCCTTGGCTTTGCCTGAAACGTTTTATAAAGGGTTTCTGTGTTTCTGAAGTTGAGACTTTTTCTTCTTTTGGTTAGAATTTTCTTGTCTATTTTTGGGGGAAGGACAAAAATTTTTTTATTCTGAATTTTAAATCCCCCTAAAGAGCATTTCATACATATAGCGCAATACAAAACGATGATTCTATATGAAATTGAATTGCCATTTCAAACTACTTACTTTTAAAAAATTGAAATTTTCATGTTGTTTTCAAGACTTCCCTGCTCGTCTGTGGTTCCTTTAGAGTTTCTTCTCTTCTGTGTATTTTTTAAAACAGTTAAATAGACCTTATTTTTTTGGTATCACTATTGCTTGTCCTTTATTCCCTCTTACCTTTCCCCCTCCTCACTCCTCAATTAATTGAAAGAAAGAAGGGTAAAAGAAACCACTTCTTGTAATAAATAAGCATAGTCAAGCAAAACAAGTCCACATAGTGGCCATGTCCCAAAGTACATGCCTCTGAATCTTGTGTCCATCACTTCTCTATTGGAAGGTGGGTAACATGCTGCAAGATAGGTCTTCTGGAGATAGTCATTCATTTTATCAGAGTTCTTACATCTTTCAAAGTTATTTTTCTTTAAAATGTTGTCATTGTATAAATTGTTCTCCTGGTTCTATGATTATTTCTTCCCTAGTGTTACCCTCCTTCTTCATCACCACCTCACCCATCTCTTCTTGTGTTGAGTTTGATGTATTCCTACACCAGACTCTTGTGTATGTTCAATACTTTGTCCGCCCTATTGCTGAAATAAATTTACTTTCTTAGGTTTATTTGGACTCTTGTGTTTGTATTTTGAAAGCTCTACTCAGCTCTGATCTTTTCATCAGAAATGCTTTTAAATCCTCTATTCCATTCAGGGTCCATTCTTTTCCCTGTAGGATTGTTCTCATCTTTAACATAGTGAATTACTTTTGATTATAAGACTTCTGTCACTTGGAATATTTCTATTCCTAGATCTCCTTTTACACTTATAAGATTTCAACACAGTACCATTCCATCACATTTATATACCATATCTTGTTCTTATTGCCCTCAATTTTGGGGCCTCCCTTTCTATTCTTATTCTTTGATTCCTCAAAAAGAGCTTTAATATTTTTGTACATCTACTCAATCAGCTATTTATTAAATGTCTGCTTTATGCTAGATGGACACTGTGCTAAGTGTTGGGGATACAGAAAAGAGGCAAAAGACTAATCCCTTTCTTCATCTTCATCTTCATCTTCCTTCCCTCTAATCCCCTCCTTCCATTCTCTCCTTTCCTTTCTATTTCCCTGTTGAGTGAACTGTAATTCTTGACTCAGCTCTGTGTGTGTGGGTGTGGGTGTATTTCTTCTTTTGAAGACTTCAGTTAAGTGTTTGGTTCTAGTGTCAGCCCCTTCTTCTCCACCCATCCCCTCATAATATATTGATGATTACTTGTGTACCTTTTTTTTGTTTGCTAATTTTTCCAGCCTGCTTTTTGACTTTGGACTTAATGTTAGAGTTCAGCTCTGCAATATTTCTGGGCCTATCATGTTGCTGCTCTCTTGAAGTATTGAGTGTTGTGTTATTCCAGGATCAGGGGACAGGTGGGGAACCTGCAGGCTTTCCACGCTCCCAAAGTGGTCTGATCAGAGTAACGGCTGATTGGTCTGACTTCTTTGAGTAGACAGCTATTCTCAGCCCCTGTCCGCCAGCAGGAAAGCCCTCTTGGTTCAGAGTGACAGCAGTGTAGACCCTTGGTTATTCCTGGGTAGGCTGGTCTAGATGTTTCAAGTGAGTCCCTGATCTGAGTCTGTGTTCTGAGCTATCCTGATGCTGCTGGCTTCTGAACTTCCTTTCTCCATATACTGTACTCAGGGCCTCCCTTCCTAGGAACACAACTTTTGTCCCTTTCTTGGTCTGCCCTATATCTATGATCCAGAAATGGATGATCAGCAACAAAGATGCCAGTTCACCTATGTCTCCATTTTTACCTGTTATGGGTCTTCAGGTGATCCAGTATGGGTCAGCTACCTCCTCTTGTGCTGATGCACAATATCTCTCTGGTTGCTGGAGTGTTCCGCATGCTGCATGCGGAAATCCGTTCCGTGTCCAGAGACCTTTTCGTTTGCCTCCTTGTGCTGAGCTGTGCTGGACAAAGGTGTTACTATGACTTTTTCTGGATTTCTTCATCAAGATTCAGTCTAAATTTTCTAAATCTATTTGGAGGAGTTTGTAGATGATCCACACTGCTTCCTTCCACTCTGATATCTTGACTTTGCCCAGATTTGAGTAAGTTTTGATACTGATAGGTGTTTTCCTTGAGGCTTTGAGGTAAGACCATACTTTACCCCATATTATTTTTTCACTGTACCCTAAAGGGTATAATTCTGTTATTTGTTCATGTGTGTCTAGCAAATTATTGATGATACAGTTTATATTTGACTATGACCTTCATCGGAGGTACAAATAGGGGAAAGCAGATAAATCTGAATACCTTGGTAGAGAAACTGTCAAATACTTACTGTTTTCATGTAGACTGAGCATAGAAGAAAGGCTGTTTTGGGAAAAAGTCTTCATGAGGTGTGGGTTCTACTTTTTTGGGCTCAGTGCAAATCCAAATCATTTAATTCATTGCCAAAACAAATAAGAAAAGAAAAACAGTGACAGTGAAACATTTTAAAACATACTCGGAAGAGAGCAGAAGAAAGTTCAGAAGGGGACTCAGACAAGCAGGATAATGCTGGGACTGCTGGGTTAAATTTAATTTGTACTTTCAAAGAAAAAAACAAAACAAGCTGTAAGTAATAGACTCAGTGTCATATACAATCATTTTTGTTTTTCATTTGTGGAAATGTTCCATGTCTAATATTTGTCAAGTTCATAGTGAAAAGGAAAGTGAATTCCTTAAACATAGAACTGAATTCTGAGGATCAGTGTTATTCCAAGGAAGCAGCATATGGTACAGTGGAAAGTACATACCAGGTTTAGAGTCCAAGCACCAGCACCATTGGCTCTGTCACTGATGAAGACATAAAAAGCTCAAATTCTCAATTGAACGGTAGGAATTCCAAATGTTATTTTTAAGCTTAAGAAGTTCTTTGTCCTGACTCTGCAAGACCTTGCTGCTAACAAGAATGTGAAATAGTTCCAGGAAGTAAAGACAGCTGTCCTTTGTTTGGTGTTCCTTTCCTTTGAAGAAACGCTCTTCTTGACCCTTCTACAATCCATAAATTGTCTTAACTGATACCATTTTGTTCCCTTTTGGTGTAAGGTATAAAACCCTCTTTATGAAACTTCTCTTTGGGAAGAGGTGTCTGTGTCTAAATTTTATCCTCATTCTCATTCTTTTGTAATCGCAGAATTAAAAAGATTCATTTGTTCCTGAGCATAATTGGCTTGATTATTAAAATTTTTTTCCCCATAACATCACTTAGCACCTAAATGACATAACTTCTTTTGGCCTCAGTTTCCTTCTCTATTAAATGAAAGGATTGGATTAGGTGACCCCTTTAGAGATGATTGTAGATTTATCTTCATACAGGGAAATATACTTAATCTAGATGCCCCAGACTGCAGGTAATAGGTATTGGCAATTTATGTTTGTGTGACATAAAATTTCTGGGCTTTTCATTTTTGACCGTTGGGTCCTGATAGACAGAGTTCTTAAAACTTGACCATTACTCACAAGTACCCTATATCACAATTAGATCAGAACTCTATTAAAACTGGGAAATGGGGTAAAGATCTGGCTAAACTGGATAAAAGCACTGAAACCCATCCATACCTACAGGAATTTTCTAGATTTCTTGTAGAGGTCATTTTTGTGGAACTTGAACCAAGGATCTTTATTCAAGATACAGCTGGGAAATAATCACTTTTTTTTTTTTTTTTTTACAAATTATTTATTTTTAGTTTTCAACATTTACTTCCCTGAGTTTTAAATTTTCTCTCCCTCCCTCCCATCTCCTCTCCCCAAGACTGCTTGCAAACCGATATAGGCTCTACATAGACATTCTTATTAAACATTTTTTTCACATTAGTCATGTTGTAATAGAAGAATTAGAATGAATGAGAGGAACCATGAGAAAGAAAAAAAAAACAAAAAAGAAAGCAAATAGTAGCTTCAGTCTTCTTTCAGACTCCATATTTCTTTCTCTGGATGTGGATGGCAATTTCCATCATGAGTCTTTTGAAATTGTTTTAGGTTCTTGCATTGCTGAGAAAGGGCTAAGTCTATCAAAGTCAGTCATAGAACAATGTAACTGTTACTGTGTACAATATTCTCCTAGTTCTGCTCACTTCACTCAGCATCAGTTCATATAAGTCTTTCCAGGATTTTCTGAAGTCTGTTTGCTCATCATTTCTTCTAGCACGATAGTATTCCATTACATTCATATACCATAACTTGTTCAGCCATTTCCCAACTGATGGGCATCCCCTCAATTTCCGGTTCTTGGCCACCACATAAAGAGCTGCTATAAATATTTTTGTACATGTGGGCCCTTTTCCCATTTTTATTATATTTTTGGGACACAACCCTAGAAGTGGTATTGCTGGATCAAAGGTTGTGCACATTTTTATAACCCTTTGGGCATAGTTCCAAATTGCTCTCCAGAATAGTTGGACAGTTCACAACTCTACCAACAACGAATTAGTGTTCCAATTTTCCCACATCTTCTCCAGCATTTATAATTTTCCATTTCGTCATGTTAGCTGGTTTGATAGGTGTAGGTACCCAAGAGTTCTTTCAATATGCATTTCTCTGATCAGTAGTGACTTAGAGTATTTTTTCATGTGACTAGGTAACTTTAATTTCTTCTGAAACCTGCCTGTTCATATCCTTTGACCATTTATCAATTGGGGAATGACTGGTCGTCTTACAAACAGAAATGTCACCCTTTTGATATTCTATTCCTCTTTTAAAAAATACAGAAGGATTATTTAAAAAATAGATTGAATACATTGACAGATAATCATGTAAATGAGTAATAAACTTTCCTGGATATTTTTTTTATATCTTCTTCTAGCTTTAAGATTGCTGAATTCAATCTGCTGCATAGTTCCAAAGAGAATGAAACATTTAAAAAATCAAGGTTATGAAGATGCATTGTTAGAAAAAGATGACTTTGTGTTTCCTTGCGCCTAGGACATAGACTCTTGATAAATATGTATTTAATTCAACTTCTTTTGCAAATTAAATTCCTTCTTCCTCAACTAAGCCCAAAGGTTTATAAAATGCTTGTTAAATCTCACACTGACCAGTATTGAGGAACTTGGATCTTAAGACAAGAGCATCTGATCAGCCCCAAAACCACATACTTCTCAAGACCATTAGAGGCATCATGCCTATAAATTTTCAGCAGTTCTCGGGGGAGGAGGTGGGGGTAGGTGGGAAATGTCTGCAGGACACACTTAAGTTTAATCTGTACTACTAATATTTTCTCCATGCTTTCTTAAGTTTAGACAGTCAACAAACTAATAAATCAGGCTCCACATCTGCTAACGTATTTCCAAGATGCAAATGCCCACAACTGAAAATTTTTTAGCTCACTTCTAGATGGGGGTATGTGTGTTTTTTGTTCTAAGCAGTCTCTGCAGCACCTATGTTACTTGTGTCTCCTCTTGTGCCACAGTTTTGCAGGAAGATCTGGCTGGGCCTCTTTGATGCACAAACCTCCTTAGTCCCAGACTCCAGGGACCCTCAAAAGGTGAAGGAGTTTCTTCAGGAGAAATATGAGAAGAAGCGATGGTAATCATGGAGGAGGGAGGAAATAGTTACATAGATTATGTGAGATATATATTCTTCTCTTTCCAGATATAAATTTGGGACTTCTGTGGAAGCTTTGGTTAAATCTTTATAGATTTAATCATAGCTAAGTCCTGTCTTAATTCTACAGAACTAGTCTTTGTTGAAGGCAGTATTTCTTGTCCTTAGTCATTCGTCACATACAGTTGGTGTTCCTCAAGTTAACAGAGCAAATGGATTAGTTAAAGTGATGGGAGCATATAGACAGCAATGTGTATTTATTCATACAAAGTTGCTATCTGTTGTGGGGAGAGAGAAATTGGGAGCAGGTATTTTAGCAGGTGAAGTCTGAACCTTCATTATCTTAATACTCTCTTAATGGTATTAAGTTTAATGACAAACACACATACAACACACACACCACACACACACACACACACACACACACACACACACCCCACCCCAAGTTTTGATTTCTAGTTGGAGGGTAATGGGGGAAAGCAGGTTAATTTTAATAGGACAGTGTTTTAGATGTGCTCTCCATTCTAAGGGATTTGACCTTCTGGACAGTGCTTCTTAACTTGGGATCCAAACATTGATTTCAAGGGGTCTGTGAACTTGAATGGGGAGAGAAAATACTTATTTTTACTAACCTGTGATTGAAGTTAACCTTTCTTTTAATTATGAATGTAGGCAATAAACATTATTTTGAGAAGGGGATTATAGGCTTTGCCAGACTGCCAAAAAGAGCCATGATACAGAACCCCTGGTCTTGGGGAAATGCCCTGGATTAGGGAATGTTACTAAGAGAAAAGTATATGCACTGAGGGTAATTAGAGGTAGAAAGAAGTGAGAAATGCAGAAACAGAGCCTGGCAGTGTGATAGAAACCGTATCTGTGAGAAAGAGGCGTTAAGAATTAGAGGAGAAAATAGAAAAGGGAAATAGATAAGGAAAAGTTGGGGAGTTTCCATGTTGGTGAATAGGGTCATATTTCTATCAGAATGGAGGTGTTTCATTTTAGGTAGGGACTTGCTTAGAACCCAGGTGGCTCAGGATGTTAGAATGAAGAGGATGCCCGTTAGCATTATTGTCATAATGTAGATTCCTTGTCACTAAAAGCCTTTCTGTAGCTGCTGTATGACCACCTGTCAGAAATGTTCTAGGTCAGTGGTGTCAAACTCAAATAAAAAGGGAGGCCCCTAAGCTCTACCTCCTAAGGATCCCTCCAGACTGCATATTGACTTGGTTTTAAGATGTAATATTATCTGTGTTCTATTGTATTTTTATTGACCTTGTTAAATATTTCCTAATTACATTTAAACCTGGTTCAGGCCTACTTGGGGTTTCACTTACAGGCTGAATGTTTGACACCTCTGTTGCAAAGGACATCTTTGCATTGTTTGAGAGGTTGGACTTGACAATATCTAAATTCTCTCCCAACTCTGAAAACACCATGATTTGATTCAGGTATTGTAATGTCTGCTTTCCTAGGAGTTGAAGGAGCACATAAACTGGGGATACTATAAGATGTTACTCCTTCTTGTTCCACTTAGACTGTTTGTTCCTTGAAGGTATGTCCCCCCAGACCAAGTCAAGGGGCCATCCTACACCAAAAGCAGCACCTCTACCCCTACCCAAGATTCCACTCCAGATGTAAAGCCCCTGAGGACACTTCTTGGGGACCCTGTGCCCTCTGTTGCCATCTCCAGCACTAGCCAGGTAGGTGTCAGATACAAAAGCTTAATTTATAGAGGGAAAGAAGATAGAGATCTGTGTTTCAGTCTTTGAATCCTACAGATTGTCAGGATAACAGAGCAGAACCTTTACTATGAACTCTGCTTGTATGTTGCTGTCTACTAAAAAATATCCCTCGGTCTTACCCTTGTTAAAAAACAAAAAGAAGGAATAAACTAGCAGGAAGTAGGGTAGAGGAAAGTCAGAGCAGACTTACTGATTTTACATTTGGAGGGAGCCATAGAAGGGTTGGGGAAACTTCTTTAGCCACTCTGGAAAAGTAGAACTGTGGTTGATAATAACTACAGTTGGAATTAAATGCTGTGTTATTTGCTGACAGTGTTTCACTGAGGCTGTTGACTTTTCCTGTGTAGGACCTGGCCTAAGATCCTCTGAGTTTAGAAACTAGAATGTGAAAGAAACTATCCTGTCTTGCTCCCTGGAATTTTCTCAGTACAGCGACCACGTGATTTCCAGTGCATCTTTTTCTCTGGGCTAGAACAATATAAAGTTAGAGGAAGTCTTGGGAGTTTTTTAGGATTCTTGGCTCCATAATTATTATAATTCATTCCTCCCTAGTCTGTCCCCCAAGCTCGGCACTCCCAGCACCCGTGCTCTCAAGCATCCTCCCTCCCTCCAGTCAAGAAAGCTAGCACTGACCTTCTGGCCGACATTGGTGGTGACCCTTTTGCTTCTCCTCAGCCGGCATCGAACTTTGCTGTCTTTGGGGGTAAGTTGGGTCTAAAAACCTTTAAAAAACAAACAGTTTCATGTGTTTGATATGCATCAGGTCTAGTAGAGTATATTCCTTTGGGGTAACTTGCATTTTATTTGATCTTGGAATTAGTTGAGGTGGGGGGAAGCGTGGAAGGGACATTATAGTAATTTTATACTGTTTAGTGGGGAGAATTTGAGAAGAAGGAAAAGTGGTCATAACACTGGGAGCTTGGGTTGAGGTACTAAATAAATTGGAGGGAGGCTGTCAGTGAAAGTGGGAGGAATCTCAGAGCTTCCTCTTAAACTTTTGAAAATCATCTTTGTCTTTTCATTCCCCTTTTGTTCTCTCTTGCTCTGCAAGTGGTTTGGAGGAGGGATGATGAGACTGCTGTCCCACTGTATTGGCCAGTGGAGGCTGAAAAGGATTATCTGCCTCTCTGTCTTGCCCCATCCCCAGCCAAACCCGTCTGATTCTGTTGAATTGTGGTTCTATGCCTTATAAAAACATGCTGAATCAGACTAAGGTTTTGGGAGGCAATGTGATGTGAAATGGAGTTACAGCTAATTTGACCCACGGAGTGATAGGCGGTAGGGTTCCAAATGACAAAGAGGGGCTAAACTGGTAAGATGAATTGGATCAGATGAAATCTTAGAGGGATCAATGTGAAGTTCTGCACTTAGGCCCAAAAAATCAACTTCATCATGTTGTCCTGTTAGAAATCATGACCTTTGGGAATCTTAGTGAATCATAAGCTCAAAGTGAGTCAACACTGACATGCAGCCCAAAAGCTAATGCTGTTGTAGGCTACATAATGCTCAGTAGGTAGAGGATGGGATACCAGGAACACGAGCTCTTTGGACTCTGCCTTCCCACCCAGGGTAAATTAATCTATGAAGCCTTGGAACTTGACCTAAATTAAGAGTTGTCCTGAGTTGGAGGGTGTTAGTCTTCCATATACAGCCAGCCCAAGACCTAGCTTCATGTCACCAGCACCCAGGCCGTCTTTCCCTCCATCCCCTCAATCCCTCTCCTACTCCCAATTTCTACCTCTTACTTTGGGAATAATAGTGAGTTCAGCATTGCCATTATTACTGGAAGGGGCTCTGTTGTTCTCTTCATAATTGCTGTAATTCTGAATTGAAGAATGCCTTGACCAGGGGAGGGGGACCTGCAGCATGAAGGCCATATGTGGCCTTCTAGGTCCTCGGGTGTGGCCTTCTGGCTGAGTTCAAGCTTTACAGAACACATCCTTTTATTAAGGGAATTTGTTCTGTGAAGTTTGAATTCAGTCAAAGGGCCACATTTGAGGACTTGGAGGGCCACATGTGGCCTTGAGGCTGCAGATTCCCCAATCTCACTTAGACCTAAACTCCCATTCCTGGCCAACACTCCTCACTCTTACATTTTTTCCTAGGATCCTCTCCAACTTGACCCTCCATTGTGCCTTGTAGATAGAACTTTGTTTCTCTTTTTAACAAATTACAATTGAGATTAGATTTTTCTTCTCACAGTCCTTCCATCTCAGCCATCAAAGAAACCTCTCTTTCCTAATGGCCCAGCACCCATGACCTCCCTTTTCCAGTAGTACTATCTCTCATCTCCATTGACATAGTAGGCTAGGAGGGGGAGCAGGCATGCTTTTTGCTTCTCATTTACATGTCCTTTTCCTTAACCACCTTTCTTCACCTGCTGTTCCTCTTTTGGGACTCATTTCATCCAAAATAACCACCTAGATCTTGGTTACTGGTGGGTTGTCAGGTCATTTTTTCTCCGTTTTACTGACATTCAGCATCCACTTTAGTCTATCCCACCTGTCCTTGGTGCCTGTACTGTCTTCTTATCTCTCTCTTCCCTTCCACAGCCAGACTGAGAAAGCTTTCTACACTCCTTACGTCTTCTTTCTTGCCTCCCACTCGTTTCTCAGCTCCTTGCAGTGTCACTTTCCTCTCTACAATTAAAACTATAGTCTCCAAGGTCTCCAGTGATCACTTTACTGTTAAATCCAAAGGCATTTTCTTGGTCTTCATCTTTCTTGACTTCCCTACAGTATTCAGTGCTGTTAACCACTCCTCCTTCTCTTTCTCTTGTCCCTGAGCTTTCATGCTACTTAGTCATAGTTCCCTTTCTACTCGACAGACCATTCATTCTCTTTATTTTGCAGTTAATTATGTTCTGCTAGCTCTATGTGAGTATACCTGTATACCTCATGGCTTTGTTCTGGACCTTCTCTTCTTTCCTCATATCCTTTCTCTTGGTGATCTTTTCAGCTCCCATGATTTTTCAACTATTGTTTCTGTGCAGATGATTTCCAAATCTACACATCCATTCTCTCTACACAGCATCTCTCTTGCCTCTTTGTGGCTACCTTGACATATCCACCTGGATAAGTATCTCAAGCTCAACAATGTCTTAAACAGAACTCATTGTCATCTTTCTCTTTAAACCCATTCTCTTAACTTCCCTATCTGTCAAGTCCCTTCTAGTCCTTTAAGTTTACAACCTTGATGTTATATGCTCAGTGTTTCATCAGTCCCTTTTTCTGAGCTCATACCATAGCCATCCTACTCCAGGCTTTCATCACATCTTGCTTGGACAGTAGACTCCTCCGAATGGATCTTTCTGCTTCAAGACTCTTTCATCTCTAATGTGTCTTCCATGCAGTTTCCAAAATTATATATCTAAAGTATAGGGATACTTCTCTGCCCAGAAAGTTCAGTATTTCTCCAGTGCCTTAGGATAAATTACAAACTCTGTTTGACATTTAAATTCCAACCTGCCTGTCTTTCTAGACTTATTACAATTTATTCCTTGACATGTTCTCTACGCACCAGTCAAACTAGCTTACTTGGTATTCTCTGTCCAGGAGATTGTATTTCCTACCTCCATACCTCCACAAAGGCTTTCTGTCCCTCCTATTTAGAATGCTCTCCTTTCTCACGTCCATCTCTTTGAATCCTTAGTTCCCTTCAAGATTTAGCTCAGGTGCCACCTCCTATAAGAGGTTTTTCCGGACTTTCATAGTTGTTTAAGAATTTCCTCCTCCCTCATTGTTTGTATAGTCTGTGTTTATGGAAACATTGTGTTCCCCACTAGAAGTATAAGCACATTGAAAGAAGTATAGGACAGTGATCTTGACCTGTTTTGTGTCCTAGACCCCTTGGGCAGTCTAAAGTCTGTAAATTCCTTCTAAGAATAATATTTTTAAATATGTAAAATAAAATAGAGTTAAAAGGAAATCAATTACACTCAAATGCAATTAATAAATTTTTTTTTTAAATTCTCAGACCCCAAGTTTAAGAACCCGTTTAACAAAAGTTTGTTGATTAACTTAAAGTTGTATTGTGTTCTAATGGTCAGTCTGTAATCTGGAGCATTGTGTTCAGTTTGTGGCACTATACTTTAGGAAGGATACTAAGGTAGAGAGGAATGTGAGATTATAATAACCATATAGGGGATGGTTAGCAGAGAGAAGACATGACTTGGGGGAAATAATAGCAATCTTTAAGGATTTGAAAGGCCCTTATAAAAAAAGAAGTGATATAGCAGAAAGACTATAGAAACACAGAAAACTGTTCAAATACCATATTGTTGACATTTAACTCCTTGAGTAACTATGGGCAAATTATTTAATTAGTTACCCACTCTGAGCTTTGGTTTCTGTGCCTGTAAAATAGTTCCTATTTCACAGAACTGTTTGAGGTTCAAGTGAAATAATTTACCCAAAGTACTTTGTAAACCTTAAGTGTCATATAAATGTCAGTTATTGTTGTTAATGTAAAAAAGTGGTGAGCACAGAAACTACAATATGATGAAAGTAACCAGAAATAACAAACTAGGTGTCAATTTTAAACTTTCATGCTCCAAATGCCTTAGCATAAAAATTCAAAATAGAAAAAAGTTAACTGAATATCGAGTAATACAGTAATGGTAAGAGAGTTCAGTTGTTCCTTTCTCAGTTTGGGGCAAATCTAACAGAAAGATAAACAAAAGAGAAAATAGAGAATTGAATAGATTGTTGGAGCATTAGAGCTTATGACATCTCCAAATGAGACTGCTTAAGAATACAAGTATTTCTTTTTTTTAATATTTATTTAGTATTTTATTTTTCTCCAGTTACATGTAAAAGCAATTTTTAACATTTATTTTTAAAACTTTGAGTTCCAAATTGTCTCCCTTCTTCCCTCTTTGTCCTCCCCCCAGTCCCCACTGAGAAAGCAAGCAATTCAATATAGGATACATGTGTAGTCATGCAAAACATTATCTCTAATAGTCATGTTGTGAAAGAAAACAGACAAAAAATATCTTAAAAGTAAAGTAAAAAAATATGCTTCAGTCTGTATTCAGAGACCATCAGTTCTTTCTCTGGGAATGGAAAGCATTTTTCGTCATAAGTCCTTCAGAGTTGTCTTGGATTGCTGTATTACTGAGAATTGCTGTATTACTGAAATAACCACAGCTGGTCATCTCCCAGTATTGCTGTTACTTTGTACACAGTACATTTTACTTTGCATCAGCCCATGCAAGTCTTTCCAGGTTTTTCCGAGAGCACTTGCTCATCATTTCTTATAGTACAATAGTATTCCATCATAATTGCATACATCATCTTGTCAGACATTCCCCAAACGACGGACATCCCCTCAATTTAGAATGTAAGTATTTCTTAACACCATATGGAATTTGTAGAGAAATTACTTGTGTTTTAGAGACTGTACACAGAGAAATTACAAATGAATGTCAAAAAGAAATAGTAAACACATCCTTTGCAGAATATAACAATAAAAATAGAAATAGGTTCAGAGAGCACAAAGACACAAACACAAATGGAAAGTTAACAGTGAAATCCTAGATCATGAGTGGGTCAAAGAAAAATAATAGGAGCAGCAGTTATGTGAAAGAAAATGGTATTGATGAAACAATGAACCAAAATTCCTAGATTTACCTAAAAACAATCTTAGAAGAAAAGCATATCCCTACAGACATATATTTGCAAAATAGAAAAAGACAGAACTAATGAAGTGAATATGCATTTTAAAAAATTAGGACGCCAGCAAATCAGCAAACATAAAATAAACACAAAAGAGATGTTAAAAATTAGAGGAGAAATAGATAAAACTTGGAAACCAAGAAATGACTTGAAAAACCTAATGAAATTGACAAATCTTTAGCCAATTTGACTAAGAAGAAGAGAAAATCAAATCAAATCAACATAGCAAACAAAGTGAAATCACAACAAAGCCAGAAGTAAAAATATATGCTATTGGAACTTGTTCTGTACAATTAGTTTTGACAAATCATATTTTGTTAAAATTAAATACAAAAGAAATAGAGGAATAGCTTCAAAAATATTTTATATCCTAATAGAACACCAAATAGAAATCTTAATTAGTCTCAGAAAAGAAAATAGAAGTAGCTGTAAAGGAACTACTAAAGGAAAAAAAGCTCTTCATCCTGTTGAATTCATAGGAAGTGTCACTTTTAGTGTCACTATTGCACACTATTGCACAAATTATTCCCAAAAATTGGGAATGAAAACACCCTACCAGAGGAGACATATCATCCTAATACTTCAACTGATACCCAAATCAGGAAAAGATATACCACAACAGAACTATAGACTAATGTTTTTAATGATTCAGAATTTTAAAATAAAATCCTGTCAAGATGATATAAATTCTTCAAAGAACTCATTCATCATTATGCCAGTGATGTAAACATGGTTTGACATTAAAAAATCAACATAATCATGTTAAAAAATAAAAATATCTAATTATTATGGTTAGATTTGTTTTGCTTGGCATCACCCAAAATGCAGAACTTGAAGGAGTGAGTGGAAATTTCAGGAAGGTAAGTGTATGTGCCATGACAGGGAAAATTAAATAGTTTGACTTGTACAGAAATTTAATGGGAAGAAGTAGTTTCCCTCTGATGAAGAAAAAAATTGGTAATTGTATATTCAGAATCTTAACCTATCAGAAACAATTTTATTCCATTTCATAGTAATCCAGTTTCCAAACATTTCTACTTTAGAGAAATGTTCAGTTTGGCATACCTCTCCTGCCCATGCCTTTAGGCATATTGTTTCCTTCTGTACATGCACTTGGACACATATCCTAAGATGATGAAATAATATTTACGAAAATCCTGAAGAGAAAAATCTCAGCATGTTAAAATACAGTTTGGGGTTAACGTTTATAGGAGTTGTCACTTAATTTTCAACTAGAACTGCTCAATTCTTTCCTTAACCCTTCCCCTTAAGACTGGTAGGGGTCCTCTTGATATTAGTATCAACGTCTTCTCTGAACCAGAGAATCCATTATTCAGGGTACTTTCCTGAGAGGTTCATAGGCCAGTCGCTTCCAGGGTTGGGGAGGGCGAGGACTGTAAAGAATTTTAATCCAGTTCCTTAAGATCTAATGCACTCTAAGAGAACAGATCTGGATAAAGTTTTTAAATTAGAAAAAATAATGTATTTCTAGAGAAACTGAAAAAAAAACTTTTTGATGTGCATCCAAACCTCCATGGAGGTCTTCAAACAAAGACTGTATGACTGTGTTTGGAAGTTGTTGCAAAATGCGTTCTGTGTTAGGCAGGGGTTGGACTACATTGACTCCAAAGCTCCTTTTGCCTCTGAAATGTATTGATTATGATTCTATGAAGCGGTGGAGCTCTGAAAACTTGGGCCCCTTTAAAGTATCCCTTTCTGTCTATGTATGTCTGCTCTCAGGATTGTGAATCTTGGAGATCATTCGTTTCAGCTGCCGTATATTGTAAGCCTAGAAAAGAGATCTGTGTGGTAAATCAGAAATCCTTTACTTTAAGCATTGCTGTCTAGCTATAGCCCTGCTGGTATGTAAGCTCTCTGTTTACTCCACTTAACAGGCCAGGGGACTTCCCATGGAGGCTTTGCCAACTTTGATGCCTTTGGGAGCAGCCCTTTCTCCTCTACAATTGGATGTATCCCTCCAGCTGGCCAGGCTTTGTTCCAGACCCAGCCAACACCCATAGGTAACTGTGGTTGTTTTTTTCTCTTCCGTCCTTGCCCTTCTTTCCTCATTTTCCCCACATTTCTCATTTCATCACTGTGCCCAAGACTTGGATAGAAGAGAGTTAGAACTGAGTTTAATTTGAAAGACCAGTGAGTCTATTATGGCTGGCATTCTCAAAGGACGAAGACTCCACTGTTTTCTTCCTCCAACAAAGACTGAAAGACCAACATTGCTGTAGGAGGGATAAAAGCTGAATTCATCCAGAATTCCATTTCTGACTGAAACTCTCATGAACCTAAGAGCAAGCCTGGGTATAGTTTATTTCTCTTTGGATATCTCTACATTGTTTCTTGGATAACTAGAGGTAGGGTGGGGAGGGGCTCAGCCCAGAAGAGGCCCTACCCCTGTAGAGAGTGGGTGTCATATTCAGAATAAAAGCACCCTCAGTGTCATCCAGACCATTCTCTTCATTTGGTGGCTGAAGAAACAAGGACCCAATGTGGCTAAGTGTCTCTTGCAGGATCCTCTATAGGTATTAAAAGGCAGGCCTGACATTTGACCTCAGATGGTCTCTGCCCTGTCCTGCTCTCTCCTTGTGCAGTAACCACCTTGAGGCAATTAAGGATTGAGCCCCAGAATTGATAAGCCTCTTGTTTGAAGGTGAGCAAGTGATAGATTGACTGCTTTTCTCTGTTGATTTTCTTTCACTCTTTCCTCTTCCCTCCCTGTTGCTAGCCAGTCAGATGCTTACTGGAAGTTACAGCTTTGGTAAGTTTCCTTTCTATGAGCCAAAGGGCTGACACAGAATTTCTCATATTTACAGATCCCCTTATTAGAACTTCTAGCACTCATATTATAGGAGAGGAAGTTAAAGTCTGGAGAGGGCTTTTTAAAATTTGATACTTTTCTCCCCAATTACATGTAAAAGCAATTTTTATTATTTGTTTTTTTTTAAATTTTAGAGTTCCAAATTCTCTGTCTCCCTTTCATCCTTCCTCCTTCCATTCCTCCTTCTACCTCTCCTCACTCCCACTGAGAAGACAAATACTTACAATATATAATAATGTATAATAGGTTATACATGTACAGTCATGCAAAACGTTATGTCCACGTTTGTCATATTGTGAAAGAAGAGACAAAATCTCCAAGAAAATTAAAGAAAAGTATGCTTTGCTCTGCATTCATATTCCATCAGTTTTTTCTCTAGAGGTGGATAGCATTTTTCACCTTAAGTCCTTCAGAATTGTCTTAGATCATTGTATTATTGAGAAGAGCTAAATCATTCACAGCTGCTCATTCTGCAGTATTGCTGTTACTGTATACACTGTTTGCCTGGTTCTGTTCATTTCACTTTTCATATAAATCCAGGTTTTTCTGAGAGCATCCTGTTTGTCATATAAGTCTTTTTCATTTTTGTTTTTTCATCTCTTTGATATCATAGTGCTATTGTTTGGTTAAAGGATATGCATAATGTATATGCCCTTTAGGCATAGTTCCTAATTTGCTCTGCAGAATGGTTGAATCAGTATACTATTTCACCAACAGTGTATTAGTGTCTGAGTTTTCCCACATCTGCTAGAACATTTGTCATTTTCCTTTTCTGTCATATCAGTAAAGATTGGCTAATCTTTTTTTCATGTTAGCCAATCTTGATAGAGTTGTTTTAATTTTTATTTCTCTAATCAGTAGTGATTTAGATCATTTTTTTCATGTTATTATAGATAACTTTGATTACTTTGTCTGAAAACTGCCTGTTCAGATCCTTTGACCATTTTTCAATTGAGGATTGACTCTTATTTCTATAAATTTGATTCAGTTCTCTCTCTCTGTCTCTCTCTCTCTCCATAGATAGATAGATATAGAAGATGGGAGAAGTGGAGTTTTTATCAGAGAAACTTGCTATAAAAGTTTTTTTCACAGTTATGATTATTATGTATTTTGCTCCATTCTATTTTCCCCATTTATCTTACTTTCTTCCCTCCTTTCACCCTGTCCATTCTCAAAAATGTTTTGCTTCTGTCTTTTACCTCACCTAATCCTCTCTCCCTTATATCAGCCTTCCCCTTCTTTTCTTATTCCCTTCCTCTCTTATTTTGCTGTATGGTAAGATAGATTTCTGTGCCCAACTGAGTGTATATGTTATTCCTTCTTTGATACAGGTTATACATGTGTAGTCCAGTGAGAGTAAGGTTTAAGTGCTCCCCTCACATCCCTCCTCATTCCCCTCCCCTGTAAAAGCTTTCCTGCCTCTTTATGTCAGATAATTTACCCCATTCTACCTCTTCCTTTCCCACTCTCCCAGTGCATTCCTCTTTCTCACCCCTTAATTTTACATTTTTTAGATAAGTATCCTCCGATATTCATTTCACGCCCATGCCCTCTGTCGATGTATAAACTCCTTCTACCTGCCCTAATAATGAGAAAGTTTTTAGGAATTATAAGTATCATTTTCCCATGAAGGAATGTTAACAGTTTAACCTTATTGACTACCTTATGATTTCTCTTTCCTGTTTATCTTTTTTATGTTTCTCTTGAGTCTTGTATTTTTTGAAAGTTAAATTTTCTATTCAGCTCTGGTCTTTTCATTAGGAATGCTTGAAAATTCTCTATTTCATTGATACTCAGTCTTGCTAAGTACGTGTGATCCTTGGTTGTAATCCTAACTCTTTTGCCTTCCAAAATACCATTCCAAGCTCTCCAGTCCTTTAGTGTAGAAGCTGCTAAACCTTGTGTTATTCTGACTGTGATTCCACAATATTTGCATTGTTTCTTTTTAGTTGCTTGCAGTATTTTCTCCTTGACCTGAGAGCTCTGAAATTTGGCTGTAATACTTCTAAAAGTTTTTATTTTGTGAACTCTTTCGGGAGGTGATTGATGGATTCTTTTAATTTCTGTTTTACCCTCTTCTAGAATATCAGAACAGTTTTCCTTAGTAATTTCTTGAAAGATGATCGCTAGGCTCTTTTTTTGAACGTGGCTTTTAGGTAGTTCAATAACTCTTAAATTTTCTTGCCTCAATCTATTTTCCCTCTCTTTGATCTATTTTCTAGGTCAGTTGTTTTTGCTATGAGATATTTTTTTCACTCTTTTTATTGTTTTTATTCTTCTGTTTTTTCATTGTTTTTATTGTTTCTTGATGTCTCACAGTCATTAACTCATTAGCTTCCACTTGCCCAATTCTAATTTTTAAGTAATTAATTTTCTTCAGTAAGCTTTTGTACTTCCTTTTTCATTTGACCAATTCTACATTTTAAGGAGTTCTTGTCAGTGAATTTTTGTTTCTCTTTTTCCATTTGGTCAGTTCTGCTTTTAAGGGCATTTTTCTTTCCATTGGACTTTTGTGCCACTTTTACCATATGACCCATACTGTTTTTAAGGTGTTATTTCAATTTTTTTTGGTGCCTTCTTTACCACCCCAGTGACTTTTATCATTTTTTTTTTTGCATCTCTCATTTCTTTTCCCAATTTTTCATCTACTTCTCTTGATTTTTATAATCCTTTTCAACTCTTTCATGGTCTGAAACCAATTCATATTTTTTCTTTGAGCCTTTTGATGTAACAGTTTGTTGTTGTGTTTGATCTTCCCTGTCACTATAGTAATTTTGTATAGTCTGGATCTTTTTCTGCTATTTGCTCGTATTTCCAGCCTATTTAAAATTAAAAAACCAAGGTTCTTAACTATGCTAAATTAGGGGTCTGCTTCCATAGTGGAGGGGGGGCACTGTCCCAAACTTTATGTTTTGTGTGCGGCTGTTTTCAGAGATTATTCTGGGGACTTACAAATTTTAATTTCTTCCAAAGTATTATGATACAGAGAGGTGTGTTTACTTCTCTCCTTGCCTGTTCTCTGGTCTGTGAGCAGGGTCCTGTATCTCCGTTAGCTACAAGCTCTGGTTTGATAGTGCTTCTCTTTGCCCTGGAACTGAGACCCAAAATTGCAACCCAGATCCAAGTATGGGCAATATAGCAGAGTCCTGCCTCTGGTGCCAGTAAAGGAACATCTGTGATGTCCTTTTGACCAACAGTTTGCACCTCTTATTGGCTATGAGCTGAGAGGTCTGGCAACTGCCACTGACACCATGATAGTCCCCGTTGCCTACTGCTGATTTACTGGGGCATGGCCTGAGCTGAACTGCTTCTCCACTATCACCCTTGTGCTATAGACTTTTCCTGCCAACCTTCTAAATTGTTTTGGGTTGAAAAATTGTTTTATTCTGCCCTTTTGTGGGTTCTGCCACTTCAGAATTTGTTTTGAGGAATTATTTAAAGTTGTTTGGAAGACTTTTGGGGGGAGACTAGTTCCTGCTTTTTCTCCCCCATCTTGGTTCTACCCTCTACCTCCTTCCCAGGGCCTTAACTGAGGCTCAGGATCACACAGAAATTTAATCTAAAAACTAAATCTCCTCACACCAACTCTTTCTGCCACTCTGAGATAGAGGTATTAGTCCCAGTGGTCAGAGTTGGAAACTCAGAAATCAAATGGGGGAGGGGAGAGTGATTTCCACTTTGACCTGGTGCAGGTTGGGGCAGGGAAGAGAGACAGTTGAGTACTCTTCCTTCCTTTTCTGTCTTTAGAGGCAGCAGCATACAGTGTATATCAGGTCATCCTCTTCCCACCTTGTTTAATTTTTGTTTATATTTCTGACACTGGATGAGCAAACTAGCCTTAGAGTAAATATTTGTTAGGGATTTGAAAAGTTATGGAAGTACGAAGGATGCCATTCACATGGTGGCTTTAGGTGGGTGCATTGGCATCTGTTGTAATGTGCAGTTTATTCTGCACAGGGGTCCCAGACTACAGTCTGCCAATTTCTGGAAACGTGGTCAATTTCTGATCAATCAAGATCTCAAGGCTAGGTCTCAAGTTAAATAGACAGGTGATCTTTTACTGAGGAGCTTCACTGGGACCTCCTGAAGTTGTTAAAATACACCTAGAGGCACTGGCAGCACTTAATTAGTTCTGTCAGATGTTGTACAATTGATTTCATGCTTCTGGAAAATCTTTATTAGGACAACCTGAGTCAGGCAGCAGAATGAGCTGGTGCTCTGGCTTATCATGGGGTAAAATGCCTGAATTGAATATTTGACTGTTAAAGGCACACAAATAACAGAATGGATGTGATAAGCATTGAGTGGCAAATACATTTATTTCTTCATTACAATATGTCAAGTTTCTGTTTTTTAGTGTCCAGGAAGAGGCATAGTTTGGACCCCTGATGAGTCTGATAAGGCATTATTCTATTTCCCATAGACAGGACTATGGATCATCTAACAGAGTAAAGGATTATGTCTCTAGAGCGAGAAGGGATCTGAGAGGTCATCTAGTTCGACCTCATCATTTTACAGATGAGGAAACTGAGGCTCACGGATATGAAGTCACCTGCTCAAGGTTACACAGAGAATGAGCAGCAGAACTGGCATTTTAACTCAGATTCTATGACCTTAAATTCATTTTTTCCCCTGAATTTTCAGTGGCAAGAGGAGAGATGAATATGTTTGAAAGTGTTATACTGTAGTTATTTAAGAGCCATTACTACTCAATTGCAGTCACCCTGAGAAGAGCCAGAAGGCTGGTAAAAGAATATTGGACTTGGAGTCAGGAGAAAGACCTGAGTTTAAATCTTATCTCTTATACTTACTAGCTTTTTTATTTTGAGAAATTGTATAACTTCAGTTTTCTCATCTGTGAAATGAAAGTATTAAAAACTGTAATGCTAGCCTCACAAGATTATTTTGAGGATTAAATGAGTTAATGTATACAAAGCGCTTGATATACCTTAAAGTGTTATATAAATTTCAACTCTTACCTCTGACTTTTCCAACTCCTTGGACTGTGTTTCCCCTCTCTACTTAGTCTGGCCATCTCCATATTGCCCAATTAGAAGTTCTTCTATTTATTTATTTAAATTATTAATTAATTTATTTTAAGTTTTCAACATTCATTTCCACAAAATTTTGAGTTCCGAATTTTCCCCCCATCTCTCCCCCCCACCCCAAAATGCCGAGCATTCTGATTACCCCTTCCACCAATATGCCCTCCCTTCTAACATCCCTCCCTTCCTTTATCCCCATCTTCTCTTTTGTCCTGTAGGGCAAGATTAAATTTCTGTATCTCATTACGTGTATTTCTTATTTCTCAGTTGTATGCAGGAACAATACACAGCCTTTGTTCCTAAAACTTTAGATTCCATCTTCTCTTCCTTCTTCTCTCCCCACCTATCCCCACTGAGAAGGCAAGCAATTCAATGTAGGCTATATATGTGTAGTTTTTGCAAATGACTAACATAGTAGTCATGTTGTATAAGACTAACTATATTTCCTTCCATCCTATCCTGCCCCCCATTTCTTCTATTCTCTCTTTTGACCTTATCCCTCCCCAAGAGTGTTTACTTCTAATTGCTCCCTCCTCCCATTTGCCCTCCCTTCCATTATTCCCCCACCCTGCTTATCCCCTTCTCTCCTACTTTCCTGTATTGTAAGATAGGTTTTCATACCAAATTGAGTGTTCATGTTATTCCTTCCTTGAGCCAAATGTGATGAGAGTAAGCTTCACTTTTTGCCTTTCACTTCCCCCCTTTTTCCTTCCATTGAAAAGGCTTTTTCTTGCCTTTTTTATGAGAGGTGATTTGTCCCATTCCATTTCTCCCTTTCTCCTCCCAATATATTCCTCTCTCACCCCTTAATTTTATTTTTTTTAGATATGATCCCTTTCTATTCAAATCACCCTGTGCACTCTCTCTCTCTCTCTCTCTCTCTCTCTCTCGATATATATATATGTATATGTATATGTATATATGTATATATGCGTGTGTGCATGTGTATGTTTGTGTGTATATAATCCCACCTACTACCCAGATACCGAAAAAAGTTTCAAGAGTTACAAATACTGTCTTTCCATGTAGGAATGTAAACAGTTCAACTTCAGTAAGTCCCTTATGATTTCTCTTTTCTGTTTACCTTTTCATGTTTCTCTTGATTCTTGTATTTGAAAATCAAATTTTCTATTCAACTCTGGTCTTTTCATCAAGAATGCTGGAAAGTCCTCTATTTCATTGAAAGACCACTTTTCCCCCTGAAGTATTATACTCAGTTTTGCTAGGTAGGTGATTATTGGTTTTAGTCCTAGTTCCTTTGACTTCTGGAATATCCTATTCCAAGCCCTTCAATCCTTTAATGTAGAAGCTGCTAGATCCTGTGTTATCCTGATTGTATTTCCACAATACTTGAATTATCTCTTTCTGGCTGCCTGCAATATTTTCTCCTTGACCTGGTAACTCTGGAATTTGACTACAATGTTCCTAGGAGTTTTTCCTTTTGGATCTCTTTCAGGAGGTGATCTGTGGATTCTTTCAGTATTTACTTTGCCCTCTGGTTCTAGAATGTCAGGGCAGTTTTCCTTGATAATTTCATGAAAGATGATGTCTAGGCTCTTTTTCTGATCATGGCTTTCAGGTAGTCCCATAATTTTTAAATTGTCTCTCCTGGATCTATTTTCCAGGTCACTTGTTTTTCCAGTGAGATATTTCACATTATCTTCCATTTTTTAATTCTTTTGGTTTTGTTTTCTGATTTCTTGGTTTCTCATAAAGTCATTATCTTCCTTCTGTTCCATTCTAATCTTAAAGAACTATTTTCTTTAATGAGCTTTTGAACCTCCTTTTCCATTTGGCTATTTCTGCTTTTTTAAAGCATTCTTCTCCTCAATTGACTTTTTGAACCTCTTTTGCCAATTGAGTTAGTCTATTTTTAAAGGTGTTAATTTCTTCAGCGTTTTTTTGGGTCTCCTTTAGCAAGCTGTTGACTAGCTTTTCATTATTTTCTTGCATCACTTCATTTCTCTTCCCAGTTTTTCCTCCACCTCTCCTACTTGATTTTCAAAATCCTTTTTGAGCTCTTCCATGGCCTGGGACCATTGCATATTTAATTTGGAGGTTTTGGATGCAGAAGCTTTGACAGGTTCTTCTATTTAAAAGTTTTCTTTTACCCTTCAACTTTCCTGAGAGCGTATGTCTGAAACCCATCAGAAATCACTGGAGACCAAAGAGGACTGTGACTGAAGACTCATTGTTCTCTGTGAGAATCCTTGGCCTACATGAAGTAGGGGGAGGTGGGGAGGAAATGTTTTCTTAAGGAGACTTTAAAGACAGTAGATAAGAGAGTTCAGAAGATCTCCGTTTATAGTACAGCTTTTCACTTTTTCATGGCTATATGAACTGCTAATCCATGGGAAGACAAACAGTCAGAAGAGGCCAGAGAACTAGGGCCATATGCAGCTCCCTCTGTAAGAAGAAAAGGCAGGCTAACTAGCTGTGTGACCTTGGGCAGGTCCCTTAACTCCAATTGCCTTGCCTCCCCCCTATTTCAAAAAAAAAAAGAAGGAAAGACAGAATTAGTTCTGGAAGGTGACTCAACTAGTCCCTGTATCTTGGGAATTTACAATCAGTACAGATGATACACTTTTTAAAAAATATATTAAGAGGTTAGGAGGGAAAAAGAAACACACAGTGCTACTGTGACCTTAAGTAAGAAAGATACCCTAAATTTCCTCACACCAGAAGTTAACTCTTGAAATGAGTTTGTTGTGAGGAGCTTCTTTGGCCACTACCTATGCCCTACGGCCCATGGCTCTGGGGGAAGGAGGCAGACCTGGGGCTTTAGAGAAAGGTCAGGAACTTATGCCACATCTAGTCAGAAATATGCAAGAATCAAGGGGGGAGAGTTTGGAGGCGATTAGGTGGAGGGAGTGGAGATTTGATTAAGTCCCTCAGCTTTTGTGTGTGTGATTGGAGTTTGTCAAGGGTCATTTTCCACTCTTCCTTGAATCTGTCCTTTGACTTTTCAACTGTGTATTGGAGAAAGCCTACAACTTTGAGCTTGAGAGGTTTAGGTGTCAGTTAAAAGTTGGTGACAGGATTCCTAAAAATTCAGTCCTAGATCTTTGGGCCTGAGGGGCCCCATTCTGAGCCACAAATGACTTCTGACACCTGAAAACAAAGAAGACAAAACGAAAACAGTGTTTAACTTTGATGGATACATAGCACTATGTCATGTATATAGTAGACAGTTAACAAATACGTGTTCATCACACCCACTTCCTTTCTCTTCTCTGTGACCTTGGTTTTTCCCTGTTCTCTGCATGGTGTTCAAAAGGTAGGGAAACTATCTTGGAGAAAATAAGCCTTAGCTGTCTACTTTATCCAGAGTCCCAGATCTCCTCAGGCCCAGGAGTTCAGCACTAGAACCTTTTCAACCCCATTTTGAGAGATGGCATCATGATGTAGATTAACAATAGATTTGGAGTCAAGAAGACCTAGGTTTCATTCCTGCCTCAGAAACTTATTAGCTAACCCTGTGAGCCTCAATTTCCTTATTTTTAAAATGAGGATCTTGAACTTGACCTTTGAGGTCCCTTTTAGCTCAAAATATGCCACCATGAGTTCCTTTTTCTCCTCTGATTGAACACCCATCATGTTAGATCCACTTCACTTCTGTGAATGGAATTAAATTGACCATTGCAAGTCTTACCACTAGGTGGGGCTCGTGATGCCCCTATGTAGTGTGCTTCTCTTGTAGGAGACTGGGAAATCAGAAAAAGACTTTAACAATAAACCTACCTCCCTTTTACATCTGGACTCCTGTTTATGTCATTCTGCGCTCAGGTTCAGTGTAGATACATACCATTTCATGCCCTTAGACAGCTGGGAAGAATTCTACCTGCTATCAATTCATTTTTACTTTAGTATTGTTTGGTCTCAGACTGAAAGGGGCCTCAAGAATCATCTATTTCAGAAAAGGGCAAACTGTGATCCACTGGCCAAATCCAGCCTGCTCCATGAGTTTTTTTATTTTTTAATGGTTGAAGAACAAAATCAAAAGAATAATTTGTGGCATTAGAATTATTTAAAATTCAAATTTCAGTATCTATAATAAAGTTTTATTGGAATACAGCTGCACTCCTTTTTTTTACTTTTTGCCCATAACTACTTTTATGCTACCATGAGGAGGTGCAACAGAGACACTCTCATCACTTTGCACTGCTGCGCAGGGTACTACAAAACTTGACAGGGTTTTGAGTGTGATGCATATCACTATATTTTGACATTTAATTTTTTAAATACTTGTCAGTGTATACATATCATTGACAAGACAAGAGAAAAAAATGACAATTTTTTGAGCTTAGGATCAAGATTGAAATTTTTCAGAATGAAAAGAATTTTCCTCAATCAATATTATCAAACGCTGAATGGGCTTTGGAAATTAGCTTTTGCTTCAGATTTGATGTGTTTCTTAATGAATTGAACATTCCAAGGCAAAACTTTTACTATGGGTAAAGTCAATTCAATAACTAAACATTGTTTGAATCACAAAGCAATGTCAGGCTGTTTTGTATACTTACCATACTGTCCAAAGTTAAAACAAAAAGTGAGATCTCCATTCTCACAAAGATTTGCAGTGGATATATTTTGAACACAAACTCCATTTCCAGCAGTGTTTTTCAGACCTTGATGCAAGTGCAAAAGAAATTTCCATGTTTCAAAATCCATTTAACTGTGCAATTAAAAAGATTCCACCTAACCTTCAAATGGAAGTGATTTATCTGCAATTTAATGACATGCTAAAAAGGCAAATATCTAGAGAAGAATCTAATAGAATTCTTTCCATACATGCCTTCCAAGAGATGAATATGCTTTAGTTAAAATCGTGAATTGATAATGATATTTAACAGTACCTATCTGTGTGAAAAAAATTTCTTTTTATAAATATATTTTATTCTCCCCCCAATTACATGTTAAAACAATTTTTTAACATTTTTTTTAAAGTTTTGAGTTCCAAATCTTCGAACAGACAGAGGTTATTATACATGTGCAATCATATAAAACATTTCCATATTAATAATTTTGTACAAGAAGACTCAAACAGAATTTTTAAAAAGAAAGTGAAAAATAGCATTCTTCAGTCTGTATTCAGACAATATATTGGTTCTTTCTCTAGAGGTGGATGGTATGCTTCATCATTAATCCTTTGGGATTGTGTTAGATCATTGCTTTGCTGAAAATAGCCCAGTCATTCACAATTCTTCATCATATAGTGTTGTTTGTTACTATATACAGTGGTCTCCTGGTTCTGCTTACTTCATTTTTTTATTAATTCATGTAAGTCTTTCCAGGTTTTCTGAAATCTTATTTCTTATAGCACAGTAATCCATCACAATTATATGCCACAGTTTGTTTAGTCATTCCGCAGTTGATGGGCATCCCTTTGATTTCCAGGTCTTAGCCACCACCAAAAGAGCTACTATTATATTTTTGTATAGATAGGTTCTTTCCCTTTTTTTAAAGTCTGGAATATAGACCTCGCAGGGGTATTGCTGCCTTTGGGCATAGTTCCAAATTGCTCTCCAGAACTGATGGACTAGTTCGCAACCCCACCAAAAATTCATTAGTGTCCCATCATTCAAAAAGGATGAAATCCCTAAAATCTCATCAAAGATTGGTATTAACTGATGAACATTTGCAATCAATTTTGATGATAGGGAATAATAAGTTTGAGCCTCAATTAAGTGAAATATTATCTCTCAGAAAAGAATTTTGTTCTCATTTGTAAATCTGTATTTTAAAAAAAAAGCTTGTACTCCATTATTTTATTTTGAATTTCATCAAAAAAATTGTGGAAATTTGTTTTCTCTTTTATTATAAAAATACACAACATCCTCAGTTTTTGCCTCTTGATATGCAAAGCTTTTTTACAGCAAACGTTTGCTGACCCCTGATCTAGTTCAACCTTTACCTGAAGCATGAATCATCAGGGCAAGATTATAAGATGTAGCCTGGGTCTGTTTAAGGCAGATAGGTATCTCAGAGCACTGAACTTGAAGCCAGAAAGACCTATAACGCTTACTAGCTATGTGAACTATTTTAATGGTTATGTCTCATTTAATTTCTGTTTGCCCCTGTTTCACCAACTGTGAAGTGGTGATGAGAATTCAGAAAATATTTTGAAGCCCTTATAATCCCTGGCACATAGTAGGCGCTTAGTAAATGGTTATTTTCTTCTCTAATTTCACTGCGTTAGGGTACTCCGAAGTGAGAAAAATATCTTTGCTCTTACTGGTCAGTACCTTATCTGCAATTTGTGATATTGCAGAGTTTCCTAAAGCACCTAGAGGTTAAAGTACTTGTCCAATGCTACACAGCTAGAGTGTCAAGAGAGTTATCTACCTGGTTCTGCTTACTTCATTTTTTTATGCCCCATGATGCCTCTTATGTTTTAGTAAGCATTTATTGATGAGGCATGCAAAATGGAATGATAGATTTCTGGCCCTTAATTAGGGAGCTTATTGCTTAGACAGGGTGATAAGAAAGGCACCCTGGCACAGTCATTTGAGCAGGGTTTGAATCCTGCTTCGGTTGCTTACAGGCTTTGTGATTCTGTTCATAAATTTAGGAATGGACCTTAAAATGCTGCCATACAGTGGAAAGAGAACTGGGTTTAAGTCAAAGGACCTGCGTTTGATTGCTTGCCCAAGTCACTCCACTACTTGAGGACTCAGTTTCCTTATCCATAAAATAGAGGGTTAAACTACCTTTAAACCCCTTCTGGCCCTAAATCTGTGATCTAGTTCAATCCTTTCAACTTATAGATAAGGAAACTGAGGCTGTGAGAAGTTTGACCATTTATAAACTGGGGATATCTGTATTAACTACCTTATATCAATAATTAGCATGGCATTAATTATAGTTTTAAAATAATACATGGTGCATTTAATTGATCGAAGCCTTTCCTTGTTTGTGAACTTGCTGTTATGACTTCTGTGTAACATAGCCCAAGAGGATAGTTGATTTGCTCAATGCCAAATGCAGTGACCTAAGGCTTTTTATGAGACCGCAGTGCTTGGAACTCAAAGAAGCATAGGATCTCAGGGAGCCAAGTGAGGCACCTCAAACACAGCTCATACTCTGGGTTTTCATCCTGATAGCTTAAAGAGAAGGACTGTTCTTTCTTTACCTAGAGGGATGTGTAGAACACATATACATAAGATAGACTTCCTCTAGAGGAAATAACTGGAATAAGCTTACTTATCTGATGATTTGTACTAGTTCATTCCATAGGAAATAGCCTCTTCACAGCCAGATCCCTTGGATTCTAAGAAATACTAGTTAGTGGGCATAGGATTTCCAAATGCTGGTGCTACACCCTGTATCTTTCCTCTCCCAAAATCTAGTTCCCATTAAATGTGACACATTGGATAGAGGTTTCTTGAAGCTGGGATTCATGAACTTTGTTTTTAATATTTTAATAGTGATTCTTATATAATTGGCTTCCTTCATAAGCCTACATATTTCATATTGTGCTTTTAAAAACATTTTGAGAGGGAATTCATTGGTTTCATCAGACTTCCCAAGGGGTATGAGACGCAAAAAGCTTAAGAGCCTTTGCTTTAGATGGTGGTAAAACCAGAGATGCTATTTGGTTTACTGTAATCTGTTAATAATTTTTACCAACAAATAATACCTGTCTCTTCCTCAAAAGGTGGTTGATAGGCCCAAACGAAATAACGTATGTAAAAGTTTTCACTGATTTCAAAGTGCCATATATATATAAGTTGTTACTATTGATGAAGAACAACCAAACCCGTCAGTTGTACCCGGTTGGCATCATCAGATGGGGCTGATTCCATAGAATGTAGTAAAGGAGAGTGAGTAAGCAAGCCCTTTTCCAAAATGTTTGATTTTGTACAAATCTAGAAACTTCAGTACTGTTGACTCACTCCTGCTTCTCACATCCTTTATATCTGCCCCTTGATATGATTTCATTTTAGTGAGGTAGGACAATTAGGATGTTGGGCAAAGACAGGTTTTCCCATCTTTTGAAGTCAAAACTAGGAGAAATGTGACTAGACTAGAAACTAGAGCAGAGAAGGAGATAACATAGGAAAAATCACTTCTCTAGGGGAAAGATCCCTTGGGCATTGAAGAAGTAAAGGAGGTTTGGAAATGTTGGCACAATATAACCCCATCCTCAGACTTTTCTTATTAGGATGGATTGAATATTAACAGGTTTGCAAATAGCAACCTAGCTATCTCCTCTTTAGCTAAGGGACACTCTACCTTTCTCCTCTGCCTCTCTCTCATGACTCTCAAGTCTTCATACCTGTCTCATCTTCCCCTACAGGCAGCAGCCAGGTGACCCCATTTGGTGCCTCTCCTCTCGCTCCTGCTAGCCAGCCGCCAAGTGCCCTTTCAGATATGAGCAATGTCTTGGGAACTGGGATGTCAGCTGGTAGTGTTCCTAGCAGGTAGGTTGAGATTTGTGGGTTCCCCAGTCATGAAAGAAAAGCAAAAAGCTTACACTTGGTTCTTTTACTTTGATATTTCCTATCCCATGTGGTCCCTAGCTTTTTCCTTTTTTTTTTTCTTTTCACTTCCTTTTGTTTGATACGGATAAGGGTTTGCTTTTATAGGCATCCACTAATGCTTAGCTTATCATAGTGGAGGATGTTTCCTCTTCCTCTTCCAGGGCCTTTGGGACTGTTGGCCATGTCTCTGGACTCCACACTGCTGCTTCAGGCAGTAGTAGCAGCAGCACTGGGCTTGGATTTGGGGGTAAGTTGGATTGTAGGGGTAAATGTGGAAACCTAAGTATAGGAGAGGACCCGTAAAGGCAAAGGGGATACAAGATTGGAAAGGGAGAAAGAGTTTAGGAAACAGACGAAGATTTAGAAATGTTTGTCACATATCAGTCCAATAAGAAATTACTAACTTTGCCTTCCTCTACTCCCCCCACATTTAGCTTTCACCAACCCTTTCATCACACCGTCTCCTCACCCACAGTTGCCTTCTACCAACCCATTCCAATCCAATGGCCTGGCCTCTGGTAAGCTTTCCTTTAATTGTATTCTGTCTTCTCCAGACTACCAAATATCCACCCCCTTTTCAGACAGTCACTGGAAGCCATAGGCATATCAGATTTTTTTCTATCACTCTCTTCCTAACCTTAATTCATGCTCATTCACCATGAGCTAAGTTTTGCCCTGTCCCTGGGGGTGAATCCCCTTTCTCCATAAGAAGTGGACCTCTTATACTATATCCCTTTGCTACTTCAGAAATAATTTTGAATGGTGCTTCCTAGTGGGGACCTTTCCCTATATCTCACCTCCAGGTTTTAGTTAATCATGAACCACTTTATCTTTTTTGTTCTTGTTCTCATCCTGGGGCTTCCCTGACATTAATTCCTTAAATTTTCTCAGCCAGTGCCACAGCCATTATCCTCCCCTCTTCTGACTTTTCCCAGTCCCAGTGGTCTTAGCTCTCCCACCCCAAAATTCAGGGACAACATGAATACAGCAGTACCTTTGGGAACCTTGAATCCCAATGCCCCTGCCTTTGAACGTGAGTTGCAATGGATCTTGGGTGGTTCTGGAAGCTGAAAATTTCAGTTATATTCAGGATAACTCAGTGAGTTGATTTTTTTTTTAAATTATTTTATTTTATTGTTTTGGTCTGGAGAAGCCTATTTTTCTCATCAGGTATAGTCTGATAAAATTGCCCTAAATCCTGTCTTTCTCAATTCCAGTTCATCTGCTTTCTTTCCACAGGGCTTGGTTTGGGGATGAACACTGTGGTTCCTAGCTTCTCTTCTGCACCGACCCCTGGTGGTTTCCCAGGAACTTTCTCTCCTAATCTCTTCCCTCCGCAAACCTTGCTGGTTCAGCCACAGAATGGTAAAAGATTCTTCTTTTGTTTGGCTGCTGAATTTGAGAGGACTATTCATTTTCTTGGTTGGGCATGGAGGAGTAAAGAAGAGATAAAAGCTGTCTATCTTCAAGTGAGAGATTCCAGGAATATGCATTCCTCAAACCTGGGAGTGCCTTCTCCGCTCCTCCCCCAACTCTTGCTGGGAATGTGGAATTATTCATACTATCAGGGAAAGTGAGAAAGATTGTCCAAGTTCATATCACCCTCCCTTCCTAAGTCTGGTTAAGTTCTGATAAACTCTATCTACTACTCATTGCAGCTAAATTGTGTTTTTGGTTTTTTATCTTCCAGGCTCTGGCTTTGTGGGATTAGGAGCAGCCAAACTGGGGCAAAGGCCTGTGAACCATCCTGCAGGGATCTCTACCAACCCTTTCATGGTAAGAAAAGAAGCCTTGAAGAAGTTTAGAGGGTATGGAGAGACTCTTTACTTGAGTGGGTGTGTCAGAGCTAGGGGCCTATGCCAGCAGACATGATTAGGAATGAATCCCCCTTTCTGTGTAGTTGTTGCTACTGTCTAGTTCAGGTCAGATTCAAGGCCCTCTGTTCCAGTCCTCTTTCATGTTTGTCTCTTTAAACCTGTCCTCTCTCTTTATATCCTTATATTTCTTTACCTTCTTTCTGAGACTGTTTGGGGGTGGGGAATGAGAGGAATCTACCTATTTACTCTTCCCAAATCTGATGGTTATTTATTTTGTTCTTTTCTCTTTAGACTGGATCCTCATCAAGCCCATTTGCCTCCAAACCTCCTCCTACTAATCCCTTCTTGTAGCACTGTACCCAGGAGGACAACGTCCTGACTGCTCCATCTGCCCCCAAGTATCCCCCGTTCCCTAGATTCCTGGTGGCCACCTTTGTTTTTTGACATCACAGTGGTCCCAGCCCAAGATGGGGAATGACTTGCCTTGCTTTGGGTGGTGGGAATCATGGGGATAATGAAAGTGCTGATGCTTTGCTCTGGACTTGCAGATAAAACACCAGCCCTAAGGCCAGTAGCCCTCTCCCCGAGCAATGAGAGCAATGGGGGTGGTTATTAGAGGTGGCTGGCCCAAGTGTGTTTTATTATTCTAAAATTTTTCCTTCTCATCTCCCCTTCCCTGCCCCCAAACATGTGATTCTCCCAGTTGCTAAAGCCTTCTCCTGTGGAGAAAGTTATTATAGGTGCAGGCCAATACGAATATCCTCCTCTTAGTGCTCTAATCTAACTGCTGGGAAGCTAAGGGAAGCTGAACCCGCAGCAGGACCTTTCCCTACATGCTAAAGAACCCCATTCCTGGCTAAAACAGTGAGAAGTATGGCTTCTGGGACCATGGCATGGCAAGCACATGGGAAGGACATTTGAATGGCACTGGAGTTGGAGCATCTTCATTCCCTGGCTTTGTGCATAGCTGGGCACTTTAGCAACCTTCCAATCACTTTCCACCACTTCCTCCTGCCCCTGACCAAAAAAAAAGCCTTCTTCTTGCACAAACTCCCAACCCAAGCATCCTGTCTACACATGCAACGATGAGAGGTTCCTATCCCTCATATCAAAGCTGCTTCTTTTTCATATTTGTTTGCAAAAGTATTTTACAAGTTTAATCCCTTAGCTTCTTCCCCCAAACTCATGTCAGGCACTTTAGTTAACTGTTGATTTGATGTTTGGATATCAGTGTTTTATAAACACAAAGTTTTCTAATATAGCCTATTCTACATATATATGTGTATATACATATATGTGTGTATATATAATCTATACAACCATCCTTCTGTGCCCTCTGCCCGCAAGAATCCCCAGATAACAGATATTCATGATACAGTGGTGATACTCTGACCATCATTCCGTTCAGCTATGTTCCAAGATCACTCCCAGCCTTACCTCCTGCACTACCACAGGGGAGAGATTTTTGTGCAGTTGCTGCTTTGTTTTTTCACATTTCCTGTTCTGCCCTGACTTCATTTCTTGCACTAAAGGCAATGTTGGAAAAGAACTTTGGTTTGAAAGAAAAGAAAAAAATGCTTGTTGTCTGGCTTTTGGGTCCCTTGGTTTCATGTTAGCTTAATTTAATTTTTTTTCTTTGTCCAGACAACAACTTCGTCTATAAATTAACACAGTCCTTTCTGGCAATGTGACTCCAAAGAGTTGGGTTGAGGTGGGGATAGGACTAGGTAAGAGTGTTTCTCTTATACCAAGGGCAAGATGGCTAGAAATGAGGATGGCTGTCATTGCCTTAGTGTTAAATTTACCCATACCTAACCAGACTACCAAAGCATTTCCATAACATCCCTGACAACCACCTCTGGCAAACACAGCTGCTTATATTTTCTAGTCATTGTGTTATGTCAACAGCTCTTGGGGCTGAGCTGTTTGTATGGGGACATGGATATCTGCTATGAGTAAACTTTCTGTTCAGAAGGAAGCCAAGAGTTATGACCTTGGTTTTTAGGGCAATGTGATGGGGTGAGAGGACTTGCCACTCAGTTTCCCTTTCCTAATTTGTGTGTATCTAGGTATTTAACCTTCAGTAGCCTTAAGGGTGTAGGAGATTGATTATCTTAGTGGATTTGGGGAAGTTTTCTGGAAAAATGCCTCCAACTGTGTGTAATTTATCTAGCCAGGATCTGTCTCACCTCATCCTCATTGTGAAGCAGAATCCATATCTGGTTGTCCCCTTAAATTCCTAACTCTTCTCTGTGCCCAGCTCTTGAGCACACCTATTCACACTGGTTTTGGTAATGGGGAGGATGGGAAGTCTAACTACTGAAGACTGTCGTCACTTTCTTCTGGGACACAGAAGTCCAGCTCCCCTTATCTCTCTCTCTCCTCCACTCCTCCCCTACTCCTTCCCCACTCCTTTTGCAAAGGTCTGCTCCCCAGTATGGGTAATTATGCCCAGGAAAGGGAGAAACTCATGCTGTACTTTTCCCCCCAGACCAAGTCAGAGAAGCAGAATAGGTACACACCCAAGGCCCCAGAGCCCCTTCCTCCAGTTGGCTACACACTCAGGCAAACGGTGAGAGTGAATCGAGGGCATCCACTGCAGAAGCCCAATTAATTTCTCCTTTAGGGAGAGGGCAACTCAGAGGAGAAGGACATCTGTCACAGTACTCAGTGTTGTTTTCAAAACTCTGATCTCAATGTGCTGTCTCTCCATTTCTCCCATCTCTCCCTAAGTTTTGTCATCATGCTTCTGTACCTTCTCCGTTTGTTTTTTGTCTTAACTCACTGTTTCCTTTCACTGGCCTGTGTGGGTGCTTTGAGGAAGGGAGGGAGCCAGGAGCTTAGTTGGCATGCTGTGGTGAGAGCTGTAGTCTAAGCCTTTTCTTGTTTTCTCATAGCTTTCCACCTTCCCTCCCCCCCTTCAGTTAACAAGGAAAGGCCTCCAAAAATCACTACTGGTTGGAACTTATTTAAAGGGCTAGGGATCTGAGATGCCTTTGTGTGACATATTCTTTCCCTGGTGCTTGGTGCCCTAGATTTAGTCCCTCCCTCCAACTTTCCCCCAGCATTTACTGAGCCAGCCAACTCTGTTGTCATCTTTTCTCTGTTCTGGTCCTAGGACTCTTTAACTGTTTCAGGGCAGATAGTCATTGGTGATAGGGCTGAGTCAGCCTCAGATTCCAAAGGAGAGAAAATAAGGGCACTTTAGGAAAAATGAGACCAAGGACCTCAAATGCTTCCAACAACCTTCACCATTCCTAGCCTCACTCCTTATCTCTGAGTTCAGTGGAGTTCTGATCTTAATTCTGTCACTGACCTAGGATGAGAGGGGGTAGCTCTGGGTGTAGAACCTGGAGTCATGAGTTGTTTGGTGGTTTGTTTTTTTTTTTAATTTTTAAATTTTGAATTTAACACCAAAAAAAATCTGTAAGGATTTTTGCATATGAAACTATGAACTCTATTCCATACTGCTTGCTTTTTAAAAATGTATATAATAAATTTGCATTACTTTCAAAGCTGTTCTCCTTTTTCTGTGCTTCCTCCTGAATATCCTTCTGATGCATTTTATTTTTTTTAAGTTAAGATAACTTAATTTATTCTTTGAATATAAATACATCGAAAGAACATGAAGGATAATCAATGTGATCTTGTTTTTTTTAAGATAAAACATTTCAGCATTTGTTACTTAAAGAGTAGTCCCATATCTTATTCTGAGCTCATGGTAAACCCAAAGTATTTATAAAATTGTCTGATTAAAAATAATTTTGATTACTTTTCAACATTCATTTCTGTAAAATTTTGCCTTCTATGCATTTTAAAATTATCTCAGTGGCCAGGGTTTTTTTGAGATCATAATTGCATCTCCTTCCCTCCCCCTCAACAGAAATAAATAGAAATAGTCATAGTCAAGCAAAACAAATCCACCCAATGGCTGTGTCCAGAAATGTTATGTCTTTCTCCACATTAGCTCTGTCAGTTTTGCCTTTGGAAATTAGGATTTTTAGGTCTCTCAAAGTTTGTTTTTCTTTGCAGTGCTGTCCTTACTGAAATCACTCTTCTGTTCTGCTCACTTCACCTTGTAGCAAGTAGTTCATACATATTGCCAGGATTCTCTGGAATCTTCGTTTCTTATGGCACAGTAATAAACGGTTACATTCATATGCCACAGCCTGTTTAGCTATTCTCCAGATGATAGATACCCCCTTAGTTTCCAGTTTTCACCTTTCCATAACTCCCTTTAGTATTGTTTTGATTCTCACCACCTCCCTGATAGGTTCTTTCCCTCTTAACCTTAACCCCCTTTTTCTCTGCCTTTGTTCATTGAGTCCTACATATTTCTATACTAGATGATAAGTATGTTCAGTCTTTGTTTGTCCAGTTTCATTAAAAGATTGATCTGATGCCTGCACCTACCCACCCCTTCTTCATTTATGTATATTCTGAGGCATCCCAACTGAAGGTTAGTTTTACTCTGCCTTCTTTTTATACTTATTGTATCACTTCTACTCTCCTTTTTTTTTCTCTTACAACTCATAGAACATAACCAGCCCACCCTCAAATTTCCATTTCGTCTTGTTTAATTTCAACATGAAGACATTAATGTTCTGTAGGAACGCTTGTTTGTTTTCCCATCAGAATGTTAGCACTTCATCATTGTGTAGCCCTTTTAAAATGCTCATATGTTTACTTGGATCTTCAGAATTCCTACTACTCAACTCTTCTGGCTTTTCATCAGGAATGCTATTAAAGAGCCTTAGTTTTTCAGGGTAAGTTAAGCAAATTACTTTTGTGCCTCTTGGAAAACTATTCTAAGAACTCTCTTAAAGAGAAGCTACCAAGCCTTATATGACCTTAACTTTGTTTCGTTGGTGCTAGAATTCTTGATTTTTAGCTGTTTGTAATTTAATTTGACCTTGAAGCTCTGGATTTTTGGCTATGATGTTCATGAGATTTTTTTCCTTTGGGGATTTCTTTGAGAAAGCAGTTGGATTCTTTCAGTTTTTACTATGCCTTCTGGTTCTAAAGATTTGAGCACTGTTCAAGCACATCATTGCTGGAAAGATTAGTATACAGGCTTTTTAAAAAAAATGGTTTTCAAAGAGTTCAAAGTACCTCTTAACCTGTTTTCCTGATCAGCTTTTAAAAAAGAAAAATAGATAACTTTTCTCATATTGTTAAAAAGTTTTCTTTGGATTTTCTTGTTTCTTGTCATTTCTTTGTGGTCTGTTCTAATTTTCAAGGATTCCATCAGTTGTCTAAGGTTTACCACTTTCTGTTCTAAACTCCAGAGAGGTTAAGAGACTCAGAGCCTGTGGGCTTGTGGAGCCTGTGCTGCACAATGCAGTTTAACTGCCTTTGCTCCAAGTCCTTTCCAAAGGTCCATGTTATATGTTTCCAATTACCCTGAGCTTTCTCATGGGAGCCCTCAGCGCTTGCTGGATACAAAGACTTGCCAGCTGCATGTGGGCTCTGGTTGAGCTGTAAGACCTCCGTCATGTTTAACACTAGCACTAGCTTGGGGGGGCAGATTTCCTTTCCCAAATAGCCTGTGAGCTTCTGGCTGACTTGGTGCAATTCTGAGATTAAGTCATCCAAGGAGTATCTTGGCTAGAAGTTTGAGTTGTGAGTTCTTTCAACCAGAACATAAAAATACTTAGAAAATAATCAAGTGATGTATAATTCTGAGGTATCATTCCCTACAAGTCATCTGCTTGGTTTTCCTGTATTCAGTTTCAGAACCAGAGATGGTACTCCCAATCATACGTACCTGCCTTAACAAGAATATCACTGGGGAGAGGGGCGGGAGGGGGTGTGTGTGTGTGTGTGTGTGTGTGTGTGTGTGTGTGTGTGTGAGTGCGCGCGCGCACCACCTTCCCTCTCTCCTGGACCCAGGAAGCACAGATGAAAAATATTTCAGAAATTATCCATTAGAACTCCTTACTTCTCTGTCGGGTTCCACTCTGCTCCCGAGGTTAGGAAGTGATTTTCTGGGCACCACCTAGGTTTCACTAAAATTCAAGAAGCTACATTGGGGGGGGGGGGGAAGCTACATGTATATTGACCACCTAGCTGTCCATCTTCCAACTTTCAGGAAGTCCACCAAAAGAGGTAGACTTTTTCCCTCTGAATCACCAAAATGGTCAGGCAGATCTAAGATGAATCATGACGACGCCACCACCTAATTATAGTTAACTCCATCATTTCACGTCCTGTGCTTGCTATTGAGTGTAACAATGCAATAGGGCTCTCCTGCCTACGGAGCTAATATATGTGAAGATGCTTTATAAACTGTAAAGAATATTTTCCTATACCTGCTTAGTTCTTGGCTAGGAGGACTAGCTACTCCCACCTACCAAATCTGGTCAGTTCCTTCAAGCAAGCTTTTTTTTTTTTTTTTTTTTTTTTATTAAAGCAAACTACTTAAAGTTACCTGGACAGTAGGCTGGGCAAGTGATTTAGAAGGCACTATTTTTCTTTTTTTCCCCCTCAATGCTCAGAGTTAATTAGGATTACTTAGCAAATATTCCCCGCCCATCAATTCTGGTCCTTCACCCGATTTTGTCCCTTTACCCTAGTTACCCAGTGTGCCTTTAGTCACCTTGCTCAGAGGGGTCCAGACCCAAGGGTAGGTATCTGTGAAATCACAGCTGCCGTCACAAAGGAGCAAACTGGATAGAGGGGGAGGGACCCTCTTCCCGCGATTGGAAATAGGGGGAATTGGAATGGGCACCTGGTTCCCTGAGGGAAGATCCGGGGCTAGGGAGAAGAAGACCACCTGGCAAAGTGAAAGCTAGAGGGGAAGAGTTCGACCCAAGGGGGAAATGCTTTGAGTTTTCTAATTTCCATGTTCCCTCCCTCCATCTATGGTGCTGCTTGCAAAACAACAAAAGGGGCCAGCACCTTGGCCCCAAGCCACAATAGGGACCATATCCTTCATTATAAGCCTCTTCCTGTGGCCCCTTGTGGATCCCAGCCATGCCTGCCTCACAGTAGATACAGCCAAAAGCTGGTGGCTGCTGCTGCTAGCTCCCGTGCATCATGAGAACCCCTGGCACCTGGCCTGCAATGTGGTGGGAGTGTGGCTGAGTGGGCGTCGTTTGGAGCAGTCTGTGGGCACAAGCATGTTCATAGTCCTGATGGCCTCTGCTACCCTGTTCACTGGTTTCCTTCACCTTGCCCTCAACTTGGCCATGGAGTGGACATTCCACGAAAGTCATTACCGAGCTGCCTGTGCGCTTGGCTTCTCCGGTACAGAAGGGACAGGAGAACCTCACTTCAAGCGAGGAGAGAGAAAATCCCCGGGGTGGTGGGGAAGGATGGTATCATGGGGTGGATGATTGTCTTCCCTTGCTCAGGTCAGCCAAGTTCTGGAAAGAGCAGTCTTCTAGACCTCCACACTGACCCAGGCTAGAATATCCAGAGAAATTGCTTCACCTTAGCTATGCTATGTTTCTCGAAAGGGGGTACTTATGTCAAACGTCACCCCCTCCTGCTGGGAGTTTTCATCCGTTTTCTTTTGAAAAGGAGGGGGTGGGAAGAGAATCTGGGGCTCTTGGAGAGTAGTAAACCCACAGAGTCCTCTTCCCTTCCACCCCCAAGGTGTCCTGTTTGCCATGCAGGTGATGTCCAGCTCCCAGAGCTCCCTTGCGGGCGACCTGTTGCTGTGCCTGGCAGAATCGTTGGTGGCCAGCTACTTCGCCCCGAAGTGAGTGTGGCCCTTGGGTTGGGCTGGGGATCCATAGACTATGTATTCGAGAGGTGACCTGACGTTCACGTGATCATAGCTAATCTATGGTACAGTTGGGGCCCCAAGGCGCATTTTCCCGATCCCGGTTCCGTGGCCTTAGTTTCAGCACCATCTGCTGACCTGCCCCTTCACAAGGATTCCCTGCTCTTCAGGAGCCCAGAGACCTCAGAAAACTCCCTTCTCCAAACTGCTCTTCGGAAAAGGTCCATATTCGATTAACATCCACTCCTCTAACTAGCGAAAACATCCCGGGAGCCCATTCAGCTACCGCCCAAGACTAGACGCGAGGCAGAAGCAGAGCAGCCGCTACCAAGGGCCTCTTTTTCCTCCACAGGATCTCCTTCAGCGGACATTTGGCAGGGGTCCTGGTGGGCCTGGCCTACAACTGGGGGCCGCTGCAGGACCTCGCCCATCGGAAATAAAAGCTACGCTGAACTCTTCCCACGCCCAACTACAAGCAACTAATACAACTTGAACATGCCTCAACCTCGGCCTCCAGTTACTTCGGAAAGTGGGGGGTGGGGCGGGTGGGACAGTAGAGTCCCGGGAGAGGGAACTCAGCCGAGACAGGAGCGGGGATGAGGCGGGGGTGGGGCAGCCTGGAGGGGAGGTCGAGGCACCACTAAACCGCCAGATCTATACGGGGGGAGGCACGTACACGTGGGCGGGGCCAAGGTGCTGGCGGCAACACCTATTGGTCAGAGCTTAGCCGACTAGTCCAAAGAAGTTCTGATTGGCTAAGCGACCCAAAACACCGCCCCTCAAGCTAGATCCAGTGGACACAGTCCCTCCCCAGTAGGTACTCTTGGTCATTCCCAGAAGCTCCGCCCCGGTGCTGAATGCTCTCTTTCCAGTCACTTCTCCCCCACTAGGCAAAACCCTAGCATCTGGTCTCAGCCCCCTAGCCTTATTTTCCACTCTGATCTTTTGGGGGTTAAACCCTAGGAGGGTAGGACTCTGGGGGCCACCTAGGCAGCAGTCCCCCAGGGCTCTAGAGCCTTAGCGTCCACCCCAGTTACGAGACCCGCGGGCGCTCAAGGTCTCTAAGAATCACAGGAAAGGCAGACCGGGCCGACCTATACGGAACCAGGCCCCGCTGTGTCACTCTGCCCCCCTCCTCCCACCTCAAGTGTAGAGTCGGGGTTGGGAGCCCGCAGCGGACCCAGGCGAAGGCTGTCCTGGGGAGACCGGCGGGGACTGCCCGACCTGGCAGAGTGAAGGCAAGGTTCATCCAGTACTCGGTACTCGCCGCCCTCCCTCCCTCCCCCTAGCTGCCTCCTAGCCTGGGTCAGTCTTCTGATCACTAGGACCAGAAGGTGGAGCTGGGGGCATGTGGTACTAGGGTGGGTGAGAGCGGCCACCTGCGGAGGCCAAAGTCGCAGCAACTTGGCTTCTTGGTGCTGGGTGCTCCACATGACTTACCGATGCGCGCCTGACCCACCTTATCTTACTCTACACACTATACCAGTCCGGGCGTGGTGGCTGCCAGTGAAGCCAAGCACCTGACTTGGTACAGCGCCCGCAGACACAGGTGAGGGCCTCAGATCTGGGATATTCACCAGGGGGAGAAGTCCAGACCTGTGAAATGGTTTTCTCTTTACAATGGGTTCTTCTTATCTGCATCCCTCTAGCATTCACCGCAGAAATAAGCCGGCGAGCCTTCCGTGTTTGTCTGCTCTGATTCTCCATCGCCTTCCTTCCCTCAAGGTTGGAGGACGCCAGGGTCCGAGCCCACGTGGCATGCCAGGTGTGACCCGTGACCCTTCGGCCCAAGGAACTAGGGCTGCAGTCTCATAACCTGTGCTGAGATTAGTGCCGCCCTACCAGAGGTCCGGGGTGCCCAAGCAGAGAGAAGCCTGAGAGCGGTCTGGGAATCGGGAAGCCCCGGCCGAGCACCTCCCCTGCCGCCCCCCTGCCCTCCCGCTGCCCTGGCTCAGTTTGCGGCATTGCGGCCACACCCACGCCTTTTTCCTGCTCCCACGAAGCCCGGGGAGCGGCGGCTGCAGGCACGCGACCACAAACCCCGTAGCTACCGTAAGACTGCTGGACGTGGTTAAAGCCAGGGCTCGGTGGGTCTGGGATAGAACGTGGAGGGGCTCCTTCGGGGCCCGGTCATCGTGACACGTTTTCCCTGAAGTCCCCAATATCCCCCGAGGACCTCATTCACCAGTGCCCAGATTAGGCCCTAGGGTGTGGCTCAAAGGGGAGTTAACCCGGGGTGCCGGCTCCAGGAGAGGGTCACCCTCAGGACGCAGATAAAGCGGTAGCCCGTGGTGGTGGTGGGCGGGGCTCATTAGCTACGCCGGCCTAGGGGTCCGTGGTGATGGAGTTGCCTTCGAGGGGCACATTTGCTAATTCAGTATCCATAGTCAGAAATCCAGGGACTGGGGCTCTGATCCTCCCAGAATCGTCCACAGCTCCCTTGCCCACATCCTCGAGTACCCGCCAGCACAGTGTAATAAAGCTGCCTCCCCCTGGCACTCCGGTGGAGTGCAAGGACCGCTGTGGTCACGGGGATGTCAGTAAAGTGATAAACTCCTGAGCTCTGGAACCAGCAGGGAAATCCTTAGGTATAGAAGGTCTAGAACTATGTCGCTATGGGGGCTGGCTGGACAGAGAAGACTCCCACGGGGAGGCGGCCTCCACTAGGTCAACAGGGATCTGGGGCAGGAAGAAGGGCCAAGCAACCAGGATGGGGCGCCCTTGTCAACTCTTTTTGGCCAGGGTGATGAATGTGGCATGAGTCAACTGTCTTCTTCCCATATGTTGGGCTGCAATAGGATTTAATTGAGATGGGGGGAGGAGGGTTTGTGTAAAGCACGGGCCCCAGTCCTTGTGGTCCCCAGTACAACTGACCCAGGAGCTAAACAGGTTTAGCTTTAACTTCTTTTACCTCAGGTGGTCATCCCTTCAGGCTAAACCTTACCCCAGTAAAGTCATTGAGTTATTCCCTCAGTACCTGTCCCACTCTGCTTGCCTCATTTTCAGCTATTGTAAAGATAGGAAGACTCAGAAAATGCATTTTCAAAATCGTCATTTTCTCTTTGAAAGAGGGCATTAAAAAAAACCAAACTGCTCAGATATGTAGATAAGCTTCTTAAGAGTCTCCTTTTTCTCTCTAGAATCCGGACAATACAAGGAACTCTCCAGTGGCAACTCCAGAGGTGCTTCCTCATTCCCAGCCTACTCCAAATTGCTATTTCAAATTCCTGCAGTGCTCTTCCCACACTCAAATCTGCAATTACTTTTGTAAAGTCTGATGTCCTAGTGCTATCTCATATCTCTTATCAATAGATCAGTCCCTCCACTCCATTCCTAGCCAAATTTCCATGATCCAGGGAGAAATCTTAAAGAACCTTTCTTCCTTGACAGCTAGAGAGGCCCAAAGAGAAAGGTATCCTCTAACTCTGGGAGCAGCCCCATTTAACCTCCAATTTGAGAAGCCAAATTTCCTCTCTCCCTTATCTCTGTTCCAATGAAGGGGGAAGGTGCCTCGTGTAAACACACAATGCCCTCCCTCATCTTTAGAGTCTGCCCAGGGCAGCAATCCCAGGCATATGATGTAACCTACCTTTTACCTTAGACTGCACTAATACAACTGGTTCCAGTCTGTTCTGCCACCTGTACTCCTGTGATTTCCCCATAGGCTATCTTGGCCTAGACAGGTCTGGGGTAGTTGATGATTGCCACCAATAGAGCAATGATGGGGTAAAGGGGGAAAAAACTGGATAATTTATCATCCCCAAACAATCATATTGGAACCATATGTCTTCCTGGCTATCCACCTATGTCACAGATAGCTCCCCACCCCTGGTTTAGACTGTACACTGCTTAAGTACATTTGTATCCTCAACACTAACATAATGCCTGGAATTATAATAATTTTGACTGAGACATGAGTACCCATGACTCTTTATTCAGCCCCACAGTGACACAGCAAACACAGCAAGAGGGGGAGGGGAAGAAGAGGGAGTCCGGTTATTCACTCTCAATACTGCAGCATAGCAGCAAGAGATGAGGAAAGAGATAACCTTCCTCAGCTCTCAAGGAGCATTGCAGGGAGAGGGATAGGGCAGAATCCATCTTGGCTAGGTGAGTTACTGAGTGGTTGGGGCTAGGGAGGACTCTGGAGTAGGGGTAGACTCGGTCTCTCCTCGGCTCATCTCAAGTAGACAGGTAACAGCTGTTATCTCTGGACCAGACTGCCAAGTCAAGATGGGGGCTGGTGGCTGTGTCCAGACTGACATTATGGGGGGTGGGGTCTGAAGCTGCCTAGACCTCCTCAGAATCTGAAAAGATAGCAGTAATTGTGTTAGGATGGAGGAGACCCTCAGTAAGGGCCTCCTTGGACTTGAATGGAAGGGGGGGCCTTCTCACCTGTTGGGGAGGTTGGGACAGGCCAAGGGGAATTCGAGTAGTGGGAGGCAAGAGAGGATCTGAGAAAAAGAAATCTTCTGAGCAGAGAGCTGGGAAACCTTAGGACAACGATAAACATTCCTGTAGTGCTTAAGTTTCACAAAGTACTTCCCTTCCAGCTACACCCAAGGGGTAGGGCAGTAGGGTGTGATCATCCTTTCCTAACCTTGAATTCACCCTGGATTCCCCTTTCACCCACCCGAATCGAATCAGTAGGTAAATTCCACAGCTTCTAACTAAACCTCTCTCAATTGGACCCTTTCTATCCAATCACACAGCCACCAAGCTAATTCAGGCCCTACACCACTCTCAGAGAAGGATGAAATTGTGTCAAGTGACCTTACCCCTCTACAAACAACTACCAAAGAATCCTAAAGCCCAGTTGGGACCTAGCCCCTGAGATGCACAAAAGCCTTTCCTAATTGCAAAGGATAAGAGATGAATTCCTCTGCCTCACATTTAAGGCATTCCAGAGTCCGGCCTAGATCCTACGTTTCCAGCTTTAACTCCCTTTATGCCCCTTTGCATGCTCTTTCTGGGCAAGCTGAACAGCAGTTACTAGAGTAGATTTTCTGTCTCTGACAATGTATTTGCACAAGCTGTGCCTGGAAGGCCCTCTGTCATCAAAATGCTCCTTTCTTGTCAAGGCTCAGCTCTGTGGTGACTATTTCATTTTTCTTAGTAGCTAGCTATTTATATAGTGTTTTAAGCAAATCGTTTTACAAATATGCAAAGGACACAACCAATTGCTACCTACGAAATTGATATTCCTAAAGCACAGGTCTAAAGAAACCTGCTGAAGAAACTTCAGTTGTTCCCCTAGGATAAAATACAGATGCCTGCTTGGAATTTTAAGCCCTTCACAAAACAATCCAGCCCCAGCCTTTCTGGATTGACTATTCCCCACTCTCATTTACTCTCTGTAGTCCAACTAAACAGGCCTACTTGCTGTCTCTTCCTTTGTCTATGGTCCCACATGACTGGGGATGGTAAAAGGGTACTCTTATTCCTTCACTCTGCCTTTTGGAATCCCTAGTTTCCTTTAGGGTCAGCTCAAGTGGCCACCTCCTATAGAAAAAAGCCATCCCTGATCCCCAATGATAGTAGGTGTTTACTTGCACAGTACATGGTTCCTAATACTAGGTGCTAAATGCTTGAGTTGAAGTGAAGGTGGAAATTACATAAGGAGGAGTTCCCAAAAAGAGACTTTCAAGACACTGAGAAGCCAAGGTTCCTCAATGCATCAACTTGTGTCTTGGATCTCCATGGGTTTGTAACCTACCTAGGGAAGTTCAGTACCTTTATCATTCTGGGAGCTCACTTTATTCCATTCTACTTCAGGTGGAGGTAGGGATTGGGACTCATGGCCCTGGGCATCAAACAAGGCACAGAAGGATGGATGCCAGATGGTTCTGAAGGAGAATGAGTTACCAGATCCAGAATTCCCTGCCTGAGGTTGGGAAAGGATTTTTACTTCCACCACAAAATTCAACATTGACTCTGTCCCTTACAAGCACCCCACATTCCCTTCCACCCCATCACCGTTTTGTAGCCGGCCTCCCATGGCGCAGGTTGGATCCTCTCTTTGAGGTTCTGGGTGACAAGTGGGGCTAGGAAGAATGGAAACTGAAATCAGAATGGGCCAAAACCCAGAATGGAGGAGGGCAAAGGAAGGAAGAAGGCGGGGGGTTTCCACTGGAGGTCAAAATCCAAATGGGATGGAAAATGTTGGCTCACTTACTCTGAACCCCAAGAAGCCGTTGACCAAAGGAAAGCGTAGCATTTGGTGGCTGAATTTTGTCCCTATGGAGCTGAGAGGCCGGAGAAGACCCAGAAAGGGGGCTGCAAGTCAAGAAGTTCAATACTAAGCTGCTCTTCTAGACCCTCACTTCTCATTTCCCATCTATTCCCCTAAGCCTGACCCCCTATATACACTGACCTGCATGGTCCAGGGATCCCTGGGTCATCTGAACTCTCTTCTCCAGAGCTGCAGTCCTCTTCCTGGTCACAAGCCTGTTCATCCTGGTCTTCCTCTCCTCCCCCAGGGAGAAGGCTGGGGATCATGCTAGGTTGGGAGGAGCATACAGGATCCCATCCTCTTCACCTTTTAGACACTCAGGATTCTCCACCTGGGTATGGTGTTTCCCCCAACCTTCCTCCTTCATCGCGCTTTCTGGGCACTGGGTTCCCACCATTTCCCTCAGACCAGAAACCCTGGTTCTGCTTCCTCTGCAAAACTTAACTGGAGTCTTGGGGGAACAATCCCTTTCCTTCCCTGGGTGGTCTCGAGTCCCACCGGGTTGGGCTCCCAGACCCCAGCCTCGCCTAGATCAAAGACCCGACAAGTCTTACCTGGGAAAGAAAGGGGGTGAGGGTGCCGGGCAGGTCCCGAGGTCCCTCCTTCCCCACAAACCGAGAAGTGCTGACGAGGGGCTCACCCCAAGGGGACAGGGCGCCCCTGGGGACTCCGAAAAAGTAAGGGCCCGAAGAGGGAGAGAAGAGAAAATGGCCGGAGGCCAGGACCTAGAATTTAGCCTATTTACCACCCAGGGAAGTCACGTGTCACTGATAGGAGGTGGGGCAAGGTGGGGGGTGGGGGAAGAGAGAAAAAGAGAGGCAGGGCAGAGATAAGGACCCGGGAAACTGACGGAGAAGAGATGAGTTAGAGATGGTCGGAGGAAAAGGTACAAGCCTCCGAATATCCCTGAGCCCCGCAATCGTTAAAAAAAAAAAGTCTCATAGGCATTCATTCACAGACAGTCTAACTTTAAATCAACCCAGGAGATGCCTGGCTATTCTTTATTGGGGGACCTGACACAGCCTGAGCTGTCAAAGGGGTTGAGTCCAGATACTTTCTGGCTCCCTCCCAGACCTCTCCCCTCAGAATCCAGTTTAGCCGTTTGTTCAGCAGGCCGTGGGGAATTCTATGATGGGGGTCACAGCATTTCAGTAGGAATTACTGCTCCCTACACCAAGAATGGTCTGGAAACAGCACTTGAGTGGCCTCCCCACCCACTAAGAGTCCAGGGGCCGCGGAAAACAGGGCCAAGGGAGGATCCCTCTGCCCCATCTCATGTCCAGCTGATTTGTGGGCAGCATAATCTAAAGACTTCCGTATTTGCTGGTGCAGGGAGAAGGGTGACTGGGTTCCTGGATGTCTTTGATTCCCCATTCCCCTCTCCTAATGGTGCCCTTGGGACCCTGCCTGCTCCAGCAAGGCGTGGACAGCAGTGATGATGTTGGGGAGGCCCTTGTCAGGGGTCCCCTCCTCTTCTAAGATGTGGTGGGGCTGGCACAGGGACTCCTGGGGGGTAGGGGGAAATGAGGAAGGATTCTAGGTTAGTCTTCGTGAACTAACTTCTCTAGCCCACCCATTCCTGGAGAGGCACAAGACCCCAGCATGGCCTGGGGGCCCACTCTTCACTCAGCCCTGACAGCCCACTTCCTCCCAATCACTAAATAAAAAATGAGTTGAATGGAGGGGAGACAGGGATCCTCAAAGTGAAAACTAGGCCGCAGACCCTGGCTACTTCCACTTTCCCTTTCTGTTCTTAGCCAATGTCACCTGTATCCAGCCCTGCATACAGACACTGCACATAGACTGGAAAGACGGGAGAGAAGCCTTGAAGGGATGAGACAGGTCAATGCTTAACACAAAGTACTCATCAACTGTTTACTGTATTGGGATAGAACTCTAGGCTGATGGGTTCTGAAGGAGGGAAGTTCTGAAGCAGATTTGGGGAAGGCACTTCAAAGTGGACTGCTAGATGGCTATAGAGTGGGGCAACGCTTTGGCTCAGAAGACTTCCTATTTATTGGCTAGAAAAAGGAAGCAAGTGGAAGATGGGCACCAAAGTGACACAGAGCAGATACAAAATACATACAACACACACAGAGACAGTGGTCAAGGTCTATACAATTTATAAACAAAGGGGGAGATGGGCAAGGACCCTATCATCCCCTAAAAATATAGTGATCTCTCTACAAAATAAAGATAATTTAACAGGAGGAGGGGAAGGGAGAGGTCGAAGAGGGACCAGTACATCAGTTCAGGGGGCCAAAGCCTCTCTGAAGAATCAAGGGCCAGAGGTGGAGGACCCACAGTGAGGATCTATGGGAATGAGGCCTGGGGCCCATGGTGGCAGGGGATGGGATAGTGTAGGGTTTCTGAAGTCATTGTATATATATGGAAAGGGGAAGCAGTACAGCTTTGTGAGGGCAGAAGGCATCATTGGTCAGACAGAATAGGAACAGGGCAGCTGAACTAAATTCCCACAGTGAAAAATGTTTTGGGGGGTTGGGGTGGGGCGGGTAATAGGGGAAGGAATTGTCATAAATAGGCACATGAGGTTTGGGGATATTCAAACTCCAGGGTCCTAGGAGCCTAGGAGCCCAGAATAGGTGACATATAGCAGGAACATGAGGACCACGTAGAATAAGGCGAAGCCCCCCAGGCTGGGAGAGAGCCCAAGGGGCAGGGGGCCCTCCCCCCCACCACACTTCACAGCCTCCATCGTGGTACGTAGCCCCTGTGTGGTACCCTGGAGGAGGTCGGAGGGCAGGCACAGGTCAGCCTGGGGTAGGTCAGGAGGGCAGGAAGCAGAACAGACAGACAGACGTCAGCAGCAGCAAAACCTTCCCCTCCCAAATCTCCCTCACATGCTGACGATCTTATATTGGCAGCATCCCATAGGCCAAGTTTTCTCCCATACAGACATGCTTTCTTCTGGTGCAGCCTAGGACCCCTTCCATTTCCTTCATGCAACACACCCAGTCCTCCTCCCTTATGTACCTCTTTCCCAACCCCACAGCATGCATCCCACCTTGTAAGCTCCCATAGCATACTGCTCCATACCTGAGGGACTCCCATCTTTCGACAGGCCTCTAAGAAACTCTCCACGTTCTTTCGAGCCTTGAGAGCACTAAGTTTTGGCTGAGATGGGAATTGAGGAAGTTGGAGGTGAAATATAAAATGTGACTAGAGACCATCCCTCTTTCTTCCACCCTATCCTCCCCTATATACTAACCACAGCAGGTGAGGGAACATGGATGAAGGGCACAGAGCGTGGACGGAGGTGGTTGGCTAACTGACACAGGACAACACCATTAACCAAAGCATCACCTAAATCCTCAGGAAGGGGTTGTTGTAGGCGAGATTCAAGGACCTGAGCAGACATAAGGGTTAGATTGCTGGCTCTCTACTTTTCTATACTCCTTATGAGAGAAAGAACAGAGTTCTTGAGTTTCATGAAGTGGAAATTAGAAGAGACTTAATACTTGCAAAGAGGGTTGGAGCGGCTCCATGAAAAGAATCCAAACCTTGGATTCTTCTTTGCTAGAGGGTTTGAGTGTGATGAGGTAGAGGAAGACCTACCTCTCGGAGGTGAGCCATTAGCTCCTCCCTGTCCATTGCCTGGGGGGACTGTCGGGGCCTCAGAATAGGATCTGATGAGAAAGGGCCTGGGGAGGAAGCTAGACAAAGGTGACAAAACAGTGGTGATGTTTTTTCTCCTCCACACCATTCTCCCTCACATTTTCCCTCAACGCTCCAAGCAAAATCTTTTTTACCAGCTTTTGTGAAAAATGAAACTGGGGTCTAGGAAAATATACACATATTCTAGGATGGCAGTAGAGGGGAAGTGACTGGCACAGGGACATAGGAAGATGCTTAACAGGCCTACAACTCACCTGAGCTGCTCTGAGAAGATGAACGGAACAGGAAACTGTTTGGTCTTTGAATGGAGCCAAGTGGCTGGGGAGAAGGGCCTGTGGCTAGGGGCATGGAGGGATAAAAGGAGGGAAAAGATGAAACCTTAAAGAGTACTCCATCCCAACATTTTCCATAGTTTTCCTGAAGATCCCATCACCATCTAAAAGAGGCTTCATCCCCTAACCCTTAGGGCCCTGTCTCACCTGGACAGGCTGTATGATGAGGGTCAGGGTTGGACTCAGGGGCACCAGGCTGAGGGCCACTTCGTTTGAAGGGACTGCTAAGGGGAAAGAATTAATTGGGAGAGGATATTTTGGGAAGGGATGAAGGAAGAGCTGAAAATAGAGATGAGGAAGAAAAGACTTACTTGTAGGAGGCTATACTGCTAGCACTTCCACCACCACCTTTGTTTGCCAGTTTCAGGAAACTAGAAAGACAGAAAACAGAAGATTAAGATTCACATTAGAAGAATAGTCACATAGAGTGAGGAATGGGATGAGGTGGGAAAGACCAAGAACAGATGAAAGCCTCAGGCCTATGGCACATGAGGGAGATACAGACAGAGGGGCAGCTTGTCTACTCCACCTACCACCACCACCCAAGCCCCTCAGGCTCTCGCCCAGCCTGGGTGGCTTCATGTTCCTCATGTTCCTGCTCTACATTACCTATGCAGGGCTCCTAGGCCCCTGGAAGGTCTCCCAGCTCTGGAGAACAAACTATGATTTAAGGTTGGAGCAAGGAATGGAAGGTCAGCTCTGCCCTAACTACCCACCCAAATGTGGCCAATCATCAAGCCCTGTCTCATCCCAATGTCTCCTACTCTGCACTAGTCTCAGCCCTTGTTCATTTCTCATACCTCTCCTTTCTGGGGAGCCCCCACATGCCTCCCTGCTGCTGTTGCCTCCTCTCTCGATCCTGCCATAGCTGCAGAGTGTCTGGCCGACGACGTTCTTCCACAGCTGGTTCCTCCGACCTGAAAGGTCACAGAGAAGTCAAGAAAGAGGTACCATCCATGGGATCCAAAGGGAGAGAGGACTGGGGAGAAAAGTCAAAGGAGAAGAGAAAGGTTACCCGTGGGGGTAGAATGTGGAGTGATTGGACAGGGGTGATAACAGGGGCAATGGGCTGATAATAGGACCAGGGCAGTGATACCTGGCACTAGGAGACCTTTCTACTTCCATCTCTGGGGTCTTTTGCCTTGCCAGCTGTTGCTCCTAGAAAAATAAGGTTCACAACAGTTGTGTTGAGAGATCTGCCATGCCCATTCCCCACTCTATCATGTTACATTTTCCTCAAGGACCCACCCAGCCCTCCCATCTCCCTTGGCATTACTAAAGCTGGGGCCCCCTCACCTCAATAGGACCTCTCTCCTCCTCCTCCCCAGGTACACTGCTGTCTATGAAGTCAATTTGTTCAGGGTCCCCATCACCTGAGAAGGCGAAGGGAGAGGGTCAAGGGAACATCTAAATTCCCAGCCCCACATTCCCCACCCCAAAAATCACTAATGGCTCATCTTCTCTCCATTCTCAGCTATTTCTGCCCCACTCACCTATTCGATCATCCCTCTGCTCCCTAGGCCCCCGAGGTTCTTGGGTCAATTCTGAGATACGGAAAGATAGTTCCGAAAATTCATCTGTCAGCTATAAAGAGGGAGAATGAGGGCCTCTGAGACCAATCCCCAACATCACAATTGGACAGTGTGTGATGAGAGGAGGGATTAGTTAAGGGGTGTGTGTGTGTGTGTGATTAGTTAAGGGTGTGTGTGTGTGTGTGTGTGTGTGCATGATTAGGGGTGGGACAGAATAGTACAAGTGTCAAACCATAAGTCTGGCCTTCTTGATGATACTCCCAGCCCTTTCTGTGGGAAGTGGATAGCCCCAGACATCCAATAAAAAACAAAGCCCCTTGACTCCCGGTCCCTGGGTCCTATCTATCTCTTTTTCTGGAATAAGAAGATAATACAGGAAGTAGATCTCTTTATCTGGGAAGAAAACATTTCTTTCCTAGGGGTTGGGAAAGGAATGTCCCATTTGGGGAGGCCCTTACCTCATTTCCAGACCACCTCTTACTTCCACTGTCAACACTGTGGAAACCAGAGTCCAGTCCACCATCATACCGACGTCCAGGGAACAAATCTTCCACAGGGCTAGAGTTGGGGGAAGCCATGGTGGAATGTCAACTGGATAGTTTTAACGCTTCCTCTTCCCCCCCACCACATCCACATCCTCAAATTCTCCATTTATTTGAGAAAGAGCCCAATCCAAAACTACACTGAACATAAAGCTAGAACATGGGCTTTCATTAACCACATAAGTTCCTTCAATAACTTATGACCCACCAGGGGCTGAAGCCTGATGAGTTAGAGGGTGGCAGGTCCCCAAATCCAGAGACTCCCCGCTCTCCAGCCTCTGAGGAAAGGTACTTGAAGATGTGAAGCTTTCCCTTCAGGCAGATCTGGGGGTCAGGAGAAAGAAAGGGAGAATGCAAAAAGTGCTATGAGGAACAGCTCCTCCCAACTTTGGAAAATGGATCCATAGACAGGTTGTAACCTGTTCACCTGCCCTTCTAGACCCAGGGTACCTCACCTGTGCAGGAGGGCTCTGAAGGGGGTTGCTATCCAGCAGAATGACCTGGAGGTGCCTGAGGCGACGGAAAGAGCTTGGAATTCTCGAAACATGGTTACAGGAGAAGTCCAAACGGACAAGAGGAAGGTCTCCCAGCTCTACAGAGCAAATAATCATTTAAGATTGGATCATGGAATGCAAGGTCAGCTCCACTCTAACTATCCAACCTTATTTCCCACTGCTCCCCCACCCCACACACCTTCCATTCCTGATAAGCTGGTTTCCTGTCTACTAGTCCACACCAGGCTCATTCCTACCATCATGTTACCCTCACTTGGAAGGCTCTCTTCTATCCAAATCCTACCAAGTTTCACCTCTTCCATGAAGCTTTCCCTGGCTCATCCAACCCACACTGGTCTCTCCTTTCTCTGAACTCCTGGTATACTCATGATCAGAGCCACACAATTTAGCACTTAATTTGCACAGTCTTGTATTCTTCTCTCTCATGTCTGTTAGTCTGGCTTTGTCAGCTAGGTCTGTGAGAGTAGGGACCACACCAGCTTGTTTGTTAAATGACTGACAGGTTAATCTGAGAGGGAGATGGGTGGTGGGTGGAGGCTTCCTGAAGATCACTGAGGATTCTACTAACCCACCCAGGCCCTGACCTCCCTCACCATCAGGCAGAGTGCTGAGCTGGTTCCTCCGAACATTAAGGTCCCTCAAAGAGTGAAGGTTTCCCAACTGGAGGGGAAGGGACTGGAGCTCATTGCTGCTTACATCCTGAAATGAGGGAGGAAGTTGGGGCTTGAGACCAGGGCCAGGCCATGAATCCCTGGATCAACCCCACTAACCCCATCCATTTTATTTTCTGGCATCATCACCTTTTTCCCCCCCTTCAACCCAGCTCCCAGCAATTGTTTCTCCTCAGAGCCCAAAGACCCCCCCTTTCCCTGGCTGTCCCATTCTCACAAGCTGTCTTAGGCTTCCCAAGGCCCCAATGTCAGGAGGCAGGGCTCCCAGCTTGTTGTTGCTCACAATGAGCACACGAAGGGGCAGCTGGCATATGTAAGGAGGCAGCGACAACAGTTGGTTCCGGCTGTAGTAGGGAAAAAAGGTAGGCTCATAGTTCGCACCTAGATGGGTGAGGGAAGGCTTCCCTGTTTAGAAGGTTCTGTAAAGTTTAATAGCTTAGGATTTAATCCCAGGGTCTGACACACATACATGAGACTCAGAGTGGGGCAAGATATTCCCACTCCCCTTCGATTCTAAAGCTGAGACCTCCCCAGATAACTACTGTACCTTAGGTTGAGGTAAGTAAGGGCCGTGAGGTTCCCCAGCGCTGGGTTCAGACACCGAAGACAGTTGTGATAGAGGCTCAGCCCCTCTAGGGACACTAGCTGGCATGCTGCCTCTGGCACCTCAGGGAACCGGTTCCTGGACAGGTCTAGGATCAGGCAGAGTAAGGGATAGCTATGGGAAAACTCAGTCCTCTATATATCTGGGTTCCTGACTTCCCCAGAGAGGAGACATAGGCATCCCCATCACCTACTATAAAAACGAGTGACTTCTTAAGGCTTACATGACAGGCACCATGAAGGCCACTCTTGTCTTAAGAGGATGAGAGAGAGAGCAAGAGGAAACACAGAAAATGTTGAGATTATGGGCAGGGGGAGCAAGGAAAAAGCCTCAGACAGAGAAACAAGGGTTCCCTAACTCACTATACGGTAGCACTCTTTCCCATCCTCACCTCCTCCTTAGCCTATCTCAGGGGAACCCAAGATTCCCTGTGTCCTAGCTCCAACTGATCAGGTACAAAAACAAGCCCTTCTCCAGGCAATGATGAGCTAGAGGATTCCAATAGTTAAAAAAAAATTTTATCTCAACCAATTCCCTCCAGACTGGCCCCAGATGGCTGCTTGCCCAGAGAAGCTATCATGGCGGCTCCTCAACAATCCCCATTCCCCAGTCAGGCCCCCCCACCCTTCCACCCAGATTGCATAACCAGTTTCACTTCCTCTCCACCTGACTGTTATGTGAAGCTCAGCCTTTGATGAAAACAATTTCTCTTTTCCCCCAACTCCCAACTAGGGGGTGAGGGTGGAGGGGTAGGAGTAAAGGGAAGACCCAGAAGTACTTACGTCTACCTAATTGAAGTATAGTTAGCTAATCCACCTAGGACAGATTCCCTCCCCAGGAAATCCTAGAAACTCAGAACTCCTTTTGTTTCTACTAGCCAACCTGTAGGGGTAGGTACTCCAGGATGTGGAGTAGAAAGGCTTGAACAACTCTCTGGATTAAATCCCACCCCCATTTTTCAGTTCTGGAGAAAAGAACTTTCCTGAGATATGGAGCATCTGGTCACCAAGAAACACTTTTTCCAAAGAAACTGGTCTCATGACAAAGTGAAATGGAAAACACCAGCCGCCTGTATTTTTCACAGGGCAAGCAGAAGGGAAAAAACTCAGGAGGTTCTGTTTTACATTCCCCCAACCTATAGATAAGCAATATGTCATCTGAGAAAACATTTCTGGAAATATCTAGGACTACCACCCTCATTCCCTACTACATGGGGGTGGGGAGTAGGGAAGTGAGAACAGGGTGGCATGGAGTTGTGGAAAAACTTCTCAAAGTAGGAAGGGGAAAGGAGCCCAGGCTTGGGGAGGGGGAAGGCTGGGGCGGGAGGGGGAAGAGGAGGGCAAAGGAGAGACAGGATGTGGTCAACAGCAGGGCTGCCAGCACTTCTCTTTAGGTATAACTACTCCCCGAACCCTGCCTCAGGTTAGGTCCCAGGGTATAGAGTCCACGGGAATGAGGTTACAGAGGGTATTTCTCCTATATGGAGAGGGAGGTATTGAGACAGATGGGCTAGGGAAAGAAGGGATCATTTCTTCGAGTTCAGAAAGAGCTGAGAGAAGGAAGAAAAATAAGATTCTAGCTTTCAAATCAGAAGGCTAGACTAAAGAAAAGTAGAGGGAATTCTAAAGAGGAATCTCTGGAGCCAAGTTTATTTTTCTTCCCTGTGAAGATGGAGAATTTAACAGGCAGAAAGAATAAAGTTAAAAGGAGAAGGGGCAAAGGTACATAGGCTTTCCAATGAGGGGCAGGGTAGCCTCAATTTCCTCTTTAACCCTTGAGAAAAATCACAGAACCTGGCTGTGAAGCAGAAATTGCGGGAGCTAAGGGTAGTAAATGGGGCAGGATTGTATAACAGGAAGAGTACTGAGTATGGAGTCACAAAATTCCTAAACTTCTCTGGACTTCTTAAAAATGAGGGAGTTAGATCAGATGACTTAAAAAGTCCCTTCCCATTATAAATCTATGATCCTATATGATGTTAAGAAGCCCTGTGTTCTAGTCACTTCCCTTTCCCACACTGGCCTACCAAGAGTATGAAGGAGCCCTGGACAGAACAGAAGCAGTCAAGTCCATACAGATCTACCAGAAGGAAAGGAGGTGGTGTGTGTTTGACGATTAAAAAGGATTGGTACAAGAAGAACTGAGATTTTCCCACCCTCTCTATCTGCCACATAACTGTGGATAGACACTCCAAAGTCCCACATAAAAGACTGGGAGGAGCGGTTTGTGAATAGGAAGAGGGTGATGACTGGAAAAAAGAAAAAGGAATGGGGGTGGATTCTAAGTGACCCTTCCTTCTCTCTCCCCCACCTCGGTGCCTCCTGTACAAAAAAAAAACAAAAAACAAAAACTCAAGACCTATGGGAGATATTTGGTCTTTTGCAAGGCAAAAAATACAGAGGCAGCTGGTGGCTCATTTGGATAGAGCACTGGACCTCAGAGTTAGGAAAACCTGAGTTCAAATGCAGTCTCAGACACTTCAAGCTGTGTGACTCTGGGTAAATCACTTAACCTCTAATCATCTGACAAAAGCATCCACTGGAGAAGGAAATGATACTCCAGTATCCTTGCTGAAAGTCCATGGACAGCTGTGGTCCATGGGGTCTGGACACTACCCAGTAACAACAAAGTTTATTATATAGGCTGAGGAGATACAGAGAATGAAATATGTCTTAGAAGTAGGAGTCGGTGGGGGTGAAGTAGGGGAAGGAGATAGGAAGACATAGACAACCCTAAGCTAATTTAAGCAGAGGGGCCTACTAGCCACTTAATACTTAAGAGAACTGAAGAAAAGAGAGATGTATTGGTTCTTTCTAGTTCAGAACTGGGAAGGGGCAGGCACAAGTACTTACTTCAGGGAGGAAAAGGCTCCTTGAGTTTGGTGGTAAGGAGCCTTCTAACTCAGTGATTCCCCCAGATTAAAACCAAAGTAGGAGAGAGATGGCATGGCTCTAAACATCATAGGCTGGGCTAGGGTTGGATTCCAGGAATGCGATTTTCTAACAGCTGCTAGCTCTAGGCCCTAGCATGCCTTAAGAAGCAGCTGAGTCTGAGCTCCCCAGACAATTTCCTCAACTAACATCGGGTCAGCAGATACCATGATTAAAAGGCACTGTTGTCTATTCCTTAAGCGTTAAATGTGAGGGAGAAGGTAATTCGTACAAGTTATCACAGTGGAAAGCACGCTGGACTAGGAGTTAAGAAACCTGGGTTCTTTCTAATCTCAATAACTGGTAGTTACTATGACCATGGGCAAGTTACTTTCCTTCGCTGACTCTGTTTCTTCGTTTGTAAAATAACAAGGATGGATAGATAACAGGATCTCTTTCTAGAATTCCTCCCAGTTCTGAAACACTGGAATCCGGACTAAGAAGAATGGGTGCCAGGAAAGAAACAGGGAGTATCAGTCTTTTCTCCTTTGACTTCTGTAGGATGTGATATCTCCATCTAACTGCAGTGTTAACAAGCTTCCTAGCTGGTAGGGAAGGAAGCAGAAATTGAGATTTGAACTCTATGGTCCCTATGAGGTCACAGGCTCCTCTCAGTGACCTCATGGATGGGGGGGCAGGAGAAGCCTTAAATAAGAAACCAGGGATACTATAGGGCAGTTAAAGCTAGGTAAGGCGGCTTCAATTCACAAGGTTCTTCCCCTAAGCTCACTGATTGGATGGTGTGGTGGGGAGGGTGGGGAAAGAAGACGAGAACCCTCAGGTTCCAGAGTGGGCAGCCCTTGGAGAAGGGAGTGGGTTCAGGTGAGGCTTGAGCTGAAGGAGGAAGGGAGGAGAAAAGCAGCCAGCAGTCATTAGAGTCAGAACTTCGAAATGAGGAGGCATGCCAAAAAAAGCTGAAGTCACTTAGGATGTGTGGGGCGGCTCAGCTTCCTCCTCGGTACAATGAGGAGGTTGGGATAGATGGTAGTTACGATTTCTTCCGGCTCTAGGTGAGGGGGCCAGCTTCGGTGCAACGCAGTGGACGCCAGGTTATGCAAATGAAGAGGCGCGGTCAGAAAAGTTCCAACTAGAATTTAGCCAGTTGGGGCATAGCTTTGCAAACGATCAGCGAATGCAAAGGCCAAGCGGCCAGGTACGGAAGGAAGGTGGTAGGTGCAGAGGGAGCTCAGCTACGGCTCGGGCCAGGTCGGAGGGGCGTGGCTATGCAAAAGAGAAGGCGAGGTCGGAAGCTCCCAAGGGAAAAACATGCAGGAGGCGTGGTTATGCAAATAGAGAGACCCTCGAGTCCCAGGCCCGGCGCGAGGGCGCACTTACCAGCTTGGGTGATATCCGACAGGTCGTAGCCGCTGGCCGTGCCCCTGGGGAATTGCTTCAGACGCCGGTTCGACAGGTTCAGTGTCCCAGTGGCCACGGCCTCCTCTAGAGCCCGCTCGGCGCTACGGCTACCCGGCAATCCCGTAGATCCCGGAACCCGGGTTGCTGCCGCGGTCTCCTCGCCCCCGACGGCGGGTGGGGCTACTATTGCAGCCGCCATCCGCCCCCGGCAATTCCCACAGCTGTCCGACGGACGGGAGTGGTCTTACCCTCCCCCTCTCCGTCCTCGGAGCCTCCGTAGTCTCTCCGGGAGGAGAGAGAGGGGTCAGAAACCTCGCGGAGCAATCGCCGTCGCGGGACGGGAGCGGCAAGCCAATCAGCACTGGCTATGGGAAGATGACTCTGCCCTTCGAGTAAGCGGAGAGAGAAGGGGAGGAGGGATAGGAGAGCTCGCCAACGGCAGCGGCTCGAGACTGTCACACCCCTTGATGCTGTATCCAATCATAACGCCCGAAGCTGGACAGGGAGCTAATCACGTCCAGTGAGAAGGCGAGGACTCCGGCGCTTGGGTAAAAGGGAACGTCAAACGACGCGAACACAGTAGGCCGTGCCCTGTCCTCTTAGCGACCAATCACAGGCTAGCAACGGGAGAGTGACTGCCAAACGGACCAATCCGAAGACCCTCAGGAAGAAAACTAGAGGCGTGAGTTGAGGGCGTGGTCTCTACTCTGAGGAACGCTTTTGCCAGCCAATAGTAATAGAAGGGGGCGGTGCTAAGGTTAAGCTGGGTGGAGGTTAAGGTTCCGCTAACCTGAGAGAGGACCTGTGTGTGGGAAGCTATGGGTTGTTTCGCTAGGGGGCAAGATGAGAGAGCTAGAGAAAGTTGGGAGGGCGCAGGGAGGGTGGCTGGCTGAGTACGGACAGAAAGCAAGGAAGAACGGAGACGAAAGGTCAGGAGTTGGTGAGTAGTGCTGAAGACTGGCAGATAAGGAGGATGCACCAGTGTGGCAGAACTAGCGTGCAGAGGAGGGATGGACTCCTCAGGCAGTGACCTAAGGGTGCAAGGGAGGTGAGCGTGCCAGTGTGAGGGTCTTAGAGGTGGTGTACATGTGCATGCCAAGTGTGAGGATCGTAGAGGTGGTGTACATATGTGTGCCAGGGAGGTGAGCGTGCCAATTTGAGGATCGTAGGCGGCATACGTGTGCATGCCAGGGAGGTGAGCGTGCCAGTGTAAGAGTCGTAGAGGTGGTGTACATGTGCGTGCCAGGGAGGTGAGCGTGCCAGTGTGAGGGTCGTAGAAGTGATGTACGCATGTATACCAGGAAAGAACTAGAGACCCGAAGCACCCCCCAGGACCGGGAGAATAAGGGTCCTGTTGTTGAGAGAGGCACGGGGAGGGTGCGCAGGTGCTTGCTGAGGGGAGCTGCCACTATCAGTCTTTGAATGGGAGAGGACTCGGCCAGTGAACTCTCCACACCCAAGTTGTTCCCTTTCCCAGCTCCGGAATACAATTAGAAATCCCTAATTAGAAACTGCTGAAACAGTTTTCCTTCTATTAAGAATGAGAGCTCCCAAAGAGACCCTGAGACTCTGTGCCTCCAGGGGTTTCCAGGAGTCCTGGGAACAGTTAGGGGGGGAAACTGATTTAGGGTTGGAGAAAAAGGGTTAGGAATTTAAAAAAAATTCTCTCCTATACTTTCTCCCCTTCCCCCAAAAGAAAATCAGTTCTAATTTCAGGTATGAAGATGTTTTTGCTGGGCATAACCCTGAATTGTATTTTTTCCTGGTGCACTGATGAAACTTAATAACTTAACTGATACTTCCCCTGAGATCAAGGGCTGCAAGGTAGCTGGGCATGGGTCAGGTCTGTAGTCAATAACCATGGAATACTGAAAACTACTGTCCAACACAGGGAGCAGATACTGAGCATTAAGGTGTTGCTATGCTAGGAAGAAAACCCTCCCTTATATTCCCGCCACCCAGGAGTCCATTTTCGAGAACCCAGTAAAAGTTGGCACAAAAGGGAGATTATCTACCCCAGGATTATATATAGTCCTAGTCATTACTGGAATATGAAGTTGGAGTATTGGAAGTTGTGGAGTAGAAGGATCTCAGCTACTGCTCCTGAATAAATCCTGGGAGAAAGGAGAAGTGTCTCTTTATTAAAGAATCATGCTGTGAGTCCTCTGGGGCCATAGGGTAAGAGATTGGCCAGAGACCCAGGGGCTTGCTAAGAGATGAAGTCCTGGGCAAGGTGGGTACACAGGTCACAGTGGCTGGATGTGAGGTCACAGAGAAGTTTGTTTGCTTGGGGCTCCATGTGGGGGAGGGGCTGCAGGGGGGGAGGGGCCTCAAAGGGCCCCCAAGCCCAGGCAGGGGGCATGGTGTGGGAAGGGCAGCACGGGGGGGCCCAGGAGCTGAGTGAAGGGGGCAGGGGGGGGGCCCAGGTGGCCAAGGAAGGGAAGGAGCAGGGGGGGGGAGGGGGGTCAGGATGGTGAGGAGGAGCCGAAGAAGGAGGCTGCAGAGATTCACCAGGCTGTGTGGTCGGGAGGAGGGGCTCAGGGTGAGGGGGACAGGGGCAAGGGCATGGGATAACAGCCACAAGAGAGTAGTGTTAGGGTAGTGGGGGAATAGCTGTATGATTGCACAGAAACAAGCTTGAAAGATAGATTAGATATAATGGGAGGGGATGCAGCCATGAAACTAGAGAGAGAAGAAAGATAAAAGGAAGGAGACAGGCAAGAGTTACACAAAGAGAAGAGGGGAGAAAATCAGTGTCCACATGACTGAATGATCTCACCATTTTTCTTCTCCTTGGATAGGTAAAGCGGAGCTGCCCCCCATGTGGACCAGAGCCTGAATGTGGTGGGAAGAAAGGCAGAGGGAACCCTGTGTCTGTTCAGCTGTTCCCTCCTGAGCTGGTAAGTTGAGGGACTTACTGGAAGCCTGAGACTTCGGGGGTCAGTGCTGAGGGTTGGGGCCAAACATATGTACCTGTTGAGCAATATCTTTCTTCCCCTGAATCCTCTAGGTGGAACACATTATCTCATTCCTCCCAGTTCGGGACATTGTTGCTCTGGGTCAGACCTGCCGCTACTTCCAGGAAGTATGTGATGGTGAGGGTGTGTGGAGGAGAATCTGTCGCCGGCTCAGCCCCCGACTCCGAGAGCAGGGTGCCGGTGCTCGACCCTGGAAAAGAGCTGCTATCCTAAACTGTATGCCTCAACAATAGGATTCCTGAGCCCCAACCAACCCCTTTACCACCACTGGGAGGGAGGTGGGGAGTACTTTCTCTTACTTCATCCATCTTATGACTCCCAAGATTTTGGGACATTCCTTGGAAGATATTTACTAAACTTCAGCTGTATGCCATCCCCACTCTATTCCACTCCTTACCCTAGAAATGCCATTAGATTCCTACAATCCTAGAGATAGCCCTTTAATAGCTTCCCAAGAAAGCCCCCTAAGTCTAAAGATTCTTGGATACTCTGCTAACCCCTACTTCTGTATACCCAGTCCAATAATACCTCTCCTGTTTTTTTCTCCCTCCCCCTCTAAAAAAAACCCCAGTCTTTAGACCAGAGACCTAGCATTCTCCCAGAGAAACCTAATGATGTCCCTAGTCCTAAACTCCTGACAAATAGAATTTCCTAACATTTCTCCAAGATTTTCCCCACAGCTCTCTAAAGATTCCTTGGAAACCCCTAGCTTTGCTTCCCTAACCCTCTTATCTCTGAGGGAATCTGGGGAGGGGCCTGGGTTCTGGATTTCTAACTCTAGGCTCAATATGAAAGAGGGTTACTGGACAGTCCTTTCTTTCTCCATCACCTCTGTCTCTTTGTTTTATTTGTCTGCTTGTGTTTCTCCCAGTATTTTTCTTTGGGGGATGGGGAGGTTTGGCATGGGGCAAAGGGAAAGAAGGGAGTGCCCAGGCCTGTGACCTAAAGAGTTATAAAATGTGGGCATGGATTTTTTAATGATTCCCAGTCCTATAAATGGGAGGGGTAGAGCTAGGAACCATGGAGTTGCAGAATCCAGTTTGTCCCAAATTCTTAACCACTGCCCCCTGCCATATATAATTTCCCCCTCCCCCAGACACCAAAGGCCTATACTTCCAGGCGTTTGGGGGACGCCGCCGCTGCCTCAGTAAGAGTGTGGCCCCCCTTCTTGCCCATGGATACCGCCGCTTCCTGCCAACCAAGGACCACGTCTTCATTCTTGACTATGCTGGGACTCTCTTCTTCCTCAAGAATGCACTGGTATCTTCCACTCTTGGCCAGATCCAGTGGAAGAGGGCATGCCGCTATGTTGTGCTGTGCCGAGGAGCCAAGGATGTGAGAGACTGAGACCCTCTGCCAACCTCCTCCTCATTCTCGGGACCCAAGTGTCCAGGACCACAGCCCCCTTACCACCACTATGGGTATCTCCTTAGACCCGGGCGTCTGGGAATTTAGCTCCAACCCATTGCCTTCCAGCCCTAGAATCTTGGGACTAATAATTTCCACCAGTTCTGGGACTAAAGTATTTTAATTGCCTCTACCTTGTTGCCAAGTGGCCCCTGGAACCCAAGTATCCCTATTTTCCTTGCAGTTTGCCTCAGACCCACGGAGTGACACTGTCTATCGTAAATACCTATATGTGTTGGCCACACGGGAGCAGCCAGGAGGGGTGGGGGGAGGACCTAGTGGAAGAGCCTGCGATTGTGTGGAGGTTTATCTGCAGTCCAGCGGGCAGCGTGTCTTCAAGATGACATTTCACCACTCCATGCGCTTCAAACAGATTGTGCTGGTTGGTCAGGAGACTCAGCGAGCTCTGTTACTGCTTACTGGTATGGTCCTGCCATTGTCTCCCAAATCTAAAGTCACAGAATGTCAGAGTCAGAAGATGCCTTAGTCTATCTTCCCCTCCATTTTACAAAAAGATGAGAAAACTGAGGGGAAGTCATTTGTCAAGATCACACAGCCTGAATTAGAAGTCCTGATACTTGGTCCAGGGCCCCTTTTAAAGGCCATACTGGCCTTGCCTTCCCCTAATTCCGTTTAATAAAGATCTATTAAGCCCCTACTTGTTACAAGTCAATACTAGGTATTGGGGAAGAAAAGCATAGATAACTAAATTAGAAATGTAAAAAACCACACACACACACACACACACACACACACACACATCAAATGTTGGCCTTTTGTAATGCAGGGTAGGGAGGGAGAGATAACTCAGAACTTGAAATGTAAACCCGCACCCCCCCCCCAAAAAAAATTAAAATTCCAAAGTGATTATATGCATGTAATAAAGAGCTTAGATGCATAAGCTCCGTAAGTAAAAAAGATTATCTCCTATATTTGTCTCCTGGGCCTAGTAGAGTGCCTGGCTCATCATAAGTGCTAAATGTTTGCTAATGGTTCAATTTAAAAGACTTAACTCTTGCTGGATCCTCCCAGTTCTGCTTCAAATTCCTTGAACATATGGATCTTGACAATTTAGCTTCCCTTTAATTCTCCCTGCTTCCAACCTTCCAACTCAACTGAGTTTGAGAAGACTGTCATATTGGGGGTTGGGGGGCCATCTTTGGTGAACTTAAGTCTCTTTTCCCTCTTGTGCCGAATCTTCCATCTCAAAGGAAAGAAAGACTATTCAGTTTGAATGGTGAGGGAATGGGGGTCTCCTATTTTCTTAAAACCCCTAACAACTTCCTGACCCATCCCCTACATTCTCTAGAAGAGGGCAAGATCTATTCCCTGGTGGTGAATGAAACACAGCTAGACCAGCCTCGGTCATACACGGTGCAGCTGGCACTGAGGAAGGTCTCTCGCTGTCTGCCCCATCTGCGAGTGGCCCGAATGGCCTCCAATCAAAGCAGCACGCTCTACATTACGGGTACGTGTCCCAGGGCCCCGGTCTGATCGCATCCGCCAACTTCATTGTAACCTCTCCCAGTTCAGGCCCTCCTCACGCCCCTCCCATGACCTATGTACAGCCCTGAGCAAGTTCGTCATCATTACAAGTGTGATTAGTGTGTGCACTGAGCATTTCAGCACCTGGGACCACTACAGGCTTTAGAGTTCTGGTCCCCATTCACCCAAGGACCTTAGCTCTCCCTAATCTTGCGTCCTGTCCTCTGTCCCCTCCTCCCCTACTGCATTTCTCCAACAGTCTTATCTAAAGATGACCTTTGTCCAGGGGTGGGAGTGTCCTTGGGACATATGGGTATTTTAGGAACTCAGTGCTGAGAACCCCCGTCCCCCAGACCAGGGGGGAGTGTATTTTGAGGTGCACACTCCTGGAGTATATCGTGATCTCTTTGGGACCCTTCATGCCTTTGATCCTCTGGACCAGCAGATGCCACTTGCCCTCTCACTACCTGCTAAGGTAGGAGAACCTCTAATGGGGGTGGAAACTAGGAAGCAGAAACTGTGGGGCTGAGAAGGAAAGAGATTTGAACAAAGATGGGAGGGGGATGTTGGTTTGAAAAGAATTGGGGAGAAAAAGTTTTAGGGATCTGGTCTTGGGAGTTACATTCAAAGGAGCTCAATGTCCTTCCCTTACTACTACTTACTACTTCACTCTCCTCCCCCAGATACTATTCTGTGCTCTTGGCTACAATCATCTCGGTCTAGTAGATGAATTTGGACGAATCTTCATGCAGGGAAACAACCGATATGGGCAGCTAGGGACAGGGGACAAGATGGACCGTGGGGAACCCACTCAGGTGAGACCCATGACCAAAATTTGAGGGACCTGACCCAGGTGTCCAGATACATATCTTGCTCTCATATTGACACTTCTCGTGGGACCTAGGCTTCCTGCCTCTCTTATTCAGGTGCCCCCAGAATTGAGTCCCTGATCTCCAATCAACTCAAGAAATATTGATTCAGTGTGTGTAAAGGAGTGATAGCTTGTTACTCCATGTGCATAGCAGCATCAGTCAATCTATAAACAGATATTTACTGAAAAGACATTGCGTTTGACAATGTGCTGTGAAAAGAGCAGGAAAAAGATAACAAAAGTTTTTGTCTTTAAAGAGTTTACAGTCTTAACTGGGGGAGATTATGACAAATACTTGAAACAACTGGAAAACACTAAAAGACAATTCAACAAACATTCCGTCCTTAAAGTGTGTCAGTCAGCTTTGTGCTGAGCTCTGAGGGAGACAAATCTTACATTAATCTGGCTCCCTGCCTAAACTGGGTTTTATAATCGAGAAGATAAAATATACAATAAGACAAGATACCTTTACAAAGTGATTTGTAAGGTCATTGGTTCTCAGACCTAGAGCTTTAAGGCTATTTAACTACTACCTCCTCATTTTACAGTTGAGGAAACTGAATGCCAGAGAAATAAGTGACTTAGTTAAGGTCACATAACTAGCTTAAAAGTAGCAGAGTTCTATGCCTCACAAACTCATTTCACTGCCCATTAGAAATAAGATTGGATTGGCAAGGAATGGGCCAAATTATGATGGGCCAAGAACAAGGGTAATGTGGCACAAAGTGGCCATCAGAAGTTTTTAAGTAGGGCCATGATAGGATGAAAGTAGTGGTTCATATTAATAGTTCCTATAGAGCTCTCTGGTTTTCAAATGGCTTTTCTCATTGCCCTTCATGTTATGCAGAAGCAAGTATTATCCCCTTTTCACAAATAAGGAAACTCAGGCTCAAAGAAATTATGACTTGTTCCAGGATTATAAAATTGGGACTTGAATTCCCCATGTCTCCTGATTGATAAGCACTCTTTCCATTGTGCTACACTGTCTCTTAGGAAGGAATGGTCTGTGATTGATGTGTTGGTTGGTTTTGCTGGACTGCTTTTTTTCCTCTCTTTAATTTACAAAGGGGATGACTCACTGGGGAGGGGAAGGATATATCTGGAAATGAAGGTGATGTAAAAACAAACTTTATCAATAAAAAAACTGTAAATGATACTGAAAGAGAAAGAATATCTGGCAAATGTGTGAAAGATGGATTACTTCAAGGGGGAAGAAGAGTCAGAGAAACCATTCATTCAATATATTCAAATGTATGATTTTTAGGGTCTTTACAACTTCACAGTCTTAATGTTAAGTATTTCATATCTACTCTTCTGGCCTTTGTGGGGGATACAGCATGACTAAGGTACAGTCCCTGCCCTTAAGAAGCTAATATTCTAGCAGGTGACATAAAACATGGACAAACAATGACAACATAGCTTGTAATAAAAAGTTTTACATCTTAACTGTTGCTTCCTTCTGTGTGACCGTGGGTAAGTTGATTAGCCTCTTTGGACTTCATTTTTCTCATGTGTAGAATAATGAGTGGGTTGGACTAGATGACCTCCAAGATCCCTTTTAATTCTGAACCTATGATCCTATGAAGTCATAATGTAGGTACCTATTAAGTGCTAAAGGAATTCAGAGGACAAAAAGGTTATTTCTATCATTGCAGGATGACAGAGGTACTTAGGAAGTCATCAACAGCACATAATAAGCACCTACTATGTGCCCAGGCACTGTGCTAAGTGATAGGAATATAAAGAAAGCTCCCCCACCCTGAAAAAAAGTGACTTCTTCCTAACTAATGGTAATGCTAATAACAGCACTTACTGAGTATTTTACAGTTTTCCAAGTATTTTACAGATATTTTATCCTTTCTACAATCCTGGAATGTAGGTGCTATTATTTTCCCCATTTTACATATGGAGAAACTGAGGCAGGAGATTCAGTGATTTGCATACTTTTCAGGGTCATACTGCAGTATGTTTAGGCTAAATTTGAACTCAAAGATAACATTCCAAGATGGGCTTAGGAGACCATGAGAATAATCCAGCCATGAGGCTATAAGAACCGGGACTAGGGGTGTAAGTGAGTATTGAGAGGCAGTTTTAAAAGAGGTCTTGGCAGTTGATTATATGACAAAAGAGATGGATGTATGGATGAATAAGGTTTTCAGAATGGTGGTACCTTCACACTGACAGGGAATCTAAGAATTGGAAGGTACTTTAGAAGCTGTCAAATCCAACCACTATGAACAAAAATCCTCCAGCCTTTGCTGGAAGGCCTCCAGTGAGAAAAAGAAATTACTACCTCCTAAGAAAGTCATTCCATTTTTAGACATCTCTGAGTGATGGGAAGTTATTTCTTACATCAAGTCTTCAATTTTCCTGTTCCTCATACCATGCAAAGAAATCTAATCTTCCTCCTATGTTATAACCCTTTCCTTCTTTTGAAATGTTGCTCATATAGCATAATCTTAAGACTTTTTTCTCCATGCTGATAGCCTTTCTTTGAGTGCTATCCAGATTATCAATGGCTTTCCTAGTAGTTTGTGTCCAGAACTAGACATGATATTCTAAATATGGACTTAACCATGACAGAGCACAACCGGAATAACCTTGGACAATGTCTCTCCATGCAAACTATGATACAGTTAACTTTGGGGCTCTTGCATTATACTATTCACACATATTGAGCTCATAATACAGTAAACTTTGAGATCTTTGTTAGGTAAGCTCTATTCTATAGCCATATTTCCCCCAGTTTTCACTTAGGATGTTGATTTTTTAAACTTAAGCATAAATAAGTTTGATGTATTGTGATTAAATGTCATCTTATTAGATCACAGGAACTTAGATTTTATGCTAAAAGAGCACTTAGGAAACCAATCCATCCTCTCAGAAACTGAGGAGCAAGGAGGTTAAGTGATTTGCCCCAGGGTCATACAACTAATCAGTCAATAAATATTTGTTAAGCACCTGATATGTGTTGGCACTCAGAGGCAAGATTTACCAATAATAGGTAATATTTAGACTGTGTGTGTGCCCAGGTACTGTGCTTAAGTGGTTTATGGTTATTTAATCCTCACAACAACCCTGGGAGGTAGGTGCTATCTATGAGGAAACTGAGGCATAGATAGGTTAGGTGACTTGTCCAGGGTCATGATGTTGGATATGAAGTTAGGTCATTCAGGTCTTCCTGACTTAAAGTCTTATACTCTACTCACTGTGCCACCTATCCCTAAAATGAAGTTAACAAGCCTTCCTGTCTCCCAAGTCCTACATGCTGTCCCTGCTGCTTCTGTGGTCTGGTCTGTGCCAAAGTCTTTCACAATTCTGATTCTGCCATTTGTTCTCTCTCCCTCCCAGCTCTGGGTATTCTGATAAGTTTGAGAAGCATGACATTTAGGCCTCTGTTCAAGCCATTGATGAAAATGTCAAATTGCAGAGTTGCTAGCTACCTCTTTCCCATCACATGCAATTATTTTTGGTTGTATTTTTGGTTTGTATCTCTTTATGTGCGTGTGTGTTTAAACCATAATAGAATGTAAGGGTCCTCGAGGTTAGGGATTTTTTAGTTTTTGTCTTTTGCCCAACAAGCATTAATTTTTTAAAACATTTGTATTGATATCTCGTTCTTATATCACCTTCATTTATGAATATATCTTTCCTCCCATCCCTATCCATCAAGCTATTCCTTGTAACAAAGAATAAAGAGGGAAAAAAGCATTTCAACAAAACTAGCCAGCATATCTGACACCATATGCAGTGTTCCACAGCCACAATCCCTCACTTCTGCAAAGAAGGTAGGGAGGTGCATTTTCTAATCTCTGGGACCAAACTTGGTTATATTGTTCCGTTCTGTTTTCTTCTTTCCATTGACATTGTTATAGTGCTATATATTACTTTCCTGGTTCTATTTACTTCACTATATCAGTTCATGTAAGTCTTCCCATACTTATTTGAATTCTTCATATTCATCAAGTCTTCCCATACTTATTTGAATTCTTCATATTCATCATTTCTTATGGTGCAGTAATATTCCATTGCATTCATTTGATTAAGTTCAAGTCAACAAGTATTTATTAAATTTATGCTTAACATATACCAGGCACTAAGCTAAACACTGGATTTAGACATTCTTTAATCAATGGGTATGTACATCAAGAATTTATTAAGCGCCAAACATGGTTACAAAAACAAAAAATGAAGCCGTATATACCCTTTAGAGTTTCCATACTATTAGAGGGAAATAACATGTACATAGAAAAGTAAATCAAAGCACTTACTGGAAAGAAAGTTAGAAGGAGGGAGTGGGGCTATCAGAGTAAGACTCATAAGATGAGGCACCTGAACCGGGCTTTAAAGGAAACTAGGGGTTCTAAGGAGGGCAGTCAGAAGGGAGGGCCTTACTGGCATGAGAGACAGCTGAAGGCAACAATCTGCATGGAGAAGGTAGGTACATTTTGGGTGGAAGGTAGAGTTTATGAAGGGGGAATAATGTGCCTGGAAAGGGAGGCTAGAGCCAGATTGTAATGTAATTAAAGTGAAAGGAGTCAGTATTTGGTTCTAAAGTCATCTGGAAACCACTGGAGCAAAGGAGTGGCATAGTCAGATCTGTGCCTCAGGAATATCAATTTGGCAGTTGTGTGAAGGATGGATTAGAGGGAAGAGATTTGAGACAGGGAGACCAACTACAAGACTAGTGTAATAATAGAAGTCAGAAGTGATATGGGCCTGAACTAGAATTAGAATGATAGTCTTATGAATGAAGAGAAAGGGGGTGGTTTGGAGATGTTACTTAGGTAGAATTGCCAAGACTTGCCAACTGATTGCCTATTGTGGTTGTTGTCCTTTGTCATGAAGAGGATCAAAATGACATTATTCTAGAGTTGAGTTTCAGTGTGTCTGACTGTGGCTGCTCAGACCAATACAAGATCAGAATGCTCTGCCACAGGTCAGGCACAAATAATCTGTGTGAACATTTGGGGTGGATTCTCTAAATTTGCACATCTCACATTTCTTTTGAGCTATTTCAATTCTGCTCTGGTCATAGAGCACAGCAGTTTCTCTGATGAGGGCATGCCATGCTGGGCTGTTCTGTGCCAGTGTCTCCCATGTCACACAATCAATTCCAAAGTTCTTAAGAGAGACCTTGAGAGTGCCCTTTTATCACTTCTTCTGACCATCATGTGAGCACTTTCCCTGTGTAAGATCTCCATAAAATGGTCTTTTCGGCAAGAGGACATTTTGCATTTGAACAACATGGCCAGCCTATCGGAGTAGTACTCTCTAAAGTAGAGTTTGAATGCTTGGCAGCTTAGTTCGAGAAAGGACCTCAGTGTCTGGTATCTGGTCCTGCCAGGAGATCTTCAGAATGTTCTTAAGACAATTCAAATGGAAGTGATTTAGTTTCCTAGCATAGTATTGGTATACTGTCCAGGTTTCACAGGCATACAACAATGCCTATAAAGGAGAAGAGAAAGGAAAGAACTGAGAAGGACTCTGAGATTAAAAACCTGGGTGACTAAGAATTTCAGCAGACATAGGGAAGTTAGGGTTTGGGGAGGCTGATAAATTATTTTTTAGGGACATTTAGTTAGAAATGTATAATAGTTGGTAATGCAAGATTAGAGTTCAGGAAAAATACTTGGGCTAGAAATATAGATCTGGGAGTCATCTAAATAGGGATGATAGTTAAACTGATTAGATCTTTGCATCTCTAGTGCCTAGCTAACTGCCTGGCACATAATTGTTTAATAAATGCTTGTTGAATCAGTGGATCCTAGCACAAAGCCAAGAACCCTGTAGAGTCCTTCTTCTAAGCTGATATGGATGGAACTGATATTCTAAACTGATATTTGAGTCTGGCCATTCAGGCAGTACTTCACTGTGAGCTACAGAAACTTTATAAAATATGTTACAAAAATCTAGGTAAACTATCTCTATACCATTCCTTTGACATCTATTACGTTAGTAACCCTATCACAAATGGGAATTAGGTTAATTTGATATGACCTGTTCTTGATCAAACTATGCTAGTGTTCTTTTGAGTGTTGCTTCCTTTTCTAGATGTCCATTACTTGTATCTTTTAAATGCCAGAAGTCAAAGTCAAGCTCATAGACCCATGGTCTGCAGATTTCCATTTTCCCCTTTTTAAAAAATTAGGACATTAGCCTATCTTCAGTCCCTGATACTTCCCATTCTCCACTATTTTCAAAGATCACTGAGTGAACCAGCAGCAGCAGTCTTACCTACCATTTATTTCAGTACCCAATGATGTAATTTATCTGAGCTTTAGTCTTGACATTTGGTCTTGACAAGATCAACTAAGTGTTCTCTTACTAACTCTCCATTTTAGAGGGCTATCAGTTCCCTATTTAGCATTTTATTAAAGTCTTTTCAAATCTTAAAGATCATTTCATCTTGAGACATCTGGATAATTGAAGGTTCTTGGCATCATTGTATCATGCCTTCACATCTTTGTCAAGTCCTTCATCTCTTTCCCCTTAGTATTTACTGGTGGTTTCTAGTATACTTCAGTGGCAACTCTGTTTCTTTTTCTGCTTCTGTTGATCTTTACCTGAACGCTTTCTACCATGCGACTTCTCTCTGGTTCCTGCATCTCCTCATATAAGTTTAACTTCTTAGTATACATACAGTGTTATATACAATTGCCTTTTACATACAATGCCTTTTAACTTATACTAAAGGCTTAGGAACATAGATTCAGAGTTAGAAGGGACTTTAGAGGCCATCCAATCTGGTCTCCTTATCTACACCTGAGAAAACTCAGTCTCAGAGAGATTACTTAATGTATACCCCTCCAGAGTCATATTCCAGGAAAAGTCAGATCCCACCAAGTCTTAACAGTACCTATGAATCAAATTTTACCTCCTTGTATTAGGAAGAACTGGTTTTGGAGAAAGATAATGAGCTGCATTTTGGACATGTGGAAGTTGACAGTAATGGCTAACGGAAAATGTTTTAGCAGGTAGTTAGAGATACTGCCTGCAATCTCGGTGAAAGGGAAGGGTTAGAAAACTATACATTAGAGATTCATCCATATAGCTTTAAAATCCTCTATATTTATTTAGAGGATACTTGATAGCTGTAAGACACATTAACGTACATTATCTCATTTAATTCATTAGACAGTGAAAGTATTATTAATCCATTTCTCCCAAATGAGAGAACTTAAGTTTGAGGAGGTTATTAGTGGCTGGTCAGAGGTCTCTATGCTAGTGAGCAGATGTTGAAGCTGAGACTTCCAGTCCACTTTTTTTTTCTTTTACCCCACCTTGCTTTTCGAGAAGTGATGAGAATATATGAAGGAGAGGGGTGGGGGAGGAAGGAGGAGGAGGAGAGAAGAGAAAGAGCAACTAAAAGCCAAAGTCTGAACTTTGGAACACACCTCACAAGAAGCTGAATGAAGAAGGAAAGATGAAATTAAGAAAAAGCAGTTGAAGTGGTAGAAAGAGAGAACCAGGATGGTGTATAGTATCACAGAAGCTAAGGGAAGAAATAGTTTCCAGAATATTGTAGTCAGCATTGCCATGTGCAACTTAAGTTCCAGAAAAATGAGGATGGAAAAAAGTCATCAAAATGATCAGAACGATATTGAGTCTTCAATGAACCCATTTTTGTACAGCAGTGAGGATGAGCACAGATTGGTAGAGGTTGGGTGGTTGAAGAAATGAAGGTGGCGGGTATGTTTTGTAAAAATGTATTAGCACTTGGAGGGGAAGAGCACCTTAGATGAGGATTCTCCCTCTGTTCTCAAACCCCTCATCTGCCAAGATGAGGAAACTCCCAGGGAGTTAACGCCCAGGGAGGTAAAGTCACACATCATACAGGATTCAAAAATGTCTTCTGATTCCAAATCAAGGGTTTTTTCTCACTTTACTTGACTGCCTCTAAGAGGCAGCAGGAGATAGTGAAAAGTTTGTGTTAAGGAGGGAAAGACATATTAAAAAGCAGCAGGAAAGGGGCCAATGGCAAAGGAAGAAATGAAAGAGGGGAGGTGTAAGACAATAATATTTCTCTGGTACTGAAAAGAATGGGGTCATATACTAATATATGCGGTATGGTATACCTTGAGAACAGAAAAAATACCTGTTCCTAGAAGACTGAGGATTAGGATGAGGAGATGAATGCAGGAACTGAAGTGTACTGATAAAGGGAAGGGGAGAAGTTGTGGAAGTAGAAGACAAGGTTCCTTCCCTTCAAATCTAGCTGGGGAGAAAAAATACACAAGATAAAACTAGAGAATGACAGAAGATTCTAGACCAGTCTGTAATAGACACTAATTTCTTTGAGAATTCAGGATAAGGAAACAAGTCAGGGAAAGCTTCACAGAGGAGGTGAGATTCGAGCTGAAAGTCTCTTTCCCACCCCCTAATACTCCCTGCCCCCCAACCCAAGAATCCTTGGTATCTTTCCTCACCTCAGGGATCCTGACATCTTGTCCCCAGGTACATTACCTGCAGCGCCCCATTGCCCTCTGGTGTGGCCTGAATCACTCCCTCGTGTTGAGCCAGAGCTCGGATTTCAGCAAGGAGCTGTTGGGCTGTGGCTGTGGAGCTGGGGGTCGGCTCCCTGGCTGGCCCAAGGGGAGTGCCTCCTTCGTCAAGCTCAATGTCAAGGTCGGGATCATGGTGGGGGAAGCAAAGGGGGTTATAAAGATCAGGGGTCCAGATAGATAAGAACAAGAAAGTAGGCTCTTTTGATGTTTGCCCTTCTACCCTCCCTGCCCCACCAAGTGGTAAGCATGCACACACAAATACATGCACACATATTTACTTATTCCTTGGTCCCTTTCCTGTTGGGTACTGCTTGTTATGGGGTGTATACCCTACCAAGTAATCCTCAAGCTCTTCCCTGGCCCCTCCCTCACACAAAATGAAGCAGACTTCCCAAAGCCCAGGCCTCCTACCTTCCCTTCCAAAACTCCAGCTCTAAATGCTCCATCCTTTTCACACACACACACACACACACACACGAGTTATGTCCTCTAACACCTTCTCTAGCCTCAGATGCCTGCCATGTTCTCTCCACTTAGGTCCCTCTTTGTGCCTGCTCTCTGTGCTCCACGAGAGAGTGTCTCTACATGCTCTCTAGTCATGACATTGAACGCCGCCCCACTTATCGTGAACTGCCAGCCAGCAGGGCCATGGGGACTTCAGAGTCCAGTGTGGGGACTGGGACATCCCAGGATCCTGGAGGGGCAGCCCGAGCCTGTGAGGAGTATCTGAGCCAGATTCACAACTGCCCCACACTGCAGGACCGGATGGAGAAGATGAAGGAGATTGTGGGCTGGATGCCTCTGCTAGCTGCACAGAAGGATTTCTTCTGGGAAGCACTGGACATGCTGCAGAGGGCTGCTGGGGGAGGTGGCCCAGGACCTACACCCCCTGAAAGCTGACCCCCCCTTATTTCCCCCAAAAGGAAGGGGAGAGACTGGCCAGGGGCCAGGACACAGGAGAGCTGAAGCGTGTACTATATATATGTGAGAGATTTGGGGATGGGGGAGGGAACAGAAGACACGCACTGGGACGGGACAGGGGTTGTTTTGTAAAATGTTTGGGGGACTTCCCAGGAGGGGCCCCCAACCTGGGGCATCATGGACAAAAGAAATTTGACGGATGGATACAATAAAAGAAGCTGCAGCAGAGCCCTGGATACTTGGGTCCTAGGAGGGGAGTAGAAACCATGGTTTTCTTGGATACCCATGGGAAATAAGGACTCAAAATGGAGAAAGCAGGGAGCCTGAGAGGAGAATGCTTGCATCTTAGGAAGCAGAGTTAAGGGGAAGGTAGGGGACCTGGTCATTGGAGATGGCCAAAGAAAGGGGCTACTTTTTCTTCTCCCTTAACACTTCCTTTGCCACAGCAAACCTTCCTAACATCTAAATGGCAGGGAAAGTGCCATTCTCTCGATGTTCTAGCTCATCCCATCTTTCCCCCATTAGATCCTTCTTTTTGCCCCGAAGTCTCCTGTTTGCTCACATTTCTTTTGACATCCACCCTTCCACACCATTCTTCCTCTGGTTCTACCTCTATATACTCAGGCTGTCCTTAACTGTTTTTCTCAATCTTACACTTTAACAGGTCCTTCACATAACACACTCTATGTCCTATTATTTCTCCAGTTTGTCTGGCAGTAGTGGAACTGTTTGCCGACCCCTCCAAATTCTCCCCTGACTTGGACTGGAGGGCCAGATGCCTGGAACCAAGGAACAGAAGTGAGGGCAAATTAAAAGCTGGGTGGAAAGTGAGAGACGAGGTCAGATCCAGGGATCAGGCTGGTCCTAAATAGGAACTGGATGCATGCGTCCCCAAAGAAGAACATAAGCTTGTGGGAAAATTACAAGACATTTGGATCTTGGCCAACAGCTAGGGGGGCCTCCACTGCTTCCCTCCACCCTAAGCACTTAGGTTAAGTCAATATTTGTGTGTACTGGGCCTGAGAGGCCCCCAGACTTGGCTCTGTTTTCTCACATCCCTATCTTCCTCCCCTTCCCCCATTCCTCTCCCTAATTCGTCCAGTCCCCACGCCCACACACTCAAAGCCAACCCATCTGGCATTGATTAGCCTGTTGCTGCTGGACTCAGCCGCTGCCTCTGTCTCAGGGACCCCGGCTCTTCTCCCCCTAGCCATGCAGCCTCCTATCCCACTCTGCGTCCTGGGGCCCCTCTTTACTACCTTCGCCCTGCTATCCCTCACCCAGGCCCAGGGAGCTCCTGCCCAGACCCCCAACTACACCAGGTAGGTCTATTTCCACCTCTAATGTACCCTTCCCGATGTCCACAGAATCCAATAAAGGAACCTCAACTTTATGGATTTTATATTGCTGGAAAATATTGGGTTTTTTCCCCTCTTTTGCCCCTTGAGAACCCCACCCCATCCTCTTTTGCTATTACTCATCCTAAATGCTCCCTAGTCTTATTTTGGCTCTCCAGATCTTTTGTTTCTCAGCTGACTCCCACTTGAATGCACCCGGACTCTTTTTTCTACTGTGTTGTACCTCTTTTCTCTCTCCTTCATCGTCTTATCCCAGATTGCTGTGACTTGAAATGAGCAACCTCACTTTAGAGGGTCTGAACATCTATGTTGAAGAGGGCTTGGAAGTGGGGGTGGTGAATTAGGTCAGGAAGTCTGATGCCCAAGTCCCAGGCTTCAGAAGAAACTGAGGCAAGTGTGGGGGTTAAGGGGAGCTGATGCCTGGATTCACTGAGATATATCATTGCTTCCTCTCCCCTCATATCCTGCCCTCTCCTTTTAGCAGGCTTGTGGCTATAGCCACATCTGGTGCTAGTTAAGTCAGCTCCTGTCCCAGCTGCCAGACAGTGTAAAGGGAAAGGATTCCAAGAATTCCGGCCTTCTAGCCAGGGTAGGGGTGAAGGACCTTGGGGAATGGGAGTAGAGAGGATGTTGGGAACAGCTAGTCAAAACTGTATCTCCTCCTTTGCTCCCTATCCCTGCATCTCCCTCCCTATCCCAGTTGGCTGGAATGTCACTTGCCTTGCCCATTTGCCAAATGCTTTGCCCATTTCTAGTAACCCCTCTCTAGTCCCATCCTCCACTGCAGCAGCCTTTCTACTCCTCCTGCATTTGAGTTTCATCGCCATTTCTCTGGATGCTGCCCTACCAAAGTCTGATCCCCCACCATTCTTATACCTTATATGTATCTCTTCTCTGCCTCCCCCCACCCATACTGATGACCACCTCCTTCATTTGTATGTCTGGCCAACCCCCTAGACCTGTGTTCCTGTGTGGAGGGGATGTGACCGGGGAATCAGGCTACGTGGCAAGTGAGGGTTTTCCCAATCACTATCCCCCCAACAAAGAGTGCATCTGGACAATCACGGTGAGTGTCCTCTGCCAATATCAACCGTTTCCCAACTCCTAGGACCAGGGCAGCTTATTGTGGGATCAAGTGCTCCCCTAAGACTCCAAGATGCTTCCCCCAATCCGGATCCAGCAACAGGGTCATTTTCTTGCTAATCTCCAGCTCCCTTATAGTCATCAAACTAGATCTGGCTACTGCAACTCCCTACACACTCCAAAGGAGATGCTTTCCAATATATATCCTATTAAACCCCAAAGCCTCCGCACTTCTCAGTTAATAATAACCCATTTAGGATTGTGGAGTCTTTGATTTTTCTGACCTATAGGGGAAGCACAAGTCTTCCCTCCTCCGTGCCTTGTTGCTAAAGGATACTCCTAGGTAACAAAACCAAGGGAGCGAGACCAAGCTTCATCAACCCTTCTCCATAACTTGGACCCTGGAGCCCCCAAACTCCCTTGGCTTAACTGCTAAAGAAGGAACCTTCTGATGTTTCCCTGAACTACACCAGAGCTACTCCATCTCCCAAACAGCTAAGGACAAAACTCCCCAGTAATGGTAAAGTTAGGAATATAGGTATGGAAAGAAGAAATTGGGTCCTGAAGTATAACCCTTGGCCCCTTTGCCCTTTTTCTCCCCTAGGTCCCTGAGAGTCAGACTGTTTCCCTCTCCTTCCGAGTCTTTGACTTGGAATTGGATTCCTCCTGCCGCTATGATTCCCTGGAGATTTTTGCTGGGGCAGGGACATCAGGCCAACGTCTTGGACTTTTCTGTGGGACCTTCAGGCCAGGGCCTGTGGTTGCCCCTGGCAACCAGGTGACACTGAGGATGAAGGCTGACGAGGGGACAGGAGGACGGGGCTTCCTGCTGTGGTACAGTGGGCGGGCTACCAGTGGCAATGGTGAGATTGCCCCTCCCCCCACCTCTCTCCAGCACACATACTGCCACCCTATAACTTGTGTCCCACCAAATTCTGAAGACAACAATAGGTCCCTCTCCATGAGACAAACCCCTCTCCCAAATGGCTCAGGCCTGTCCCTGCTAGTGGCCCCACCATGCCTTAGAGAGGGCCTTGCCTCCAGGTTGCTCTCCTTAATCCCCATCCTCCACCTTGCATCCTCCCCTCTCCTTTTGTCCTCACTAACTGTCCCTTTAGTCCCACCTCTCCATCTTTTCTACCCTCCCTTCCTTTCCCTCCCTCCCACCAAATCCCCTCTTCTAGGCACCCCCCCAGGTGCAAGGCGGAAATGGGGCGCAGACCCGCGGGTGGACTGGGCGGCGTGGGGTTACTGGGATGGTGAGTAATTTGCCTTCATGTCCCCTGCAGTTAGAACTCACCTGGCTGGGGGTAGGGGGGAGAACTGAGGTAAAGGGGGAGGATGCATATATTCCCCCTGTCCTAGATTACCCCCCCAAACCCAGCCCTGGAATTCTGATTACAGTCCCATCATTCCCCAGAGCAGAAGACACCCCTTAAAAAGCAAGGACCACTTGGGTCAGAGGGAAGCATTAGAAGAGGCATTATCCCATTTGAGGGGAAAGAGTACCCCCGAAGGGTAGCCTTGGGTTGGGAAGCCCTCAAATTTGGGAAACTTCCAACTAAGAAAAATAAAAAATAGGGAGAATTCTGTTAAATTGGGGGGATAAGATCTCCCTTGGGAAAGGGAAAAGTGTGGATAAGTAACAATAGGGAGAGTAAAGTTTGGGGAGTGGGCTGGAACCTTTCAGCTAATTCCTATAATTTTCCAAGGGTGGGGCAGTGGGGGATATTTGAGGGGGCCTTTATGCCCAAAGCCAGATTCCCACTCTTCTTTATTCTCTTTTTGCTAACTTTCCCCCTCTCCTTATCTCCCCCCCAACCCTCCTCCACTCAGGGATCCATATATTTGAACTTCCTTTTCCCCTGCCCTTGAACACTAGTTTTCCCTCTCCCTGCCCCCACCCCATCTCTCTCTCTCTATTCAGAGCATCAGTTCTGTGGGGGTCGGCTGGAGAAGCCCCAAGGTACCCTGACCACACCCAACTGGCCTGAATCTGATTATCCTCCTGGGGTCAGCTGTTCCTGGCTCATCATTGCTCCCCCAGAACAGGTAACATTCCCTAGGCTCTTCATGGAAACTGGCTTCTCTGCTGTCCTTTCCCTTAGAAACCCAAGCATCTAGCTAATCCTTCTCTTCTCCACTAGGTGATTTCTCTGACCTTTGGGAAATTTGACCTGGAGCCAGACACTTACTGCCGATATGACTCAGTCAGCATTTTCAATGGAGCTCAAAGTGATGACTCAAAAAGATTGGGGAAGTATTGTGGGGACACTGCCCCTAGGTGAGTGAGTAGGGCCTGTTAAAAGGGCAAGTTTTAGAGGCTGAGATGAAATTATAAGGAAAAGCACTGAATCAAATAGAAGGAACCATGAGTTAAAAACAGAGGTCCTCACACTAGAAGGAAAAAGCAGAATAGGTAGGAACAGAGGCTTTGGAGGAAAATCTGAGGGTATTCCAACTTGGGCCCTTTTTTCTCTTGACACCCTACTATCCTCCCTTCCCTTAGTTCCATCACCTCAGAAGGAAATGAACTCCTGGTCCAGTTTGTCTCAGATCTCAGTGTCACTGCTGATGGATTCTCTGCTTCCTATAAAGCCCAGCCTCGAGGCAGTGGGAAGGAGGGGACTGTTCCAGCTCCTCCACAACCACAGCCAGGGCCTAAGGTCAAACCTCCTACCAAACCCCAGACCCCAGTCCAGGAGAACGTGAAACCTACCCTTGCAACAGACTCTGGTAAGCATGGTTGGTTAGATAGTAGAGTCCAGGGAGGGAGGCAGGGGCTGGGGGGAAAGGAGATGAGTAGAACAGGGATCTGGGGTCTGGACACTAGGACACATGAGTACAACTTAGAACCTGGAGGATTGGAGAAGATGAAGCTGGGTTGGGGATGGGAAGAGGAATAGATCCTTCATAAGGCTAATAGGTTTCCTCCCTCATAGGTGCCCCTAGTATTCCCTGCCCAAAACAATGCCGAAGAACAGGCACTCTACAAAGCAACTTCTGTGCCAGTGACTTTGGTAAGGAAGCCAAGAATTCTGCTTCCTCCTATCTCCTATCAAGACTAGAGGGAGTCTTCTCCTTTGCCTTGCATCAGTCTATCAGTCTATTAAGTACCTACTATATCTTCCTGCAATCCTCGGTATCTAACCCCCTTCTCTTCTTTCTCCACTCTTCCCCTCCAACCCCTTCTCTCTCATATCAACCCCCTGGCTTTCCGTTGCCAGTCCTTGTACCCACCCTACCTAAGCTTTATCTCCTAATACCTTTTCATTCTAGTCTTTGGTCTATCCTGTGACATTCCTCTAATTTAGTCATCCTGCCCACCATATGGGACTCCTAGTGAGTCTTTATTTTCTGATCTTTTCCTGTCTGTTTTCTCCACAGTGGTGACAGGGGCAGTGAAGTCAATGGTTCGGGGTCCTGGGGAAGGGATCACTGTTACCATCACCCTCATGAATGTTTACAAGACAGGGGCTCTTACCCTGTCTTCCCCTCCCGCTGGAAGCCCACTTAAGTTGTATGTACCCTGTCGGCAGTGTCCTCCAATAAAGAAAGGTAAGAGCCTAGGGGACAGACATAAAGTTGGGGTGGGGGATAATGCATATTGTGGATTCTAAGAACAGAAAATGGGGGAAGGTGAGGGACACAGACCCTCTCGCCTGACTCATTGCTCCAACCTATCTATCCCTCTTCCTTTAGGTGCTAGTTACTTGCTGATGGGTAGCGTGGATGAAAAGGGAAGCGCAGTCCTCTCCCCCAGCAGTTTTGTGGTCCTATATCGGCCAAACCAGGACCAGATCCTCACCAACCTGAGCAAAAAGAAGTGTCCTTCGCAGCTTCCAGCCACGGCCTGAGATGATCTGCACCAAACTATCTAATTTCCTCCTTACCTCCATACTTTCTCTGTTAAATACAAATAAAGTTCAAACCAGACAGAAAGAATCAGAACATGTCGGGGTGAAAACTGAGGGGACAGGGGGGATGATGTCAAGGACTTCTTAGTTTGCAGAAACTTAAAAAAAACCTCCACCCACCCCACTCCCACCCAAGCTCCTCCTAACTGACCGATTTCTATCCCTTCTTCATCAGAGCAAGCTGCCAGATCCAGACGGCTGGATCCCGGCCGCAGGTGGACAGAGGGAAGGCAGCGAGCGAAGCTCAGCAAAAGGTCTTTAAGGGAGGAGACCGAGGGCGGCCAGGCCAGCTCTCTCCGCGGGGATGGGAAAGTCTCTAGTCCGGCAGCGGGCGGAGGAGGGGGGCGGGGGGGGCAGAGAAAGAGTCCACGTCCAGAGCCCCACCCTCAATCCCCGCAGGACTCTCCAAGTCCTGCGTTCCCCGCCCACGAGACCGCAATTGAGTAATTTGCCACGTCCGTGTATTTGAGCCAATGAACAGTGCCCTTGGGCGGGGCGTACCGATGCGGAATTTTCTATTAGCCACTAGGCACAGTTCTACTGCTGGGGGTGGGCAAGTAAGGGAGGTAAGGTAAGGGGATTGGACGAACCGAGTCGAATGTCCACCCTCAGGCTGATAGGCAGCCTCCTCGCCCAATGGGATCCGGTAGGGTTGAGCCCGGAACCAAAGCTGGAAAATCTGAAACTTGGCGCTGGCGGAATCTCTGCAGTCAGAGTTTGACAGAATTAGAGACTCGGGACTGAAGGGCCCAGAAACAGGAGTTACGGACGGGCCCGAGTCGTCAGGCCACCAGCTGGACGCTACAGAGGCCGAGACCTGAGAAGTGATGGGGGAGAGGGACCAGGATTGGGAGGTTCTCGGGGCAGCGTCTGAGAAGAGAGAGGGCATGACCTAGGGAAACCTGACGCTTAAGAGCAGAAGAAATGGGTAGGTCTCTCCAGAGTGCATCTCGTGCACCCGCCCGCCTCCCAATCAGAACGCGTACCCTTCGTCAGTAGTTTCCCCCGATTCCAGGCGTTGGCTCTAGAGCTCGCCCCTCTGCCAAGCCTCCCAATCAGGAAGTTGGTTCCCTGAGCCCGCCCCCTCCTCTGGAGGTTCCCCAATCAGGGAGTTGGTTCTCTGAGCCCGCCCCCCTCCTCTGGAGGTTCCCCAATCAGGATGTTGGTCCCCGAACCCGCCCCCTCCTCTGGAGGTTCCCAGTCAAGGCGTTGGTTCCTGAGCATGCGCACTCTCCGTTGGCTGTCCAATACTGAAGTGGTCTCCGGGATCCTCTCTTTGCCTTGTCCAGGCTTCCCGGTTGCTTTATTCCGGGGCCGCCGGGATATCGGAGCTGTGGATCCGCTGGGTTTGAGAATAGAGGCCGAGGCTGGAGAAGGCTCCTCTCTCTCCAGGCTCTTGGTCCCGGTCTGTGCCTTCCCGCTGAAACTGGGCTTCCAAACGGACCCGTGGTGCGGCCGTGACCCTTTAGAACCCCCCTGACCTGCGCCCCTCTGCGAGGCGAGGCGGGCGACCATCCGAGGGCAGTAGGCACTTGCCACCCCCGGCGGCGCTTTGGGCCCGGGGAGCCGGCACTCGTGCTTCCGAAGACCTCCTTTGGTCGTCGGAGAGCTGGCCCGGGGATCTGGTCGATGTGGGATCTTTGTTAGCGCACCCACTTCGTTACTTAGTCTGGGCTTCAGCCTCTGCTGTCCACAACCCCAGGGGCAGAGGGGTGGAGTGTACGAGGTCTAGTTCCTCAGTCGACATTTGAAGTACGTCTAACACCTGCTTAATCTGTCACCCCATTTGGCCCTTATCCAGTTCTCTTTAGGTACCCCCATCCTGTCCCTAGGTGCCCCCGTTCTGTCCCTCTTGTCTGACAGGGAAGCATTTCTGTGTCAAGCCGCTGTCTCTGGGCTCTAGGGCTCCCTCACAGCCATCCTTTGTCAGCTTAGCCAGTCCCCCTTTCTCTCTTCCCCCAAGCCCTCTCCAAAGGTATGAGATGTCATTTGACCCCTGTCCCTCCGTACCACAATGGAAAGAGAAAGGGACCCAGTGACAGAACTCTCAGATATTCCTTCCATTGGGAAACCCCCCTGCCCATGATGCCCCACTATTTAAGAGCCTGCTGTTCCCCATCTGCTCAAGCCCATGCACTTGATCAGCTCCTACCACCCCCGTCACACCCGCAGCAGTTCTTTACAGCAGAGTATAGAGAAAGTACACAGACATGTCGAGTGAAGTTGGAGACGAAACAGAAAGGGATATATGAAAGTTCATACATCAGAGAATTGGGGAAAGATTCTTCACGAACCATCTGACCTATTCCACAGGCTGATGAATTCATCATCATTTATTAAGAACCTGTCATTTGCAGGGCACTAAATGCAGTAGTCTCTTCCCTCCAGGAGGGTAAGTGGCTAAGTATTGATGAGGAATGGTGAGGTTATGATTATATTCTCTTCCCCTCTTTTCTCTGACTTCTCTCCCATGAGTCTCCCCTGCTTGTCTTCAGGTTCCTGTCAAAGGCAAGGACCCTTAGGTAGGGTCTCTGTGATCCAGTGCCCAGTTTGGAAGAGAAGAGAAAAGAGAGCTTCAAAGTCAATCTCCCAGATGTCTTGTCATCAACCCCAGTATCTTCCTTTTCAACCTTCTGACAGAGCCTTCCTCAGGTTCCCTCTGCATGGGCAGTTCAGTTCCCTACTACCCCACTGTATCAGCAAGGACCCTGACATACATAGGAGGTACAGGTTCTTAGATCTGTTTTTCTAAAAGGAAAGCATCTTTTGAGGGGTCAACAATCTGCTTTAATCAAGCCCCTATATCATTCACTTAGTTCGGGAAGAAAGTCAGCACCCTGAACTTCAGAGAAAATATAAATAAAAATCAACAGACAGGGCTTCCAACTATCTGAAAATAAGTAATACATTACAGATCAACAGAGAGATACAACTGTCTGACCATTACATACATACATACATAGTAACCAGAGAGAAAGGCACCAACACCTGGGTATTCAGAGCCAGAGAGCTCCTTAGTGGCTTCCCAGAATCTTATCTGACATGCAAACCTTCTTCCAAAAACTAAACCCCAAAGTAAAACGTCACCTAAAAGTATTTACACACTTTTCAGAGCCAGAGGGCAGGACCCTCTGACCCAGTGCCTCAATAGAAATTAACAAAAGGTATTGAGGTCTATTAATGGGCAGGGAAGATCTTTAACCCTCCCCCATTCACCATTAACCTTAAATTACCATTACACCCACATCCTACATGTCTCCCTGGGACAGACGTTAGTGGCAGCAGGTCTTGAGGATTAGACGCATGACCACAATACCGTTGGGTTGGAATTAGGAAAAAGTAGGCAGCATACTAAATCCCTGGAAGGAATTTGCCTCTGATATCCTTTCCTTCCTTTCCCTTTCTTTTCACTGTGGCTTACTTTCAAATCTAGATCTTCAATTCTGGGCAAGGATTTAGAATAATCATTGGGACACTGACACTTTGATCTATTCATTCAAACATCAACAAGCTCTGTTTCCTCCCCAACCTCCTGAGCCCAATAATTTTTAATCATTTTTGTGAACCCAATAATTTTGAATCATTTTACAAAACAAATAATAAAAATAGAAAAAACTCCATGTGAAGAGAATCTGATTTGCTTTTCTATCCTTCCCCCCTCCCTTTTTTTTATTCCTAGTGAAATCTATTCTATCTCTCAATGTTCCTTGGATTTAGATGTTCACTAAACATAGTAGTGGAATGAGCTCTGGGTTGGGGGAGTCAGTTGACCCAAGCTGAGTCCTGGCTCTACCACCAATTAACTGTGTTACTTGTATGACTTTTAGCAAGTCCCTCTACTTTCTGGGTCCAGTTTCCTTCTCTATAAAATGAAAAGGTTAAACAAACAAACAAAAAGCTGACATATAGTACTTTAAGATCAGCAAAGTGCTTTTAAGTGACTTGTTCCTAATCACCTGATCAGTAAGTGACAGAAGCATGCTTTCAAGCAACTTGACTGAGCTCAATTCCAGTACTGTAGTTGCTTTGCCATGTTGCATAGCTACCCTTAACATTCTTTCTTCAACTCTCTACTATTCAAGTCACATGAAGCTCCAATTCTTTCATCTAGAATATTGACTCTAATATGAGCAATCTGTTTTAACATCTAAAAATGTTGTAAATCCCCATACATCAAAGTAATTTTATTCATATCTGTTAATTGAGATAATAAGGCAAATGACATAAATGATAGATTCAGTAGACATTTTCAGAAGGACAGCATAATACACTGAAAAGATCACTGGGCTTGAAGTTTAGAGAGACCTGACTTTAAATGCCAGCTAATGCTTGTCTGACTTGGATTAAGTAATGTTTCTGAGCCTCAGTTTCCTCATCTATGAAATAAAGATAGTAAGATAACACCTACTTTAAAAGGTTGCTAGGAAAGTATCTTGAAAACTTTAAAACACTATGTAAACTTAATATATTTTGTTGACAAACTTGACAAACATCAAGAAAAGTATTTCCTGATACAAAGAACAGAAAAAGAGGCTTGTATATGAAACTGTGAATCTCCTAAATTTCTATTAAATTTAACATGGAAGCCCTTATAACTCTGTTTGTCTGTGTTCCCTTCTAAAACTTCCTTGCAGTTTCTAATGCGTATTTTAAAAAATCTTTCAGCAATGACTTTTATTCTTCTTTTTTTGGTATCATTGCCATTACCTCTTGCTATTCCCACCCATACCTACTGCCTGGACCTGGACAGAAGGCACCAGCCACACATGAGAAATCTCATAGGATAAGTTCTTAGCCACCCAAGGTTATTTGTGTAGATTGAAGTCAGAGGACTGTTTAGGAACTGGTAAACCCACTTTACACTGAGAGTCAGGTTATTATCATTAGGACTGGGGAGGAGGTGGGGGGAAGAATCCAGGATAATTTTGGTAACAATACTCTTAGCCTATGAAGCTGTTAAAAGAAATGGTTGTGCCTTGTTCCCTTTATCACATTGCCCTAGTTATGTTGGAACCTCTTGCAACTTGCTGAAATTCCACCCACCAGTATGATTCAATTCATATACATTGCCTAGTGTGTGCAAGGCAAGCACTAGCTGATAGGAGTTGGATGGTACCTGTTGGAACTAATGTGGAATTCAAACAAATGACCTTCAAGGGACCCTGGCTAACACATGCAGATGTTGACGTGAAAGGGGAAAAAAATGGGAGATGTACAGGTCACAGAAGGATTGCCAGGGAGAGAAGGGTTCTGTCTGTGGTGTAGTAAGACTCTTCTCCAAATTATGGATGGATTGAGGAAATTCCCACTCACTCTGGTCAGGATTGAGTAATTGTGTTTTATAATAAAAAATGTAATTGCTACCACCAAAAATAATCAAATGGAAATTTTACAGAAAACCCTTAACATTTAACAAAGCAGACTCATACAACAAATACACAGAAAAATTCGTTTGCTCTGTGTCCTATTTAAGTGCTTTAGAGGTCCAGTTAATTTTATATTAATATGTGTGTATATCTGTCTACATATCTATCTGTCTAAAATAAACTGGAGAAATCTCTTTCCATAAGCAGCTGCTCATCTGTGTCAAAACCCCTCATCTCTTAGATGTATTTATAATGCTTAAACTGTGAGAAGGATCACAGCCAAAGTTATCTTTTTCTGTCGCTGCAATTCTTGACTTTCCTTGAGTTATGTAACATGATCCCACGTTTGTTACCTCAAGAGAACAAGGAAAGTCTTTTCTCAGGAATTCAGGTCTCTAAAGACTTTCTCTTTTTCGGTACCTCCTTCAATCTAGCTATGACAGTCTCTTCACATAAAACTCTTCATAGAATGGTAGTTAAGCTGTCACTTCAAGATTCTCTAGCTTCTTAATTGGGATCTTTGAATTTGTTTTTAAAAATATTTTTATAACTATATTTCAATATAATAGACTTCCTTAGTAATACTGTTGTATTTTATTTTACGCATTTTAAAACATTTTGAGAAGGGATCAATTGGCTTCATCAGACTGCCAAAGGGTTCCATGATATGGAAAAAAAATTAAGAACCCCTTTCCTATGAGGATTCTTTTAAACCCAGTATTGCATACTTGTATCCATGGGTATATATTTATATATGTGCATATACACATATATGTAGGGAATTTTTCTTACCAGGAAGAACCAGCATTTTACAAAGCATATGAAAAGTGAAAAGTGACCTGAGTTAGTAGATAGAGACTGCTGAACTTAGGAAGGTGAAAAATTCCATTTTTCTGACACTTTGTAAATGACCATGAGAAAATCATTTAATCTCTTTGAGCCTCGGGCAGCTCCCTGAGACTTATCTATTAAGTTATGGTAAATTTATAAGTTACAGCAGGTTGCAGATAAAAATTGAAATTAAGATTTCACCTATTGGCTTTTGTAGAAGAAGGTATTGTTTTAGGTGCCAGGGTTACCAGGTACAAAGAAGTACCTCTAGGTTGGGTGGGGGTTGGGGTATGGTTACAATCATTACACAGATGAGTAAACAAAAAGTAATTTGATTGGGCAAAGGGCACTGACAAGTGGGATGATCAGAGAAAATATCTATGCAAATGATTATCAGACCTATTTTTTTTTTTTTTTATTATTGTTTAGTTCAGCTTCATGATCCAGTTGGGAGTTTCTTGGCAAAGATATTGGAGTGGTTTGCCATTTCCTTTTCTAGCTCATTTTACAGATTGAGGAACTGAGGCAAAAAGCATTCAGTAACTAATCCAGGGTTACACAGCTATAAGTATCTGAGGCTGGATTTGAACTCAGCTAGCAATAAGGCTAGTGGAGCTGATAGAATTTCAGCTGAACTATTTAAAGTCCGAAAAGACGACACTTTTAAAGTGCTGCACTCAATATACCAGCAAATTTGGAAAATACACAGTTGCCACTGGAGTGGAAGTAATCAGTTTAAAAATGTTCCAAGCCTAAAGAAGGGCAATGCCAAAGAATGTTCAAATTACCAATTGCGCTCATTTCACAGACTAATAAGGTTATGCTTAAGATTATGCAAGCTAGACTTCAGCAAAATATGAAGTGAGAATTAGCAGAAGAGCAGGCTGATTTTCAAAGAGACAAAGGAACTGGAGACCAAATTGACAACATTTGCTGGATTATGGAGAAAGCAAGGAAGTTCCAGAAAAACATTCTACTTCATTGATTATACCAAAGTCTTTTACTATGTGGAGTACAACAGAATGTGGCCAGTCTTCAAACAGACAGAAGTAACAGATCATCTTACTTGTCTCCTGAGGAGCTTGTATGCAGGCCAAGAAGTAACAGACAGAACTGAACGTGGGACAGCTGATTGTTTTAAGACTGGAAACTGTGTATTATTACCTTATTTATTTAACTTACATGCAGAGTATGTTACGTGAAATGCCAGCCTGGATGAATCAAAAGCTTGGAATTAAGGTTGCTGGGAAAAATATCAACAATCTCAGATATGCAGAGGATACCACTCTGATGGCAAAATATGAAGAGGAATGAAGAAGCCTTTTAATGAGGACAAAAGAGGAGAGTGTAAAAGCTGACTCAATGCTTAATATCAGAAAACCTAAGATCTTGGCAACTAGTTCCATCATTTCCTGGCAAACTGAGCCGAAAAAAATGGAAGCAATATCAGATTTTATATCCTTTGACTCAAAGATCACTGCAGATGTTTACTGTAGCCATGAAATTAAGAGTTGCTTACTCCTTGAAAGAAAAGCTATGGCAAATCCATGACTTAAATGCCACCTTCTGCAAGACAATTTCCTAGTCTCTCTGCTGCCTTCTCCCCTCCCTCATCAATTCCCCATGACTTATCTTCCCTCTGAGATTATGTCCCATTTATACTATATATAATATAACTATTATGTAATAATTATTATAATACTATAATTGTATATAACATATAAATTTATACTTATAATATATATCATATATAAAAATATTTACTATATTTTATACTATAATATTATAAGTAATACTATTATATATATATATATATATATATATAATATGTATTTATTGACTGAAAGATAGAGACAGATGGGAGTTAATCCCAGATATGGGGGAAGGGAATGCATGGAAGCAGGTACAACTTTTAAAAATATATTATTAATAAAAGGTGGAAGGGCCTTAACCACTCGGCTAAGGAATTAATAATTTTTATCTTTTCCCTCAGTTTTTGTTTTACTGTTCTGTCATAGTCCTCTTTTTACCTGTTGAACTTTCAGGGTTCATCATCTGTTTCCTGCCTCCTGTGTAGGAGGTCTGTTCTGGGCTCTAGCCTCTTATAACAGCCTCTCTTTTGGTGATCTCATCTACTCCTGAGGATTCAGCTATCAACCATGAAGGGTCCCAAATCTACACATCCAGTCCTCACCCTTCCTCTGAGCTCCATTGTTATTATATTTCCAGCTGCTTACTTAATGGGTCTTCCTGCATCCATTCTCTCCACATTCTATTCCATCTTCCATAGAACTGGGAGAATGTTATTTCTAAAGCATAAATCTTACCACGTTACCTCCGTTGGCCTGTGGCTGTCATCTGACTGTAGGATCAAATACAAACTTCTTTATTTGGCATTTCAAGTTCTTCACATCTGGTGCCAGGCTATTACTACTTGAACATCCTACTTTCCAGCCAGACTGGCCTACTTGCTGCTCACAACATCCCCTCTCCTTTCTCCATTTGCACAGTCCCATGTCTGAAACACTCTTCCTCCATCCTGCTGGTGCTTAGAATGCTTAACTCCCTTTTGAGGCTCAACTCATGTATCAACTTCAAGAGGCCTTTCCTGATACCCCTAGCTGTTAGGGACTTTTCATTTGATGTATTTAAAATACATATGTATGTGTATGTGTTCATAGTTTTTAAAAATTTACATATACCTGTGAACACATGGTAACCCCCTAGTAAGCTTCTTGATGGCAGAGACTGTCTCACTTTTGTGCTTGTATCTTCAGCACCTAACACTGCCTGTAACCACTTAATTGATTAATCCTTGAGGTATTTTGCATTGAAGGTTTTTTAGCTGGATTTCATGGTAATTGTTGCCTTGAAAAGATTATTTGGGTTGTTTTGGGGAGAATGGATGGAAGGGTGGGATATAGTCCTAGTTAGAACTAGGAGTTTCAGTTAGTCTATTACCATAGTTCAGGTAAGAGGGAGTGTGATGGTTGAATGAGTGGAGAGTAGGGAATAGATGTGAAATACGTAAGTCTGGTTTCGCTAATCTTTGATTATATTACTTCATATGTAGATCTTTCCTATTGTTTCATATCGTTTTGTTTTTTATCACTGGGTTTTACACATACTAAATACAATGAAAATTCAGTGAATCAAAAAGGTGTGGATCTGAGGAAGGTGGGTTCTGTGTCACTCTAGCAGGTTAAATTCTGGCTTCTCATTGCAGCAATTATGATGCAGGTTCTTATGAGTTTTTACTACCCAGTTCAATTCCTTCAATGCCTTTACAAATGAGTGCTTATGTGGTAACTTTGTGTCCAAACTAAAGAGTAGTAAAGGAAATCCACATACAAAACTTAGGTGTCCAAAGGAGATTTTTTTTTTTTAAAAAAAGGATAGTCTTCTTTCTAGACAGTTGGAAATGGGAGTGGGCTACTGTAGATGCCAAAATCTGCATCCAGATTGGGTAGCTGGTTTGGCAGTCCCTCAGATTTGGGCAATGTAGCTACTCCAAAGATAGTTTCCTCTCTTTCCTTTTTTGTAAAGGAAAAGTCACATTTTTGTGTTGTATTAGACGTTCCCCTTTCCTCCTTTCCTTGGGTGTCGGTACTGATTGGTAGGAACCAAGGTATTATTCTCCCATCCTGTTTCCAGAACAACAGTTTGGGATCATGGAGGGCAGTTGTTGGTTGAGGAGGATGAGAATATAGGAATGGGGTGTTCTTTTAATAAGGGCAATCTAGAGGTTCTTATTTATCATGCCAGGGACTATGGGACTACCTGGGCCCAGAAGGACATTTATTTTGAGGCAAAGAGGGAGATCTCTTCTCTGCTGGTTTCAGGGTTGGAAACAAAAAGCCAGGGGCAATTAACACAGGATATGTGCCAGTTAAGTATCAGGAAATGGCCGTGGGTTCTTCTCTGACTGAGGACTCATACAAATATCTGTAAATTTTTGCCCCCTTTGGGGATGCTACAAGTGAAATGTTTGCTCACATGGGTTGGGGTGAGGTGAGGGAATAAACTTCCCATACACAAAGAAAGATACTAACAAATCCTTGTTAATATAGATACATATAATATGTAGCTCTTTATAGACATATTACATGTATCTATATGTATCATGTCATATATATCATATCTATCATCTATCCATCTCTATATATAGTGTGTATGTGTGCATGTGTGTCTGTGTGAATGTGTGTGTGTGTGTGTGTGTGTGTGTGTGTGTGTGTAGTCTTTGCAGTCATTTACCCTGGACAAATCACTTAACCTCTCTCAGCCTCAGTTTTCTTAGCTGTAAAATAGAAATAATAATAGCAGGTACTTCACAGGGTTGTTGTGAGGAACAATGACATGTTTTAAGTGTTTTACAAACCTTAAGGCTACCTATTACTATAGTTATTAGCAAACCATTCATTTAGAGTGAGAAGGAATTGTTATGAAGTTACGAAATATAAAACCATAGTGAGAAGGGCCTAGAAAGAATTACAGAGACCAGACATTATGGAAAGTATTGTAGCAGTTAAAGTTTTGTTGACCCTATCACACCAGTGTAACAGACTTCTTTGCTTTGGCTTCTTTGACATGACTTTCCTACCTAACTACTTCTTGTCATTTGTCTCTTGATAATCTCATCCGCTCCCCTTGGTTCAATTCTTGTTTATGTTCAGAGAACTTACATATCTCTATATCTCATATATCTCTAAATCTGGCCCCAGTCTCTTTCCTGAACTTCAGAAGTCTTGGAATACCAACTCTCTGTAGGTTCCATTGATATCTCAAACTTATCATGTCAAAATGGAACTCTTTTCCCTACCCCCCCCCTGCCCCAAAATCAGGGAACCTCCTCCAAACTTCCTTGCTCACATGGCTAATATGGAAATATGTTTTGTGTGACTTCACATGTATGATTGATATTATATTGCTTGCCTTCTCAATGGGTGGAAGAGGGGCAGCAGGGAAAGAGAATTTGGAAGCCAAAATTTTTTTAAATAAACATTTAAAATAAATAAATAAACACGTAAACAGACAAACAAATATAAGGGCAGGAGAAGAACCCAGACTTTCTTGCTTGTCTTGCACCACCATTTTTCCCAGTCAACAAGGCATCATCCTTGGCTTTTTGCTCTCCTTCACTTTCCATATCAAGTTCTATTGATTATATTTTCAAAATCTCTTCTTTTTCAGAATTCTGACAACCACCATCCTAGTTCAAGGTGGTTGAACTTATCATCTCACATAGTTATCAAAAATATTGTTTGATAATGACACTTCTCTGGTCAGAAACCTATAATCAGTCCCTGATGCCTTTAGGGTAAAATAGAAATTTCTTATCCTTGCATTTAAAACAATCTGGCTTTGACCCATCTTTGTCTGGAAACAAATAATACTGTTCAATCAAACTAGACTACGTACTTTTCCGCAAACTCAACATACGCACTTTTGTGCATTCATACAAGCTGTCCTCTCCTTGTCCTTCCTCACCTCTGACTTTGAGAAACCTTATTTTTCTTTAAAGCTTGCTTCCGTTACTGTGCCCTCCAGGAAGCCTTCCCAAATCCCCCAGTCATTAGTGTTCTCCTTTCTCAAATTACCTTGTGTAGGTGTGTAATGAGGTTGAATTGGTCTATGGGGTTAATCCATGAAAATGATCAGAGTGGCCATTACCGATTCTGGTTGACTACATGGAAACTTTGGGACCCTGCTTCTAGCTATCTGTGGTTCAGCCTTGCACTTTGAAATAAAGAAGAATTCCTTTATATTAGATGTGGAACTGGAAGAGGTTATGACTCAGTGAATGTATAAAATGGATAGACTGCTCCCTCCTCTCTTTTTCTTTCAGTAGGCAAATCGTGTCAGTTCTGTGGTTTAGGAGAAGAGGTAGATTGCCCTAACTCCAACCTTGACCTCCATGTAGCTATGAGCACATGATATCGTGTCTTGCCTAGGCCTGGGTTCTTTTCTGATTTTAGGCAAGCAATTATTCATCCCACAATGGATGTGTCTAGGCTCAGAGGCAACCTTCTGAGTTATAGAGGTCCTGGGCCCATGGGGTGGAGCTGAATGGTGGCAAGGAAGAAGTCCATGGTAACTTCTCTGGCTCTCTTAGAGAGAATTGGCCCAATGCTGGCTATTGTATGAGCATTTTCTGGGAGATGGTACAAAGCTAAAGGGGAAAAGAAAAATGTATAATTGTTGTTGTTCAGTTGTATCTATGACCCCATTTGTGTTTTTTTTGGCAAAGATGCTGAAGTGGTTTTGCTATTTCCTTCTTCAGCTCACTTTATAGATGTGAAAACTGAGGCAAATAGGGTTAAGTGCCTTGCCCAGGGTCATACAGCTATAAGTGTCTGAGGCTGCATTTGAACTCAGGTCTTCCTAACTGGGATGGGGTGGGGAGAGTAGTGGTGGATGCTTCATCCACTGTGCCACCTAGCAAGCCCTAAAAAAATACATAGTTAACTGTCCTCAAAATTGCTTTCTCCTTCTGAGGTTAAGTCTCAACCTCTCAGCATGTTGTAATAGTAGTTATAAGTTCTTACTGAATCCTGTTTTAAGTCTTTTTGTTAATGTAAAATATGAGCCTTTTATGTTTAGCATTTCTTTTGGTCAGAGAGGAAGCAGAGGATCACTTTCTTCCTGAACCCTGCCCTACTTTGGCCCCCCATCAGTACTACAGCTTCAGCCCCTCTCAGGTTCCCCCTAATAATTTTCCCTTTGCCTAGTTTCCCCACTCCCTCCAGCACTCCTTCCTGATTCCCCACAGCCTTTTAAACTTTCCCAAGTTCCTTAGCTTCCATCCTCCCCCTGCTTTTTTGCTGTAGGATTTAGATCTGGATTGTAGGATTAAATCACCCAGTTCACATTGTAACTATTCTTTTTTTAACTTCTCCTTTTTACCCTTCATGTCAGTCAAACCTAAGCTACATGTAAAAACAGATCAGAGATACCTGGCAGTGGGTTAATGAGCCAAAGAGTGTGAGAAAGTGGAACCTAGCCCCTTTCTTGTTAGAGACCAGGCTCCTCAAGACTGAGCCTGGTCCAAATCATATGCCTTCAGTACAGAACAGCGACTCTTCGTTATCCTCAGGCAGAAGGCTTGATAAACCTTTATTGAAATTGAGTTGGCAAGAATAACCTTTGGTTTGAGGGCTATTCATGACCTATTTTGTTACCTAGGTATACACATGTATTAAATATACACACATTTAATCCCAGGGGTCACTGGGAGAAGAAAGACACTTCCTTGATTGCCCTGCTCCCTCCCCTATTCCAGCTTCTTGTTAAGACAAGGAGTGGTGTAATATTTCTCTTTGAGTCCTCAGTCACTGAGTGAGTCCATGGAATTATATGTAAATGCCTTCTAGGACAGGGAGTGAAGGGTAGGTAGGGGAGCAAGACCTGCTTGGATGAGCTCTAAGTAAACCAGGAAAGTGATTTCTTAGGAAAAGCAGGACTCTTCCCAGATTCCCCCCTTCGGAAAATGTTGGCAGACCTGCCCCTCCAAGCTCAAGAGAGGTTCCAGAGCACAAAAACAGGATTTCAGGTTATGGACATTGGCTCGCCTTGCCCTAGTTTTTTTGGTGGGGGTGGGAGGGGGGGGTGGGGAGCCAAGGACTTGGGGAAGGGAAAGTGTGTATAAGAGTGGTTAAGCAGATACTGCTCTCTAACAGTATGATCACATTAAGAGGAATGTAACTACTTCCTCTTACATTATATACAGAGATGTCCATTTAAGAGGAAAGGAAGGGGGCAAAATAAGAATTAGGATTAGCAGCTAGCAGGCTAGCACCCTGAAATGTAACAGAAAAGGATGTATAAAAGGAGGAGACTCTGTGAAGGATCTAGAGAGGAAGAAACTGAGACAATAGGTGGTCCTGCAAAAAGAGGAGATATACAAGACTGTGTGCTATGATTCCTCCACCTTCAGAAGTTGTTGTCAATGTTCCAGACATCTCCACTGAGGGCGTTAGCTGCTCCCTGCAGGGTCCAGGTGAGTAGAGCTAACTGGTGGCGGAAGTGGCTCTCTTCAAAATGAGGTCTTGAATATCTTAGGGAGCCATTCCCAGCCCCCTCGACCCTCAGCAGCTGCAGGTGTTCGAGTAAGGCCTTCAGAGTGTGGTCTCCTTGACCCAGGAAGATGTGACGGAATGGGTAGATTGCTGGTGATACATACTGGGATAGGAAGTAGAATTCTACCTGCCACAAGGGGCATAGGGAATGGTCAGAGAGGAAGCAGAAGATCATTTTCTTCCTGAACCCTATTTTGGCCACCCATTAATACTACAGTTTCAGCCCCCTTCAGGCACCCCCAGTTATTTTCCCTTTGCCCAATTTCCCCACTTCCTCCAGCACTCTTTCCTGATTTCCCACAGCCCCTTATGCTTTCCCAAGTTCTTTAGCCTGCTGGAGAGATTGAGCAATTTATCCAGTGTCACATAGGTAGTCTTACCTCTCCTCCTGATTCTATAGCTACTCTAACCCTCTCCCCCACTTTCCTCACTAATACTTCCCAATTCCATCTAATCTTCCTCTCTGCATCTTTTAATGATCTGAGCTTTCCATGGCAATCTTGTCCCTCAACAATTGCCTCAATTCTCTTTCCAACCACACACGTCTTCTCCCCGTGCCATCTCAATTCACTCTTCCTAACGCTCTCCTTATCCCTGGACAGGTTAATCTGGGGTTTATACAGTTAGTAGCATTACTGGTAGCATTCTAGTGAGAAGTCATTGATAGCAAATAGCCAGGGAAGAGACTGGATCCCTCTCTCTTGCATCATCAATTCCTTCCTGTTCTGTTGACTCTTTTTCCTCTCTTACAAATATGATCAGGTCGTCCTTTATCCTCAACACATAGCAATAACAAATCCTCTATATTTGCTGAATCTTTCAAGCCTTATTTCATTCATCTTGTGGTGAAACATCTAGAAATAGTAAGAGTAGTGTACCTTGGAAGTCTTTACTTCCTTATTATCCCCTCACAGCTTGACCCCCATCAGTCTTTTGCCATTGAGTGACAGATGATCTCAGCTGTTAAATCCAGTGGTCTTTTCTCATTCCTTTTCCTTGGAACTCTATAGCATTGGCTTCTTTGGCACTATTCTCTCCTGATTCTCTCCTTTAATTATCCTCCTGCCCAAGTGTAGATGTCTTTCCCTGGTCCTTTTCCTCAGTATTCTCTCTCCTTTTGTAATTTAACCCCAGTCCAAATTTGGGTAGCTCAGTACTTCAATCCTTGACCCTCTTCTCTTTGCTCATTCTCCCCTAGTGATCCCAGGTGGGAAAGGAGAAAGATGAGGGAATAGGAAAGGAGGGGAGATGAAAAGAAATGGAGAAAAGAGATGGGAAAGGAGAGGGAAGAGAAAAGCAGGGAACAAGACAGGGAAGTGGGGGTGGGTGGGATAGGAGCTAGACACAGGAAAGGGAATGAGGATAGGGAAAGGTCAGAGGAAGAACCTTGGGATGTAAGACCCAAAAAACAGAAAAGAAGCCATAATACCAAAGCTGTTGAGGAGTAAGGTTTCTTCATATTGCTCATTGGGGTGGCTGGACTTGGGGTTGCCCTATGACAGCAGTTAAAAGGATAAGGCTGACCTATGAGTCTGACTCACTCTCATGATGCGGACGTTGTACATTCTCATCAATCTTTCATTACTTTCTTCTGAGCTGTAGATCTCCTTCTGCAGCTTCTCAGCTGACCGGATGTAGTCTCCTCGTGCTGAGTATATCCACTGCAGGGTCAGGCCCCGGGCCTAGAGAATAGTGCCAGGGTGCCAAGTAAGGAAATAGGAAGCATTATATGGGGGCTTTAGGGAATAGAATAGTGAAAGGCTGGAGATCAGGACACAGGATCTGAGAAATGAAGGGGATAGGAAGTTGGGACTAAGTTCCAAAGGAACTGAGATTTGGAATATAGGATTCAGGGAAGAAAGCTCAATCCTGGCTAGGAAATGATACCCAGGTTCTAACCTTGAGATCCCCAGAGAACTCATTGAGTCTGCCAATGTGCTTCAGGATGACATCACCATAGCAACCAAAGTCTAAGGGTAGCAGGTGATCATGGCTGAGCCGGATGAGTAGATGGCCCACCACCATGGCCACAGCCCGGGCCACAGCTGGCAATCTCCCTTGTAATGCTCCATGCAGATTCTTATATGTATCTTCTTTGGTGTTCAGGAAAGGGTAGGGTGGGCCCTTCTGATGATGAAAGACAGGAAGAGCAAGGTCCATAACAGCTAGGGATACAGAAGTAAAGGTAGAGTTTGGGGATGGGACAATGGGTCTAGGATATGGAATGGTGGGCAAGGTTGGAATGATGGAGTTGTGACAGAGGGGGCATATTTGTAGATGGGGTGGGATGGGGCTTACATCAGTGAATGAGAACTCAACAGCGGGGACCCCTCCAAAGGCAGTGAAGGAGTAAGCACTGCTGTCCATGGGCAGGGGCCGGATCCTGAGAATGGGAGGCATAGCCAAGAGTAGCCAAGAGTGGAGAACAATTCCCTGTTCAGATTTCCCAGATCCCAGTAGGATACCAGTACCACCATTAGCACCAAGATCTGTCCCTCTCCCTCCCTTCCTGTTCCTTGACAGACTTAGACATCCCATCTCCTGGAAGCCTGTCACTTACACCTCAGCCTCCCAGCTCTGGCCTGGAACAACCATCTGATCATAGAGGGTTTGACCACTATGGTTGGGAGAATCCACCTAATCAGGAAAGGATAGAGGAAAAGACCTCAATGATCAGACCAACTAGACTTCTGATCCCCCTGGCTTTTTCCTAGACCCTACTTTTGTTCTCTCTAGCCTCTCTGGCATTAGGCAAGTCACTTCTCAATTCTGGGTCCCACTTTTCTCTAAGAAAGGAAAGAGTTGAATGATATTCTTTCAGTTCTGACAGTCTGTGGATCTGCCTTCTTAGGACCCTCACCTGCTTTAGGATGCTCTCAATGAGGCTGGTGAGAAGAGGGCTGGTTTTTGCATGGAACTGGTCATCCCCTGAGGAGTGAGGTGGAGATAGGAAGACAATTAGGTTTAAGGCCCAATTCTTAACTTCTCTTCCACAGAAAGCTTAGATCTCAGCTCACCAAGCACAGCATTGTCCAAGCTCACATAGACAGCAGCTTTGAGGTGCAACATGGTGAGGTAGCCCTGAAGGAGGGAGAAATCTAAGGACAAACTCACCTCTAGCACCCAGAACCACCCCCACCCCAGACTTTCTCCATTTCTGGCTCATTACCTCCAGCCATTCAGTGACTCCCACATTCCCAAAGTCACCAGCATCCCAACTGACAAAAAGTAGACTTCGTCGAGGCTGAAAACCTGACGAATGGGAAGGAAGGGGGTGAGGAAGAGTGATTACCTTACTCATCCTTATTTCACTGGCCACCCGTAGAGTTGTTATAACTTTGTCCTGCTTTTAGTCCTTCACATGCTCTTATGTACCTTCAGTTTCCCCATCCAACCCCCAATTTGGAATCTTCTTTAACTTCTTTCTCCTTAAGTCTTCCCTGGGCCAGATCCCAAGCCCTCTTTCTCCCCCCAGTCCTGTCCTTGGACCTTTTCAAATCTTGGTCCCCTCTTACCTCTCATTCCTGATCCTCTTCTCTCTCTACCTCCCCAACCCTAGTATCTTGTCTGTGGCCTTACCATTCCTCATCATGGCAGAGAAGGTGCGTACCAGCTCCAGCAGGATGGCTGTGCCCACAGCAGACTTGGCTGCCCCTGGACCCCAGGCATCTCTCTGGGCCCCAATGACAATGTAATGATCTGGGGCAAGAAGAAAGGGTAAAAGTGTGAAGTTGGGGGCTAGATTTAAATCTGTAATGATGCCTAGGAAAGAACTGATTTTTCTTAGTTCTCTATGTGGCACATTAGAGATACACAAACACACACACACACATACACATACACACACACACACACACACACACACTGAGAGAAATAAATAAACATACATACACAGAGAGGGGAAGAGCAATGGTAATTCCAAACTCTTTCTGGGACCAACTTCAAACAGAAAGAGAGGGAGACTTTGGAAGCTAATATGTAGGAGAAGTTAACTCAACACGATTGACTCCAGTTTTAGGGGAGGGAGGAGGAATTTCCTTTGAGTGGGATCAGGTCCTCTCTCTTTGTTGAGCTGTGATCTCATCTCACTACCATCTAAAGAGCCATTCTTGTGTGTTTGTCTTCTATTAAAAACTGTCTACATTTTCTAATTTCTATTTGCCTTCTGCTTGGGAAAAATGGGTTTACCCATTTGTGATGGTCTTTTATGTAACCAGAGTTTGGTGGGAAGGGGTGAAGTTGAAGCTTGGAGTAACTCTCCCCAATTTAAGGGGTAGTCACCAGCAGAGCAACTTTTTTCTGACCTAGACCAGCAATATATAGTGGGACAGATAAATATAATTCTATTCTGGTACCCTTTTGAAGACTGAGGAAAAGAGTGCTGAGTGTCCAGCCTTGTCTGGAATTTGACTCCCTCCCGCTCTCCTGTTGGCTTTCCTTCTCTCCTCATAGTGCAGACTTCAGTTCACACCAATGCCTTCCTAAAAACATCTCTTTGGACAATACGTTTGGACATTATATCCGACACAGACAGCACATATATCTTATACACAAAATAGAAGCTGAGCCTAAATCAGAGCCCACATCTCCTACCAGGTTCTGAGTGACCCTCAATGCAGCCGAAGATGCTGATAACTGGAGTTGAGGCTCGAAGGTTGTGGACAGCAAGGCGCAAAGTTGGCCCAGGGCCCAGTCGGTACGGAGCATCAGAGAGATTCCCTTGCCACTCTTGGGGGGCCTCAGGGCCTGACAGCTTCCTAAGAGCAGGAACCAAGTCAGGGAGGCAAGACAGCTCTAAAACAGGCTCAGGGGAACAACAGCATTGAGGGAAAAGGACACAGATCTATCACAGAGACTTCACTGCTAGGATCTGGAGGTCAAGAGGGAGCAGAAGCATAGGAAAAGGTGAAGAGATAGAGAGGAAAGATGAGGAAAAGAGGGAAATGGAGATGACAGCCAGAGATAAAGAGATAGAGAGAAAAGGAAAAGGGGGTGGGGTGGGACTGAGAAGATGAAAAGAATGGAAAAGACAGGTCTTTTTTTGTCTTTGGGTTTTGGTATCTTTATGACCAAGCAGAACTCAAGGCTTTTTTTCCTCCCTCCCTTCCCCTACTCACCCCAGCAGCTGGGCAGTGATGTCAGCACTGATGGGCTGTACTGGGATACTAGGGAGGCCAGAGGATTCCACAGGTGGGAACTGGGTTTGATTAAAGGAGGGGAAGCCAGGAGTATAGGGATCCCCTGTTCCCAAGTGAACCTGTTGGGGAAGTTGGGGCATAACTGGCAAGGATAGAAAAAGATCAGGGAATCATCCCTATCCTTATCTCCCTGTTCCCATTCCCCACCCAGTCCTCCTACATGAACCATAGAGTCTAGGTAGCATTGGACTTGACCTCATGCTTCGTCTTCCTTTCTGAGGATGTCAGGGTCCTGAAAATAAGAAGGGCCCTTTTGATTCCCAGGTACAAGACTCACATGTCCATACACAGCTGTGTGGTTAGAGAGCCTCAACTTCTTGTGGGGATCTGGGTGGATGTCAGCAGGGTCTGGGTAGATCAGGACACCCAGAGCCCCAAAGGCCTCAGCATTCGACACCTAATGTAGGAATCAGACCACATCATTCTCCTGAACGCACCTGCAGCCCACTTCCTAGTTGTCAGACCCTCATGAATCTTTGCTACACTCCTATGTTTTCCATTTCTGAACCCCAAGAATCCACATCCTGTTTCCTGTACTCTACACACTTACTGTTTCTCCAAAATCCATTTCCAACTTCGCTAGAATGGTTCCTACTTCGCTAACAGCCCCTACCTTCCTTGTTTCTTCATGTCATTTCCTCTTTCTAACGAGGTTTTTTTGATCCCTTCTGTCCCTTTGCATTGCCTATTTCCTAAAAATAACAATAACCATACAGGAATAGCTCACTCTACAGCACTTCAGGGCTAGAGTGCTTTCACATCTGTTCTCTGATTGGATCCTCACAAGAACTCTCTAAAGGAAGCAGGGCAGGGACTGTTATTCCTCATGAACAGAGGAGATCATTGAAACTCGGAGAGGTTAGAACTTAGATTTCTCTAAGTTCACACAACTGCTGAGTGACAGTCAAAACTCGAACCCAGGTCTGCTGAGTCCAAGGCTCTTTCCTATTTCTTTCCACTGACTTTCTATGATAACAGCGCTCATTCTAGCAAATTTGTTGGATTGGGTTGCTGGTAGGATAGGGTTGCTCTTCCCAGTTTCTGCTACCAGGGTCTGTCCTCCCTCTTCAGTCTCTGTTCTCCTAAAGAGGTCTCTCACCTTCTCAGCAAAGCTCACTTGTCCTATTCGCACCAATAATAGGTGCCCCTTAGGGTCCAAATTCTTCTCTTGGAGAGCTTCCATATCCTCCAGCCGCCCATAGTTAGCATAGATGAGTCCTCCCTGTGAAGTCCAGCAAGGCAGACAGTGAGCAAGTCAATGGACTGCCTCCCCCCCACTTCTGAACCTGGCCCCATGTAAGGAATGTAAGGGTGCAGAACTAGAGGGCAGTACTTCTGGGGCCAAAAGGAGCCAAAGGGAACAACCAGGAGAGGGCTAGGGTGTCTGGGGAACAAGGTTGTCTGGATCTGTGAGAACTAAAGGAATTTGATATAGGTGGAGCTGGGAAGGCACATCTGGGTCCCAGGAAATCCCCTTACAACTGCACTGCCGTTGGCACTGTAGGGGCAATACACATCAGGATCCTCCAACTGTAACTCTCTCAAAGGATCGCCAGACTCATCAACCCAATGCAGTGTGTTTGGCTGGATCCTGTGGTAGGAGAAAAGTCAGGAATCTTCCCACCCTTCACCCTCAGTCTAGTTACCGTTGTCCCACCAGACTATATTCTCAGAGCAGGCCTTCTACCACCCCAACTCACGGATCAGGGAACTGCAGCCCCACATAATGGGTATCCATCCACACATGGTCTAGCTTCTGCTGGGAGAACATGTCTCGGATCTGGTGAGATAGAGTAGTCATTCCAGGGGAACCTGAGGATCGCTCCAGAAGACTGATGGTCCTGTTTGGGAGGAACAGGGAGCTACAGGACACTTGGAGTCTGGGGGAGGACTGATCATGAGGGGTTAGATACCTGCCCCTTAGAAAGAAATGTTGCTTCTTTTGTTCTAAATCACCTCCTTTCTAAATGATTGACAATTTCCATTGACTCCTTTTTCTTTCATCATCAAACATTCTCAGATGTCCTCAGTCCCCAAAATAAAATTTCACTTCATCTATTGGCTCTCCATAATACCAGAATGTCATTTAATTCTTTCTCCACCACTCAACAAAAACTGCTCCTCCAATGCTCATGTCTCTCAAATCTACATTTCCTGAGTTCTTCTAGTCCTATATCTCCAACTAATTGTTGGATATCCCACAAGTTCCTCAAATTGAACATACCTTGAAACCAACCTACTCTTCACTTCCCTCTTTTTAATAGAGTCCCCATACTTTCTTGTGTGTGAAACCCCAAGTCTTGTTTTTTTTTTATGGGTGGAGTAGGGGGGAGGGTTCCAGATCTAGGATTTCTTTGGTGTGGGGAAATTCATCCACTGATACAGATCAGCGACTCCTATGTAATTTATAGTCTCAGAGAGTTGCCACCAATTTCTGTGACTCATGCTTAAACCCTCAACTTTAGATATATCATCATAAGAGTCATTCACATTTATATATTGCTTTAAGGCTCATAAAGCCCCTTTCTCATAGCAAACCATGAGATACATTGCAAGTATTATTTTCACTTAATGGATGAGTGAGAATAAGTGAAGGGTCTCAGAGCTCACCCAGATCAACTTTCTACCCGCTGCAGAGAATTCTACAACTTCCCTGGTGAATTGTTGACCCATCTTTGCTTGGATATTTCCTGTATTAGAAACATCACTATTCCACAGTGAAGTCACCCTATCTTGAGGCTGCACAGCTCTAATTCTTTTTTTTTAAAGGGGAGAAGGCAAGGTATTAGGGGTTAAATGACTTGCCCAAGGTAACGCAGCTAGTGTGTCAAGTGTCTGAGGCTGGATTTGAACTCAAGTCTACTTACTGCACCACCTACCTGCCCTACACAGCTCTGATTCTTAAGAATTCTATTCTATTGGGCCAAAAGCTACCTTACTATAACTTCCACTGTTTCAGCCCCTTGAAGAAAGGAAATAAACATTATTAAGTATTTACTGTGTGCCAGGCACAATACAAATATTATCTTATTTGGTAAGTGCTGGTATTATACCTATTTTACACAAAAGGAGCTGAGGCAAACAGAGTGATTGCCTAAAGTCACACAGCTAGTAAGGTGGATTTGAATTTAAGACTTCCTGACTGCAGGCCCAGTACTAGCTCCCTTGTACCACATAGCTGCCTCTCCTAATAAAATGGGATTGTGAGTCAAGAGTTCTAGCCCTGGTTGTGCCACTAACTTGACTGAACTTTTCTCCTCTCCTGGGGCACAGACCTGGACTGATGTATCTCCCAGTTCTGCACCCCTGAGCAACTGGGGCAGTGCTCCTGCTGTCATGCGGGCCCAGCCATGTTCATGGGGGAAAGCCAGAAGGGATGTCAGCTTGGGATGGAAATGGAACCAAGGATAGGGTTCATCCTCAACTCATCACTCTTTTTCATCCCCATGTCCAATCTGTCGATTTTACCTTTATAACATTTCTCATATATGCCTTTTTCTCTTCTCCTAAGATGCCCTAATACAAACCTTTATCACCTCCCACCTGAACCACAGCAATAACCAACTGGTTGATCTGCCTGCCAGTCATACATCTTACTCCACTTTAGCTCATCTACCCCTCAGCCATCAAAGTGATTTTAAATCACAGATCTGACCATGGCACTTCCCCCTACTCAATAAACTTAGGATAGAGAAATATAAAATCCCCTTTGTGTTCCTCCACCTTCTCCCCTTCCCAGGGATTTTTTCTTCAGTCATTTCAGTTCAACTCTTCATGACCCCATTTGGAATTACCTTGGCAAAGATACTGGAGTAGTTTGCCTTTTCCTTCTCTAGTCCATTTTACAGGTGAAGAAACTGAGGGAAACAGGATTAAGTGACTTGTCCAGGGTCACTCAGCCAGTAAGTATCTGAAGCCAGATTTGAACTCAGGAAGAAGAGTCTTCCTAACTCAGGCCTGGCACTCTATCCACTGAGCCACCAGTGATACTGGTCTTCTTACTGTTCATTAAACAAGAAATTCTATCTCCTAACTCTAGCATTTTCATTAAACATTTCCTGTGCTTGGAATGCTCTCCCTCCTGATCTCTACCTCTTGGTCTCTTTCAAGCCTAGCTAAAATTTCATGTTGAACAGGCTGTTCTCCCTTTAGATCAGAAAAAAAGAGGAGAGTAAAAGAAATACGTTCATATAGAAAGGAGGAAGAAGCTGGTAGAACTTGAATTTTCTCATCACTGAGATATATGAGAAGAAGAATGTATGAACATGGAAGAAGGATTCAGGGAGAATTGGGCATCAGATCAACCTTACTCTTATCTGAACCTGACATATCATACACAAAAAAGTTAGCATAAATTACATCAAACTCTTTAGAAACAGGTGGGTACTGGGAGGGGGAAGTTAAGAGGGAATAATTTCAAGCTATACAAACTTCTTGCATCAATGGGGAGTTTCAGAACAAATTATAATATGTGGTTTAATGGAATATTATTATATTGTAAGAAATGACAGGACAGGTTAAGAGAATTCTGGGAAGTATGAACTGATGTCGAGTGAAGAGAGCAGAACCAGGAGAGCATTGTATACATAAGGGTAGCCATATTGAGAAGAAAAACAATTTTGAAAGCTCTAAGAACACCTTCAAAGCAATAACCAGTCTCCAGAGGACCTATGATGAAGCAGGTTCTAGTCTTCCTGGTAAAGGACCAGAGGTGGTGAAAGAGACACAGTCTCTTTGGACATGTTTTTTGCGTTCATTCATTTTGCTTAACTACGCATATTTGTTACAAGGTTTGGGTTGTTTTGCAAAATTTCTTTACTTTCAGTTGGGAGGGCAGTGGGATCAGAAATAGTTTTGGGAGGGACAACTTTTTCTAAATGTCCGGAAAGAACAGAAGGAAATTCAGAAGGTAACACAGATAAGCAAGATAGGTGTTAGATTAGGTGTTAGGTTAGATGCATTATATGCTTTATTAAAAAAGAAACAAGCAGTATGAAATGGAGATTCATAGTTTCATATTCTTTATATACCCTGTGTATATGGAAATTCTCTTTTTTCTTTTTCTTTGTCTTTTATTCTATTTGTTTTTGTTTCAGAATAAACATAAAACATAGTAATATATAATAAATAAACATAGGCATAAAAAACAAATAAGATAGAGGGAGTTGTACTAGATGACAGGTTCTATATGTTTCCAAATCCTATAATCCTACATAAGAACTATGGTGGTATTTAAAATGTAATCAAATTCATATGTTCATCTTATCCCCAACCCAGAGCATGAATCCAGATTGTGTATGTGCGGTGATGATCAGTGTGATGGCAGACAAGCTTTCCTTAAAGGAACCAAACTCTAGCTTTTTTCAGTCTTTCTGTTGCTTGAATTTATTCAGCACATCCTAATGTGAACCTTGAGGGCCAGATTTTCTGTTTTCATGAGGGAGATTTCCTGTTGCTTTGCCTTCCTTCTCTTGGATCTCCTGGCACTCCTCCCCAACCAATATGATAGGCAGGCTAGGCAGACCTGGAGTCAGGAAGACCCAAGTTCAAATTCAGTCACACACACAGATACCTTGGTAGGCCACTTAACCCTATCTGCCTCAGTTTCCTCATCTCTAAAATGGGGATAATCCATTAGTACACAGGATTGTTGTGAGACTCAAAAAAGTTATTTTAAAAGGGATTAGAAAGCCATAAAGCACTATATATAGGCAGCTAGATGGCACAGTGGATAGACTGGAGTCAGTAAAACTCATCTTCCTGAGGCCTCAGATACTTACTAACTGTATAAGCCTAGGCAAGTCACTTAATCCTGTTTGCCTCAATTTCCTCATCTGTAAAATGAGCTGGAAAAGAAAATGGTAAACCATTCCAGTATCTTTGTCAAGAAAACCCCAAATGGGGTCATGAACAGTATGAAACTGAACAATATAGTATCAATTACATATCAATATAATTATTGTATTACATTATATGAATCTGCTTCTGGATTCCCATGATTTTCTGAATGATTCCTTCATTTCCTGGCACTGCCCAATGTTCCTGGGCATTGAGATGTAGTTGGAAGAGCATAGAACTGAGTTCAAGTCTGGCTCTACCATTTACTAACAGAGTGTGGCCTTTGTTAGGCATGTCATTTAGCCTGGTTTCTCACTTTTCTCACTTAAAAATTAGAATGGCTTATCCAATCTCTTTCATAGGGTCGTTAGTAGGACAATGTTGTAAATCTTAAAAATCTGTGTAGAAATATGACATTTTAGATACTTTAGCTAAGGCTCTGTCAGTGCTGGTCTTTGTCAATGCCACTGATGTTTACATCATCGTCATCATCATCATATCAATGCCTATAGTCTCTCCTCTCTCCCTTCCTCCACATAGCCACCAAAGTGACATTCCTAAAGAATAGGCCAGTAAACACAGTGGCTCCCTATTATCTCTGCGAACTAATACAAACTCCTCTCTTTGGCATTTAAAGCCCTTTACCACCTGACTCTAGTTTACCTTTCCTTCATGAACGCAACAGTCCAGCCAAACAGTCCTTCCTGTTATTCCTTACATATACCACTACACACCTTTGCACAGGTTGATCCTCCATGCCTAGAAAGTTCTTCAAGTACGTGGAAACTATTGGTATCACGGTGCTCCCTAGCCCCAAGTCTTCTCTGTTAAACATCTCCTGTTTCTTTTTCTTGACTCATCTCATAAGGGTTCATTCTCAAGGTATGCGTGGGATGAATATCATATCACCTTAATATCTTTATATCTTTACATGAAATCTCCCAATGATCCTATTATCCCAAACTCAACATGTCCAAAATGGAACTCTTCACCTTTAGGAAAAGCAAACCTCCTTCCCAAATACCTCATTTCTGTCAATGTTAATTAATCTTTTTCTAATCTCCCAGACTACAGATCTAGGAGTTTTGTCTGATTCTTTCATCTCCTTCATCCCCTCTTTCCAATCCAAGTTGTTACCAACTCTTATCATCCTACTCTTTCAAATATCCTTAGTATTTATCTTCTCTTTTCCACTTCTACTGCAATTACCTTAGCTCAAGTCCTCATCACCTTGTACCTGGGCCACTGTAATAACTTGATCTTACAGCTGGTCATATAGTGTCTGGACTCTTTCCACTTCACTCTTTCTGTGCCAGCTTCTCTTTTCTCTAGGTATTCAGTCTCTACATCATAGGTGGGAGAGAGAGGAGAAAACCTTAGACATATACTCATCAATTGGTTCCAGTTTCATCACTGCTATGCACAATGGTAATTTGACTGTGCTCTGGCTAGTCCCTGGCTCCTCCACCTCTTCTGGTAGATAAACAGAGATTCACCAGGGCTTCCTCCAGAAACTATTCTCTTCATAGGTACACACACACACACACACACACACACACACACACACACATGCGCGCGCAACGCTTTGTTCTGCCCTGGCTGGAGAATGCTCACAGAATAAAAATACATAAATAGAACTTCCAGGAGCCAAGATGGCAGAGCAAGCAGTAAATTGCTGTAACTCTTCCATATTCACCTCCAAATAATCAAACAACCATAAAACAGTGTTCCAGAACAAATCATGGAACAGTAGAGCCATCAGAAAGACAGTGTGGAGTATTCTTTTAGTCTGGGAGATTTGGAGGATCTGCAAGAAAAGTCCATTTCACTCAAGTAAAAGGAGAGCCCATTCTAGGAGAGGAAGAGTCTCAGTGAGTTAGCAGCAAGCTCCACCTCAGCAAAATAGTGGGAGATCCTGAGCCCCTGTGTTGTGGAGTAGGCAAACACTGCCAACACCAGGACCCCCAAATGCCTTCATATGGCCAAGGGAACCAGCAGACTCCAGTTCTAAGAACCACCATGCTTCAATACAGCCCCCCCACAGGCAAGTGGTCCTGCAGTTGCCAGACTTCCAAATGTTTCAGCATTGCCCCTGGTGGGTGTCCTCCAGTAACTAGACCTCCATAGGCTTCAGTGTAGCCCTGAGGAAATGCAGAAAAATCCCACCTGGCTTCAGTACACTACAGACCCCAACTCAGTACCAGGCAAGATACCAGATTCTTATGGTCTCTAGCAACACCAACCAACCCCAACCCCTACCCTACCCAGCACAACACCAGAGAGCAGGGTCCCCCATGGGCCTCAGGGCAACATCCATACAGCACCAGATAAACATCCAAGGTGTGCAGCACTAGTATTAGAAACCTGAAACAGTGACCCTTCTACACTGGGAGCAGAGTTCAAATGAAAAAGAAAGGGAAAATTCCAAAAAGGAGAGGGGGGAGTGGGATGAACAGAAAATAACAAGAAAAAGAATCTGACCATAGAAAATTATTGTGGTGACAGGGAAAACCAAGACACAAACTCAGAAGAGGACAACAATGCTAAAATACCTATGGGCAAAACTCCAAAGAAAACAGGAACTCCTCTCAAGCCCGGAAAGAACTCATGGAAGAGCTCAAAGAGGAACTTAAAAATCATATAAGAAATATAGAAGAAAAATGGGGAAAAGAAATGATAGTGATGCAAGAGAATTATGAAAAAAGACTCAATAGCTTGGAAAATTTCTTAAACTTTAGAATTGGCCAAATGGAAAAGGAGATACAAAAATCCATTGAAGAAAACACCTCCTTAAAGAGGCCAAATGGAAAAGAAAGTACATAAGCTAATTGAGGAAAACAACACCTTAAAAATTAAAATTGGACAAGTGGTAACTAATGACTCTATGAGACATCAAGAATCAATCAAACATATTCAAAAGGATGAAAAAAAGGGAAGAAAATGTAAAACATCTCTGGGAAAATCAACTAACCTGGAAAATAGATACAAGAAAGACAGTATCAGAATCATTGGACTACCTGAAAGCTATAATAAAAAAGAGGACCTGGACAGTATCTTTCAAGAAAATTTCAAGGAAAACTGCCTGGATGTCCTAGAACCAGAGGAAAAAATAGACATTGAAAGAATCCACTGATCACCTCAAGAAAGAGATCCCAAAATAAAAATCTAAAAGAATATTATAGCCAAATTTCAGAACTATCAGGTCAAGAAAAAAATGCTGCAAGTGGTTATAAAGAAGCAAATCAAATATCAGGGAGTCATAATCAGAATCACACAGGACTTGGCAGCTGCAAAATTTGACATCCAATACCAAGACTCAAAGGAGGGGAAGACCCAGAAGGGATTCAATAGAGTTAAACTGCTTACATCCCTACACTGGAATATGATACTTGTAACTCTTCAAAATTGTATCACTAACAGTACAGATAGAAGGAATAAACATAGAGTGTATGGGTATAATGTGTATTTGAGGGAATGACATTAAAAAAATAAGGAATGAGAAAGAGTAAAATGGGTGCAGAAGGAAGGAAGAGGTAGAATGGGGTAAATTATCTCACATGAAGAAGTAAGAAAGACCTATAACAATGGAGGGGAAGATGGGAGGGTGGGTGATGGGCATTGCTTGAAACTTACTCTCATCACTATTGGCTCAAAGAAGTAATAATATATACAATCAGATGAATATAGAAATCTAGCTTACCTGACAGGGAAATAGGAGGGGAGGAGATTCAATAAATAAATTAAATAAAGGGGAAGGGAAGGTGGGAACTGACAGAAGGGAGGGCAGATCAAGGGAGCTGGTAGACAGAGACAAAACATTGGTGATGTGGGAAAGGGTGAAAGAAGAGAAAGGACAAACTGGAGGAAGAGTAAGACAGGGCAATACACAGGTAGTCATCATAATGGTGAATGTGAATAGAATGAACCCTCATATAAAACAGAAGCAGATAGCAGATTGAATCAATTTTCTTAATCTGGAATTGTGGGGAAAAATAAAATACTATTAAAAAAAGAAAATAGATAAACAGGAAGGAAATCTCTAGGTAACTGCAGGCTGAGAGCATGCCACTTGTCACATCCCAAAGAAGTTATGTTATAAGACTCAGATTGGCAACCTAGTGAGAGGAGCCTTGATCATATATCCTATCGTACTACATCACATGTTACTGATGTAATTAGATTATTCTATAATTAGAATTGAAAGAGACCTTAAAAGTCATAAAGTATCATCTTCATCTGATGTATAAACCTATAGCTTTCCCAACAAGTAGTCATTTAGTCTCTATTTGCTTTTAGGGATGAGGAACTCACTACTTCCCAGAGTAATCCATCCTACTTTCGAACTGCTCTAATTGTTAAGATTTCCTTACATTGGGCCAAAATCTGCTACCCCACAGCTTCTAATTCTTCCTACTTGTGTCAAGCAAGACAAATCCAAGCCTTCTTTTAAGAGAAATTTCAAATATTTGATGACAGATATCACAGATGAGGCAGTATAGCATTACAGGAAGACAGCTGACTTTGGAGTCAGGAAGACTTGCATTCAAGTCCTACCTTGGACACATAATGGTAATGAAATCCTGGATAACTACTTGGTGCCTTAAATGATTCTGTAAGTTGAACACCAGGTACAGATCTACATTAGTAGAGGGATTTTCCTCACTAGGAGTTCCTTATACTAATGAAAGTTGTAGTTCTATCCCCACCCCCTTCCTTCTCTTCCTTCCCTGCCATGTTCTTGGCCCTGTGCTGCTGAACAATCTTGCTGTGACTTGGACAAAGTCACAGATGGCACACTTGTTCCATCTGTAGATGACACCAAATTGGGAGGGATAGCTGATGTGCTGGTTGTTTAAAATCAAGATGCACAAAGACCTACAGATTATAGCACTAGGCTGAATCTAATATGGTGAAATTCAGATGGGATCAATATAAAGCCTCACTCTTCAGTTCGGACATCAACTTCACAAGAACAAGATAGAAGAGGCATAGTTAGACAGTAATTTGTTTGAAAACAAAAAAGAGAGATCTATGAGGTTTTAGTAGCCTACAAACAGAGGAGTGTTGGAGCCAGTTCTTATTAGCTTGCTAGATGGTTAAATTTTCAGTGTGAGCATATGCACTTCAGAAATCAGCACACACTACAAATCAGAGTTTGATATATTGTTTTGTTGATTGTTTAGACTTAAGAAAATGATGGAGAAAATGTTAATGATTCAATTCAAACTTAAAAGTTTGTCCTAAAAAATACATTTCACACACACACACACACACACAAACACACACACACACACACACACACACAAATCTTGCCCCCAGAGAGCTAGATGTTAAGCATCTACCAACATTCCCTTCCTACCAACATTATATGGAGTCAGTAGTATGATATGGAAATCAAAATGCTAGTGTGCTCTTAGATCATTGGCTGGAGAAGACCTCAGAGGCCATCTATACTCCCTCAAAACTAATAGATGCCAGAGGGAAGACTTTTAAATGAAAACCTGACCCCAGAACCAAGAACCTATCCACTATACAAAAAGAGCTCTCACTGTTGAAGGAGGACACTCATTAGATGGAGAGAATTCAGAAAATGGCAGATAGATTAATGAGTCCATATTGTCTGGGGTCACCTGAAGGAACTGGAAATATTTAAACTGAAGATTTTGGGCAGACAAGGTAGCTAGCTTCAGGTATTGGAAAGGTTGCCATGTAGATAAGAGATGAGATGTTCTGTATGACCCCACAGCACTAGACCAGGAATGTACAGGTATCAGTTGCATATAAGTTAATTAAGGTTTCCTATCAGGAAAATCTTTCTTATGATTAAAACTGTGCAAATATGGAATAGGCTGCCTCAGGAAGTGTTGAACTTCCAGTCATTGGACGTCTTCAATCAGAGGCCAGATGGTAGCTGAAGAATCTTACATTTTCTTGCCTAAGATCTAATGTTCAAACTCCTTAACTTTGAGTGAAAGGATCAATATCTACCAGGATTCTCCTATTCCTGCCATTTATTTCCTTAAAAGTCAAGGAAGCTGTCCCTAAGACTAGAGTGACTTGGGGGCTAAAGCCCAAGCCCTTGATGTTGACACAGCTTATTGATCTCCCCAGGCTGTGTTGACAAGGTTTCCTAGAAACCTAAGGACATAAAAAGGGCTGATGCTCTTGGAAGTTTCCTAAAGCCTTGTAAATCACCACATCCTCCTCTACTGATCAGGTCCATTTCACTGTGAAAGCAAGAGGGCCACATCTACCCAAGCTAACTGCTGTGTTCATGTTAAACAGTTTTTCTATGCTATGGATGTTAACCTACTTTCGTAATTGTTGAGTGATCTGTGAATGTTTCACTTCATTTCATCTGACCTAAACTACCTATGTACCTACCTACCTATCTACCTGTCATCTGAGTGGAGTTCAGCCCACACCTGTATTCAAGGCCTTCTGTGACAAGGCCCTAACCTTCCTTTCCAGTCTTATCTTCAACTGTCTACCTATGCAAATCTTATACTCCAACCAAACTGTCCCACACAGTTGTTTGAACACATCTCACTGAGTCTTGTTATGTTCTTATGATCATTCTTGTAGCATTTCTGTTATGCAGCCTCCTCTTTCTATCCAAATCTCTGCCCTGAGTCCAGACATCATGAAGCCCTCATCAACTACTCCCCTCTCAGACCATTCCTGCCTCTCATCCCCTAGGATATTTTCTTTCTGTGTTTAGCTCCTGTCATTCACTGTCTTCTGTTGTTTGTATGTGCCTTATCTTTCATTTTCTGACTAAGTTTTAGGAAGTTGTGAGATTAAAATGAAATATTTGTAAAGTGCTTCACAAACCTTAAAGTGCTGATTATTAACATCACTGTCATCATCTACACCAGAGTTGCAATTTGGATTTTCTTTATTTGGGGCCAAAATGAATGTGTGTATGTTAGCCAGGGTGGGAGAGGGAAAAGGCAAGGGACTTCAAACATAGAGGTAGTCAAGGAGGAAGGGGAGCAGTCCAGTCTTCGTTGCCAAGGGCGTTGCCAGTGGGCAATGGGGAGCCATTTTATTTCATGGAGATAGCATTTATCTAAGGGAAGAAGCAATGTATTCTCTGATTATCAGAGCCCTGAGGCAAGTTATATATGGTTTGCATTTTTGTAGCAATAGCACAGTGCAGTGTATAGAAATATTTCTTCAGGAACATTAACTGAGGGTAGAGAAAGTGGGCTACCTAGATACCAAGAACTGAAGTTTGAAAGAGTCAGGAACCATGAGATTGGAGAAAAGGATATCTGAGTCTCCAGTTAGGAGGAGGAGTCCAGGATTCTATTTTAAGTCTTGAAGATCCAATCTTGGGTCTTACCTGATAGAACTTCTCAGTTGCTCCTCAGCCAGGTATTTGTGGAACATATCCCGAAGGTCAGCCCAGTACAGGGTGGAGCCACTTGTGTCTGGATTCAGCTCTTCATCACTCACTTCTGACACTGAGTCCTTACAAGACTGGCATGAACCCCGAAAAGCAATGTAGCCCAAGAAGAAAGCTAGGATAAGGAAAGCCAAGTTGATTTCCCTCAAAGGCTTCCTCTTCCTCCCATCCACCTGGGCTCTCCCTAGGACTGTTCTTCCCTCCCTCATTCTACTCCCCCTGAGAGTGAGGCATTCAAGAAACTAGCTCTTCCCCAAGACCACTCACCCTTTCTTTGTTCACCTGCCCATCATTCTGCCTCTTCCATTTCAGAACCTAGGAATCCAGACCTCTAACCTTTCTCAAATCCCAGACTTAACATTTTCCTCACTGGGCCCTCCAATTAATCTCCAGGCCCTTCCCTTACCTCCCAAGCTCATCCCAGTCCCATGACTGGCAAGCAAGGAATTTGTTCTTACCGACAGTAAAGACCAAAAGATTGATGAGTAGAAGGTGAATGATTATCTTAGGGGTTAGATTCTGCCTCCCAGGTTCCTGCTGCTTTTGCCCTTGGTTGGTGGTCTTTAGTTCCATGTCCATGATGAGAGCAGCTGGACCTTCTTCTTCTTCCTCTTGCTTCTCATCTTCCTCCAACTGTTTTCTCTGGTCTTCTACTTGTTTGTAGATGGTGTAGGAATGGTGGGAGGACAGCTCTTGATGCTGGGAGCAGAGGGACTCTGAGGTCAGTAGAGGACTAGCTGGACAAAACCCATGGAAAAGCCCTTGGGGAATTGAGGCAGGGGAGGATATTTGATGAGAAGAGAGGGAGATGAGAGGCAGGACATTGGAATGGGAGAAAATAGAGGATGGAGAGACAAGTGGATGGTATCGGGGAGAGAGATGGGAGAGAATGGGAGAGAATAGAAAATTGAAAGACAGGTGGATGGTATAGAAGAGGGAAATGGGGGAAGACAATGGAGAAGAAATGTGGAGAATGGGCTGGGGAAGGAGAGGGATAGGGAAAGACAGGGTTGTGTGTGGTTTCTGTGGTTTGTCCTTCATTCTTGAAGAGTACCATGACATCAGGAAGATGATGCTATGACTTGCAATTGCATTGTATTTGAGAGAGGGAGGGCTGTGCAAAAGTCACCAGCCTCACTTTCTCTTCCACAGTCATCTGGGTCCAGTGGCCAGATACAGATTAAGACAAATGCAGACAGCCCAGTGGATGGCAGGGAGAAGTGTGATGGTGGGACTAGGGTAAGACAGGGAATTGAGGAAGGACAGAGGGATAGGGAGGATAGGAAAAAAAGGCTAGGACAGGGAAATGAGGGAGCAAAAAAGATTGGGGGAAGGCACAGAGCCATAATTAGGGTGAGGAAGTTCAGGCTATCTCAGTCACTGGCATCTGGGGGTACGATTTACTCCTTGCTGTAATTTGAATGCTGTCTTTTTCATGGGCTGACTCATGCCCTGATATTGATTATGGGCAAGACAGTCCTGGGTTAGGGCAAGGGATATGATCACTGGCGGTAAAAATCAGGACAGAGGTGCAAAGGATGGGCTGTCTCCTCTCTTGGTGCCATTGTACTAGCTTGCATCCCTGTGGAGGTTTGAGGATAGAGGAGGAAACAGGTTCCTCCTCTTTCTCCACCATTACACCTGAGCTTAAGATCTGTCTCTCCTAGGGACACCTGCTTTGCTACCTTCAAAACCGCTTCTTCCCTCTCCCCAGCTCCCCACTATCTCCTTACTAGCCTAGCCCTCGTCCTTCCTAGTCCTTCTTTTTCACAGTCTGGCCTCTAGAATTCCCTTATTATGAACAAATTCCCCCTTTACATCTTCCCCTCCTCTATTCCTCACATTTTCTGGAACTTCCTGAAATCTAGCCTTCTTAAGATAGTCTAGCTCACACCTATCAGGAGTTCTATGGAACTAGAAGATAGATATCGGGAAGAGGACAGGAAGCACCAGGAGAAGAGGACACTTAGGGGTGAGGTGTTCTGCAACTTGGCATGAGAATTCAGATTGTTTCAGGTTTGGGTTGGGGAATAGTGTTTCCCTCCAGCTTCTAAAAGTCTTACCGCTTTCAGGAAGAACCCTCGAACCCTTTCCATTGGTCTGGTGTCTCCTCTGTGCTGTGCCTGAGGACTGGCCCTCAGGTCCTCTTAGCCCTAGCAGCTAGGTTCTCTCTGCAGGAAAACAATTTGTTGGCCTTCCTCCCCAGCTTTCTGGTTGTTTTCAAAATGCCTAAACTCTTTAGGACCCACCTTCCCCTGGGTCCCTGGAGAACTGAGTTGAGGGTGTGGGGGGGAATAAGTCATAAATATCAGAGAACTCCACCCCTCTCTCCTCCCACCCCCACTCCACCCCTTCTCTTCAGTAAAATCAATTTTCTGAGATTGAACAGACTTTGGCCTCTGGGTTCCTGCTGGGAATGTGGCTGAAGGTGTAGGTAGGAGTGAGGGGGGTGGGGAGGTGAATTTAGGTTGCCCCAGTATTTTCCCTTTGACCTTACTGGACTTTCTCCTCCTATCCAGTCAGATAATCCCAACACCTTTTCTTGTACCCCTGGCACACTCACACTCTCATTTCCCTACCTGCTCCTTTCTCAATGCAAGAGAATCCTTTTTAGAATCCAAGAGAACCTGCCCTGGGGCCCATACAGAAATCCCTCCCCCCTCTTCCAGAAACCCAAGTCCAAGCGATGTCTGTACTCTGGCCTCCAGTTCTCCTGGGTGAGACTCCATATCCTGTTATACATTAACTTGTCCCATTCCTGTCCCCCATTCTGGTCCCAGCTCTCTCTCTCTTCTCAGAGGGGTTGTCTGGTGAGTGACTATGGGTCTGTCTCATGCCAAGCTATGTGGTCTATAAGTGTCTGTGTTTCATATCACAGTGACATGGTGGATAGATGGAGGAGTGTGCCCTGACATCCAGATTCTTAGATTGGGAGATAAGGGTAGCATGTTTTGGGAGAATGTTCTGATTGTTTCATCTTGTCCCCTTTTAGCCCCTTTTAAGATAGGCCCCTGGAACATATTCTACTCACTTCCATTTCTCTTAGGGGTAGAAATGGAAACTCATTTACCCAAGTTATTCACTCACCTCTGTGATAGTGTATGCCTGGGCCAGAGCTATTATCATTTCTGCTGCTGTCCAGGGCTGCTGCTTCTTATTTCTGCCCACTTGTTCTGTTCAAGCTCTCCTTTCTCTTCTCCATCCTATCTTTAGTATCATCTCCCTCCATCCATCTCCCTTTCCATTTGATGGTTTTTCCCTAACCACAAGCCTGAGTCCAAACATCCAGGTTCTATGTCTTTTGGAAGAAGCCAGTAGCCCTTCCTTGTCCACCATTCCCCTACCCTTTAAAAAAAATGACTGACATACTGGTTATGTGACCCTGGGGAAATCATCTAACCTTTTCTGTGCCTCCTGTAATTGTAGAGCAAGTTGCTCATCTACACTGGAATAAGGAAATCAAGGCAAAAATAAAGTAAAATGTAAAATAATAGTAAGTGGACAGAATTCTGTGTCTATGAGGTATGGAAGTATGGAAGACTCATCTTCCTAAGTTAAATCTGACCTAAGACACTCACTAATTGTAGGATCCTAGGCATGACCCATTTGCCTCAGTTTTCTCCTCTGTAAAAATGAGCTAGAGAAGGAAATGGCAAACCACTTCGGGTATCTTTGCCAAGAAAACCCCAGAAGGGGTCCAAGAGTCAGACATGACTGAACAACCATTAACAACACATTTATATGTTGTGTGCCAAATACTTTCCCTGGGAGGTAAGTACTGTTATCCCCATTTTATAGATGAGGAAACTGAGACAAACAGTCAAACAGCTTCTAAGTATCTGAGACTAGATATGAACTTAGATCTTTTTGACCCCTGGTCCAGTGCTTCATCCACTGTACCATTTAACTGCCCAGAAATCAAGTTAAAAGGAGTAGGTAGGTAGGGTAGACTAAGGGATAGATGTGAAGTCTCACCAGGGCAGCTTGAGTAGTGTATGGGGGAGGCTATTTTCTAAGCTTTTATGTGGAGGGCAGGAGCTCGTCATGGAGAAGTCTTTTTTTCTTTTTTTAATCCCTGGTTTAGGTAGCCCCTGCCTTCCTCTGGCCAGCCACCTCCATGAAATCCGTTGTCTCCTGTGTGAGATTTGATGTAACGCCGGGATCATGAGATTTTAGCTAGCGGTGGAAAGGACTCTGTGACCCTGCACCTCCCCACACCAATCCCTCCAGCCCTATCCTCCCCAGCAATTCCACTGTCTGGCTCTCCCTCCCTTCCCTCCCCAGGAGTCCCCTACTCTGGAGCTAGATTATTTTTCTTTCTTTTTTATTTTTTTAAAAACTTTTTTTTTTTATTATTTGTCAAACTGAGACATCACAACAGAAACAATAGAGTTAGTCTAGTGGGGATTCTCTGTGTGTAGGAGGTGGGGGTGGGGGTGGTAGGTGTGTGTGAGAAAGAGAAAGAGAAAAAGAGAGTGAGAGTTGGGGGGGGGGTGTCCTCTCCCGGCAGTATTTGGGGGAAGGGGAGTTGGGAAAAGCAGGCTGGGATTCTTTCTCCTCAGACACCCTTTTTCCTCTCCCTGCTCTGGGCTCTGCTTCTCAGGGACACTTGCGCTCCACACACTGCTTCCCTCCCTCCTCATACTCCTGTTTGGAGATCCACATCTGCTGGAAGGTGCCCTGGGAAAGGGGAATGCCTCAGAACTTGGAGGGAAAGGGAGATTTTTTTCCCACTTCAAATTCTATTTTCTCTTATGCTGGCTTAGAAAGCCATTCCAGGACACCTCCTGCTCCATTCCTGTCAGTCCAGTTTTTCCCTTCTCCTGTCTTGGTCTTTTCTCTCACTCCAAGATATGGAAGCCCCTGTCCTCCCTCCCCCATCGCATTCAAGGAAAGAACTATGCCTTCCCCTTCCCCAGTCTAATTTTTCCATCTGTGCTCTGGATTCTCACTCAGTCCTTGCTCCCTTAATTCCCCTTTCCTTTTTCTGCATCTTTAGTCTATCCTTCTTCATTGCCTCCTTCTTCTTGGCCCTCAAAGATGTTTAGGTCTCCCCATCTTAAAAAAACAAACAAACACAAAACCCCCAAATCTATCTATTTATCTGTCTACCTATTTGTCTATGTATCCATCATCTATCTGTCTATCTATCCATCCATCCATCCATCATCTATCCATCCATCCATCCATCACCTATCTACCCTTCCATCCATCTATCCATCGCACCATCCATCCATCTATCCAACATCTATCATCTATCTATCTAGCTTTCCTTAATTATATTAGTCTCTATAATTACCATCTCACCTCAATTCTCCCTTCATTTTCAAAATTCTAGGACATAGCTGTCTTCATGACTAACTTCACAGCACCACCTACCTGAGCTTCTCCACCCTTGGCATGACAGCTTCTAGCCCCACCCTGCTGCTGCAACAACCTTTTCTAGGGTTACTAATAATTTCCAAAAGGCCGAATCTGAGAACATTTTTGTTTCTATCTAAACTCCACCTTACAGTAATCTTCACAAAGTAGACATTTCTGTTTGTTGGATTGGATTCAGATGTGCATTCTGTGCAAGGCAATGTTTGAAGTACTGTGGTGTTGTGTGTCCCGCCCCCCCATACCTTGTCCTTTCCCAAGATCCTTCCTTGAGACCCTGTTCTAGCCATTTTCTCCATTTTGAACCCCATCCCATTCCACTCCTCCACTCTATCTCATCCATCTTCTATTCTCCCCTTACCAGGGAGGCCAAAATGGAACCCCCAATCCAGGGGCTGAACTTCCGTTCCATGGTGCTGTTGCTGGCAATGAGTTTCAGTCGCATGCTCTGTAAGAAGAGAGGTCTGGGTTGGGGAAGTTAGGACATGCAGGTCTTGGAAAGGCTTGGTGTAGGGGTGAGCCTGGAGCAGCTACATGGGAAGAAAGGAAAAAGTAGGGATCTCTAGATGGATCATCCCCCCTCCAAGGAAAGTGAATGCCTCAGACCTAAGAAGGAAGTCTGGCCTAGAGGGAGAGAAAAGGGATGCATATAAGGAGGCTTGGGTCCTGAAGGTGTACAGCCAGGATCCCTGGGACCTAAAGGGGTCCGTCCCTACCGGGGGTGTTTTCTGGGAGAGTTCTCGGTTGAGTCGGTCAGTAAAACCTTGCAACAGTGTGTTCCCTCCAGTGACAATGACACTGCCATAGAGACCCTGTGGGGTATGAGATGAGGATGAGCTGGTGTTGAACAGGTGACTACTACCCCAGTCCAACTCTCCCCTCTCTTTCTCTTCCTCCCCTCTCCCAGTCCCACTTACAGAGGCCTGGGGCAGCTTTACTCACCGGTCGAATGTCTATGTCACACATCCCAATGCTGGTAGTTACAACATGGCCAACTCCCAGCATGGTATTACCTGACAGACCCTGGAGGAAGATAAGACAACTGGAGCTATTGCTGTCTGTCTACCTCAAGAAGCATTCCTATCAAGCTGCCCAGCTCCTATTCCCTTCAAGATCCAAGGGTTCAGTCCCACCAGGTAAAGCTCCCCTCTGGTCCCAGTGTACAGTCCAAGGCCCATTCCCCTCAGGACATGTTCATCTCAGGGATCCAGACAAATGGTCTCCCAGTGCCCCCCCCCACAGCCACCCCAGGACTCTGGCCCCACCTTGACATTGGAAGGATCAAACAGCCCCTCAGGGATGCGGAGCCTCTCAGCCCCATAATCTGTGTTGTACCCATTAGGCATCTCATAGTGCACTGTGGGCATCTGTGCAGCCACCCTGCCCAGGGCATAGGGAAAAGTAAGGTTAGTACAGTAGCTGGCCAGGAAGAGGTGTTCCTGGGGAAAACTGGTGGAGGTGAAAGACAATCTTGGGCTATTAGTGAAAGATAATTATTTGGGGGTGGCCCTAAAACTGAGTTCCTGCCTTCTTCTTGATCCTAGCTTCAAATCTTTTCTTCACCTTCTTCCCCTTAGCCTTAGTTCTGGCCTTGTCTCAATCTTGGATGTGCGTGGGGGAGAGGTAGGGGTGCACAGAGCCTGGAGAGCACATGTAAATGTACACACCACATCAGACCCTGTTGTTTTCCTCCTGAGAAATAGGTGTTCTCGCCCACCAATTACCCTCTAGGGACCCTAGTCATGAAATCCAGCCAACAGTCCCAACCCTTGCCCTTAGAGAATCTCACTTACTGTTCATCATAGGGAGAATCAGAGACCTGCAGCACAGAAGCTTGGAAATCCTGGATCACCTCCTATCCTCCATGGAGAGGTTGAGGAAGATAGGAATCCCTGAGGCCTCACCCCCAACTTTCCCTTTCCCTTCCCCAGGACTATGAAGTACTATAGGGATTTGGGGAGCAGGGGGGACCAGGGAGGAAAGGGAAACCTGGAAGAGAGTGTGAAAGGGAGTTCTGGTGGTAATAGCAGTGACAGGGCTACAAGTAGAAGTCTGGGCCAGGGTAGGTCAGGGCAGAGAAGAAGAAACTGCCAAGTCAACAGGAGTGAGATGACTTTAGGAGTTGTGGGGGGTGGGGCAGGGAAATCAAGAGTCTCAGGTGCCTCACATTGCACATGTAATTGTGCCAGGACTTGGACACCTGCGGTAGCTTCTCCTTCTTCTTCCAGTTTGGGGGAGCTCCTTCCCGGACTGGCTCCTGGGGTGGGGTAGAAAGGTACAGGCTAATCATCTCACTTCACTCTACTCTGTAGGCCCTACGTTTTCTGCACCTTGGCTTCTTTTACCTCCCCCGCACTAGGATGAGCTAGTTCTGGATCTATGTCATCATCTAGTCTATAAATTTTGCCAAGTACTGTGAGGTGGGCACTGGAGGTTTTGTTATTACCATTCTACAGAAGATGAAACCAGAGCTCAGAGTAAGTATCCATAGTCAAATAACTAGTAGGTAGTAGAGGGGGAGGGTTGTCTGACCCCAAATCTTGTACTCTTTCCACTGCCAATGTCAAACTGAAGAGTCCACAACTGCCTTGGGAGCTCTAAGGGAGAAATAGTGAAAAGAGCTCCAAAAGTCAGCCCCTGCCTCCCACCTGCCTCCTCCATGAAAACCTTAAAAAAAAACCCAACTCTAGCTTTTCTGTGAGTGAACAAAAAGATGGAGTTCATCCCATCCTGCCTCAGTATAGGGTCAAGAAAGATGTGAGAACACCCCTATTACTGTCCAGTATGCAAGGGGGTAGCATGCAACCTGATATTCCCAAACAGGAAATAAAAACTGGAAAAATTTACTGGGAGGAAAAAAGAATGGAACTGAGTCTCCTTAACAATGGACTAGAAATCAGAGCTAGGTCTTAGCTTGTCAACAACTCTCTGAATGGCTTTGTAAAAGTCACTTCCTTTTTCTGGGTCTCATTTCCTCATATGTAAAGGGGAAGGGAACTGGATTATGTGATTTCTAAAGTTTGATTCTGTCCTTGTGTCTAAAATTCCATCATTAGAGCTTAAGTCTTTTGGGTCTTTGAATTTCCTATTAGAATAAACTCTTTGAGTCTCCTAGCAGAATAAAGATATCTTTGGGATTAGCTGCTAACTCCTTAAAGTTGTTCAGTTTTGTCTGACTCTTCATGCCCCCTTTTGGGGTCTTCTTGGCAAAGATACTGGAGTGTTTTGCCATTTCCTTCTCTAGTTCACTTTACAGATGAGGCAATTGAGGCTAACAGGGTTAAGTGACTTGCCCAGGGTCCTACAGCTAGTGTCTGAAACCAGATTTGAACTCTGGAAGATGAATTTTCCTGACTCCAATCCTGGCACTCTATCCACTTCACCACCTAGCTGCACCTGACTCCTCAATAGGGATTAGTCAATTGTAAGTCAGCTGGAAACCAAGTCTCTGAAGAAAAGGAATGGGACACAGGAAAGGAACTGAAGAGTCAGGGAGGCAGAATCTTGAGTCAGTAGAACTAAATTCTAGTCTTATATATGCCATTGATGAGGGGAAGATGGGTAAAGGTACTTCTCTCAGGTCCTCATCTTCCTCCATCTTTAAAATGAAAGGGTTGGACTAAGACAGTCTCTATGGTTCTGATGATCCATTGTTTTATAATTTCCCCTATAGAATATAAGTTCCTTAAGGTCATGAGCTGTTTTCTGTCTTTGTATCACCCTACATTTGTCCATAGTCAAATAGTAGGAACTTAGCAAATGTGTTTTGATTGATGGATAGATTCTACCGTTCCATGACTTTGATGATATGATGGTTCTCTGATTCTCGAGGGTTTGATTCCTTTGCTCCTGCATGGGTTCTTACCTTTGCTGCAATCATATAAGGTGGAATGATGTCGATGGCCATTTCCTGAAACAGCTCTCGGCACTGCATAGAGATGAAGTCCCCAGCCAGGGGTGACTTCACGATGCCTAATAAGCAAGGTGGGGATTGCGATATCAAACTTCAGGGATCTGGCCAAGGGATTCCCTACAACCCCATCATCAAACAACTCAGCCCCTGATCCCTTCCCACCAGGGTCCTACCTTGCTGCAGGACATAGCCATCATGCACAGGGATGGCTGTGGTGTGGGTGGCCCCACTGTCCAACACCAGGCCTGTTGAGCGCCCATTTGCAAAGCTGGCCCAGTTGGAATAAGTCAAAGAGACAATAACAAAGTGAAGATGGTGCTGGAAGAAGCATCCCTCTGACCCCCACCACTGGTCAATTTACAACACTCACCAGCCCTAGGCCTATCCTCTGACCCCTCCTTTCCAGGTCCCAGACTTTCCTTTCAGGTTCAAATTTCACCTCCTCCAGAAAGTCTTCCATGAATCCCCCCAGTCTCCCTCCACTAGGACCTTAGACTATTTGTTGGCAGTACCACACATTGAATTCTGATCGTAACCCATACATACACACATATGACATTACTAATTTGCTTTTCATGTGTATTGTTTCCTCAACTAGATTTTAAGCTTCCTGAAGGTAGGGATACTGTCTTCTGCGTTTTGTATACTTATTTCAATATTTTTTAAGGTCTGTAATTTTCATCCATACAGATAACAACTGCTTTCTTCCTTGGTAGGTGGCTTTTGAGAGATGTTGTGGCCAAATAATTCATTATTCTACGATCAACTGGACGATGGTCTCTGAGGACTTAGACTGCTTCCTAGATTTGTTTTTGTTGTTGTTGACTCGTATCTAACTATTCTTCATGATTCAGTGAATTGTAGTTTGCCAATACTGTCCATGGGGGTTTTCTTGGCAAGGATACTGGAATGGTTTATCACTTCCTTCTCTAGATGTTAGTGACTTGCCTAGGGTCACACTATTAGTAAGCATCTAAGGCTGGATTTGAACTTAGGTGTTCCTCACTGTAGGTCTAAGCACTATCTATTGAGCCACCTACCTTCCTGTAAATCCCTAGCCTACATGCAGTCAATTGCTAAGTAAGTCAGGGTCCAGTCACGGACTTCTCTGGGTATTATTTGCTAATACATTGACAATTTTTTTAAAAGACACATTCCTCTTCCCACATTTATCTACCTTTCCTTTGGTCAGATCACTTCTTTGCTATCCCCTTCCATTTCCACCTCTCCCCACCCCCACTTTGAATATTGTTTTTTCCTGCCTTCCTGCCTCATCCTATTTTGCATTGGGGGTGGGGGTAGGGATAAATTAGTGTGAGAAGGGAACTTCTACTTCTCTTGGTTCTGCTAGTCTGCTGTTCTGGGGCATCTCAGCTGTTCAGGCCCTTTCAGCTGGCTGTTCTCCAAGAGGAGTCAGGAGGGGTTAGGAGAAAATGCCAATGCTTAGTCCTTTATTGTGGGATGGGGTTTAGTTCCCTAATCTTGGAGGGCACTCACGCTACCGAATCAGGCCAGACTCAGCTTGCTTCAGCAACCAACTACCTTCCTCACTTGGTGCTCCCAGTGTGCCCCCATGACTCCCCTTTTTGTGGCCAGCCCAGGGGATACGCGGTGAGCACTGCTGTCTTGCACAGGAAGAAGGCAGGAATGTTGTACTGTTCGAACATTAGTTCTGTGAGTTTTTCCCTTTTGGCTCGAGTGTTCCACTACAGGAGGGAGGGGAGAGAGGATAAGGAGGGGTTTAGGTTGGATATAAACTAACATGCACACACACACACACACACACACACACACACATGTACCCAAATGAACATGTTCATAAACACTCACACTTAGAGTGCAGAGAGAGGCTAGGGACCAGGCCAACTAACACAATGCAAAATGATCTTTGCTATCAAACCTCCTCCCTACCCCCAGTGAATGAGTACAATCCCCATTCAGAGAGATATGGGAGAGGGGTGTATAAATGTGAAAATGAGGAACACTTGTGGAGAGGGTAGGGAGAGAAATGATAACTGGAGGAAAGGGGAGATAGGATTCAGTTTTGATGAAGATTTTGAGGGAGAGAGAGATGGGGTGGCTAATTGAGACCCCAAGGCTGGGGTCAAGTGTGGAAATAGGGTGATTGATGAAGGATTCTAGGGTAGGCTGGTTAAGATAGAGGACAGACTCCAGAGGCAAGGGGACCCAGAACTGGGAGTACGTACCGGGGCCTCAGACATGAGTACAGGGTGCAGATTTGGCTCCGATTTGACATGTTTGCTGTAAGTGTGATCCAGAATGGCCCGGAAACACTCCCAGTCCTCAACTGGGCACCAGGAGGGGAGGAGGAGACAGAGGCATGGGAAAGGAAGGGTGGTGAGAGAGGAAGAGACAGATATGTGGGAAAGGGAAACAGAGAGAAGAGGGAGATAGGATGATAGTGAAGAGAGGAAAATCAGGAAGAGGAACACAGAGGAAGATAAAGAGAGAGGGGAGAAAAGGATAGAGGAAAAGAGAGATATAGAGAGAAATACAGAGAGAAAGAGTGAGAGACAGGCAGACAGATGTTTCAGGGGAAGACAGTAAATGAAATGAAGAAAGAAATAGAGACAGGAGTATGTGTCAGGGTGTGTGAGAAAAAGAAAGAGACAAACAGGTGTAGGCAGGAGAGGTGAGGACAGGAGGGAAGAGAAAAATGGGGTGGGGGTAGACCTGAGTAGAAAAGTCAGACCCCTTTCCCTACTCTAGGGACCTAGGAAGTGAGTATGGTTGAAGCTAAGGGAGGGGAGGCAGAGAGGACATAAGAAAAAGTGGGTAGCCCTGGGACCTGGTGAGGGGAGGTCCTGATCAGTTTTGGAACAGCTGGCTGTGTCTGGGGTGGGGATTGGTTAGGGGCATACTGTGGTCATAATGAATGGGACAGGGGCAAGGGCTGCAGCAGTAGTGTCCCCAGGAATGGATATTGGAGTTTCCCTTACTCATGCCATTCTTGAGGGGTGACATGACCTCAGCCCCATCCCGTGGCACATGCAGGGCATTGGTGTCGATGTGGAATGTTTTCCCCTTCTTCTCCTTCTCTCCATCCAGCTCTAGCCCACCCCCCTCCTCCATCGTCAGCAACCCTACAGTAGTGGGGAAGTCAGCCTAGGGGGAAGAAGGGAGAGCAGATTACAGTCACCTTTTCTTTTCTCCACATTACTTTATATCCCCAAACAACCCCATCCCAATTACCACATGCCTTTGTTCTTGCCAAATCCATCCCCTTCCCAGGGCTCACATCACTATTCTACTGAACCCACATTAAGACTTTCCCAAACTATCAGGAGCCTTCTTTTAACTCCTTCAGAGTGTTTATGTATGAAGGAAGGGGGTGGGGTTCTGGGAACCAAGAGGGAGAGAAGTAGGACCGATGTAGACTTTAGGAAAGTTGGGAGGGGGAGCTGGAAGGCTCACCTTGGGGCAGTCCTCCCCAGCATACCCTGCTCGAACTGAGAAGGAACCTATGTCAAAAACCAGGGCTCCAACTTCATCTGTGTGTGTGTCCAAGGGGAGAGAGGAGGAGGGGGAGGAGATTGCAAGTCAGAGCAGAGGGGCTTTCCCTCCCTCAAACCCCACTTCAGAAGGCCCAAAGAGAGATGAAGCGGGATGAGGAGACTCTCCCCCCTCCCACAAACTCCATCTAAGGGAGACCAGGTGGACATGAGGTCAGAGGGGAGGGAGGAGTCTTCTCCACAAACCAAAACTCAGATGGGCATTTTGGCCATGGGATCATTTATGGGATTTGAGGGAACAGTAGGAATATAGACACGTTAGGGAGATTTGTGGAATTTTTGACATGGAGGGGGAAATTATATATGCAGGGGTGGAGAGGTGGGAGCTCCTAGCATCCACAAGATCTGAGGTTCAGGGTTGGGGTGAGGGACTGCCTGAGAGAAGAGTATAAGAGGCTGTCAGTGAGCTGCTAATAAGGGAGCAGCAGGAGCGCTGAGGGCCTTAAGAGAGGTGTGGAACGCTCGACGAAGGCGGGCCATGGGACATTTGCCCTGCAGGTATGAACCAGCTAGGAGCTACCAGGAATGGAGGACTGGGTCTGCAGGAACTGGACACCTCAGGCTAGGGGTGCGGTGTGAAATGACCTGGCTTGAAGGCCGGGGTCTCGGGGCTTGCTCACCTCCCCCGTAGACACCTCCGCTCATGGTGGCTGCTTCCACTCCGGCTCCAGTTCCTGCGGTAGTTCCAGGCCGAGGACCCAAAGCTGCAGCAGCGGGATCAGCACCGAGATAGCCGGACAGCTCCAGGGACCCAGGAGGTGGGGAGAGGGTGCTGAAGGACCGGCCAATCAGAATACCAGATCCCCCACCCCCACTCACGCTTTCAATTGGTGGGGAGCGCAGACAATAACCCAGGCCGGCGCCTCGGTCTTAAAGGGCCAAGTGCCTCCAGGAGTTTCTGAAGGGGAGGGGGAGGGGATAAGAGGGTCGAGACGGGGGGTCGGCTATAAAAAAGGGAGAGGAAGGTGGGAAAGCCCCTCTACCCTGAGATCTAGGCCCCGAGGTGAGAGTAGCGTGTGTGGTCTTTGTCCTAGGCTAGGTCTCCTGGAGGGCTCTTACTGATTTAAATTGGACTGAGCCTGGAGTCTAACGAGGCAATGTGGGGCTAAGACAGGCTCCGGAGAAAACGGAAGGCCAAAGGGTGCGAGAGAACGCCCAGAAACTGAGAAGGAAGAGAGAGGGAGAGAAGAGTGGAAGGATGGAAGAATCTGCCCTTTCTCTATATTTAACCTTTCACTTGGTGACTCAACCTTTTGTGTGTGTGTGTGTGTGTGTGTGTGTGTGTGTGTGTGTGTGTCTCAGAAGGATTTTTTTAAATGAATAAAACACATAGAATTACAAAGGAAACCAATTTTATTAAAATAGTGTGCGTATACATGTGTGTATATATATATGTATATGTATGTGAGCATACACACATACCATATATAGTGTCTGTGTGTGTGTGTGTATATATATATATATATATATATATTTATCATATGTGTATGTATATGTGTGTGAGCATACATACAAAATTCAGAGACTCCAAGGCCAAGAATTCCTGCAACTGAATTCAGGTCTGCTCCTCTTTTTGGTTTGGGCTTTTTTTGAGTCTTTTCAAAACTATGAAGATCTCTCCTTGTTTGGCTCAGGAGATGATTTATAAAGTGAAAATCAAGTGGATAGCTCAAGTGATTCATCCTAGAGTCTTGATTTGGCTCCTCACTCTTCACTCCTCAAAGCACACTGAATTTGGTGCGGATGCTGGAGCACTGGAGGTGGTGTTTCCATAAGAAATCTATAGAAAGAAAATTTTAGGGGATTTAGGGGAAATATGTCTTTAAATATTTGAAGGTTTGTCATGTAGAATAGGGATTAGACATATTCTTGGACTCAAAGGACTTTAAAGATCTAGAGCTAAAAGTGACCGTAAAAGTCATTGAGTCCAACCATCTCATTTTGAAGATGTTGAAAGTTCAGTGACTTGCACAGTGTGATAAAGCTGGTGAGTGAGGTGTGCAATTCCATCCTGGGTCTTCCTAACTGCAAGTCCACTCCTCTCTCTTCTGCTCTATATGAGCAATAGGAAGGGGGAGGCAGGGAGAAAAGAAAAACACAGACGCAGAAATACAGAGAGCGAAGCACAGGTATATTTTGTCTAAGTATAATTGAGACACTAGCTTTCAACTGCTCCTTTAGTAGAAACAGCGATACTGTTACTGGATTAAAAGGCAATGGAATCTTGTCAGTGACAGTTGAATAAGCAGTGTCTTAGGAGACTTAGAGTTTAACTGTTCTGTAGGAGATTTAAGAGTTTAACTGTTCTGGAGAAGCTGTTAACTGTGTTGAATGAAGAAATGACAAAAGAAAACATTTCTTGAGAGAGCTAAATTTAATCCTTCTAAAAAATAAAAAGTATTTTAATTGGCCACTAGGTAGCGCAGTGGCGCTGGACTTGGAGTCAAGACCTGAGTTCAAATGAAACCTCAGACATTTATTAGCTGTCTGACCCTGGGCAAATCACTTAACCTCTATTGGCCTCAGTTTCCACACCTATCAAATGAGGATAACTCTTCTTTGAAAGGTTGTCATGAGGATCAAATGAGATACTATTTATAAAGAGCTTAGTGCTAGTTGCCTGGCACATATTTGGCATTTAGTGTTTGTGTTCTACCTTTATAACTAATCTGAATCTAGAGATAGTGGCAAATTGGGATTATCATCCTAAAACTGAGAAGTATGCAGCTGTAGAGATCCTCAAAGAAGAATTTGAATATGAACTTTTTGACAGCTGACAGTTTAATTATTTATGTCTTTGTTTTACTGTTTTGGACCCTGTTAAAATAACCAGCAACCTCAATGTTAAGCGTAGGTAGGGGAGGAGAGATAAAATAAATAAAAAATAAGCAACAATCATGGAAAATGGGTTTCTTTAATTTATTCAAAAAGGAAAAAAATAATTTTTTTTTAACAATTAGAGCTACTAATCACTAGAGTTCATCAGACAAAGACTGAATGACCATTTGTTGAATACATTGTAGAGGGAATTTCTGTTCAGGATAAGGGTTGACTAATTTACCTCTAAGAAACTGGGATTCTAGAATGAGTCTGCTCTCAGCAAAGAATTATATGTGTATATTGAATTTAAGATACGTTCTTGGGGATTTTTTTTTAAAGGGACAGGAGGTAAAAGGAGGAAAGAGAGAATGAATGTTCTAAGGTCTCTTCCAGTTGATGTCTTATTGGCTCTAAGCACTTTTCTCTTTTAAAATATATGCTCTGTGTGAAGTGGTATTATTTTGTTCTTTTTATTAGTATGCATTTCTTTAGATAGCCAAATTTATGTTAAATAATTTAAATAAATTTATAGTGTCTAGCTCAGAGCCTGATACATTCTAAGGATAGAGCCTGGACCAGTGGTTTTATTAGTAGAGAGTTCCAGGGTGAGGGGATTCTTCAGCCAATGCAGGCTGGTACCGTCTTTGCAATTTATAGTCTTGGAGAGTTGCCTAGAGTGGTGTGAAACTCAAAATAGAAATCATATATAAGGATCCTTGCAGGGTGACTTAGGAAACTACATATTATTTATGTTCTATTGTATTTTTATTTATTTTGATATTTCCCAAGTACAGTTTAATTTGGTATGGGCTCAGGCAGGACTGAACCCAGGTCTTCCTGAGTTTGAGGATGGCTCTTTCTCCACTATGCCACACTGGTCATATAACAGGCACTTAATAAATGTTTCCTGAGTTTGTTTCCTAGGCCCTGGTACATGCATTTTTATATGTGTAGCTCTGTATTCACTTAAGCTGGCAGGATTTGTCCATGAGGAAGAATTAGGCAGAATTTGTTCATTCAATATTCATTCCATAATTATTTCTCAAATACCTAGCCTATTTTGTGTCAGGCATTGCTGGTGATACCAAAACAAAAGAATGAAACTATCTCCTGGACCTCAAGGAGTTTATATTCTATTGGGGGAAAATAGCATGTACTAAAAAAAAAATACAAAAAAATATGTAAATTTGAGGTTCATGGATTTACTCAATTAAGCCTCCTCATTCTATAATAAGGTATGCCCTGATGCCTTAATGAGGTAAGAATAAGTTTCAAAGGAGGAACTCATCTGTCCTTGAATACCAAGTGTTCAGATAGTCCTTATACTATCCTCAGATAAATTATCAATTGAGTTGAGAACTGGCATTATTCCAGAGATTGGAGCAAGTGTGACTTTCAGTAACACTTTCTAAGAAGAAACTGCTTGGGGAGGGGAAAGTTACAAAAGGTGTCCAGTCTGATTTTGGCCTAAGTCTCTCCTTCCCCCTTAAAAAATATGGAGAATCAAGAGGATTTGGGCCTTTCCATCTCCCTGTCATCATTCAAGTCAAGGACAAACTGGACAAATATTCACTTTGCTAAGGAGGAACTTGTTGAGCACCACATGAAAGGGAAAAAGGTCTTCCAACAATCAAAAGCCATAACTTACCACTTTGCCACGTGTGCTAAACTTAAGCCCACTTCACCCCTGGTGTCTCCCACAGTTTGTCAGACTGGAGTGGGGTGGGGGGGGGGAAGAGGATGCTTTGTACCAACTGTCCTTATGGTACTACCTTACTGAATGCCTTCCTCAAAACTACCACATAATCATGATAAGAACACACCAGAATGAGGCTTGGTACCAATAGTATTAAGGAAAGGTGTTCTCCAACCTGTCAGTGGTACCTCTAGAACCAGGTAAGGATTAAGGAACCATTGGCTGAGGACCTAGCTAGTTAGGACAAGAAGGCACCGGGCACTTTTTTGGGAGGAGGAAAGGTTACATATACCAAGTACTTTCCCAGTAGTGCTAGTAAGGGGGTATGGGAGTGTGGTAGGGGATCAGGAAGACTATAAGGGAAAGTCCTTGAGGTGAGCTTTAAAGGAAGCTGAAATTCTCAAAGACAGAAATGAAGAGGGAAAACATTCCAGGTAAGGGGGATTATAGGCATACAGGAAATGGGGAGAAAGAACATCATGTACTGGGAAAAGCAGACAAGCAGTTTGCCTGGAATGTAGAGTGCATGAAAGGGAGTGATATTCAACTAGCCTGGAAACGTAGGCTGGAACCATATTGTGAAAGGCTTCAAAAATCAGTTTGTATTTGACTCTACAGGTAAGAGGGAATCATTGGAGTTTCTTGGACAGGGTATTTCCAGTCAGACTTGTGCTTTAGCAATATGAACGTGACAGCTGTGTGGAAGATGTATTGGACAGAGAAAAGACTTCTCCCTCACAACAAAATGTCACCAAACTCATATTCATAAAAAGTACTCCCCCTGCTTAATCTCAGACATCTTGATTACTGGGAACATGTCCTGATTTGGAGGACTCTACTCTCCATCAAAGATAGAGCTACCTTCTCCTGGTAGAGAATTGGGGAAAGTGGACAGACAGGGATAGACTCTTCAATGAGAAAAGAAGAAAGGAAGGAGCCAGAAGACAAGAGGTAGATAAGTGGTTAGTAGACCTTTACCCACAATTCCCACCTATTCTTGGTGCCAATACCTGTTTTCTTCATTCTTCAGTCACCTGTGGTTTCCACAATGACCAGGACAAAGGTTAAAAGTCCTGAAAGACCCGAGTTCAAGTCCTACTTCTGGCATATACTAACTACTCGGCTAGACTACACAAATTGCTTAACCTTTCCAGTGATACAGATCGATCTTTAGGACTATAAATTACAGGAGAGATGTTAATCTGTAATGGTGGCAGAAGCTTCTATTTTCCCCATAAGCCTTGGGTGCACTGCCCTACAAATATACACGGCATCCATGGAAAAAGTAGTAGTAGTAGTGAGGCACATGTGTGGGCAAGGTAACTCACAACTCCTGGGTCTTTTCACAAAGGTTCATTCTTTCACATTCTAGTTTGAAGAGTTGTGAAGTTCAAATAAGACAAGTCTTTTGTAAGCTTTAAGATGCTAAACAAACAATATCCTTTTAGGAAGCTACATATATAAATCATTAAGAGTTAAAAGAGCTGTAGAGATAAAGTAACAAAACCCTTTATTCACAGCACGCTTAAAAGTTTACAAAGCACTTTCCTCATAACGACTTGGAGGCAAAAATACTAGTATTACTCAAATACTCTTCCTCTATATAGACATTCCTTCCAATTATGCAGATGGAAGCCCACCCATGCATGACCTTAAGTTTGTCACAGAGGCCCATCCATTGCTGAGAACTTTATTTGCTTAGGATGTTGTGAGGATACAAGTGGAGCACATGCATGGAGCTCATGGGCTATCCCACAGTTATTCCTCTTCCAACATGACCAACACATCTTCTTTTTCCATTATATATTTCCCTGAAAGCCTTTACTCTGGTTTTTCTTTGAAATTTCTGGTTTATTTTACATTGCATCAGCTTGCTGTGCACCCACCATTTTGGGTGATGTTCATTTTTAGTTCTTAGGAGACTGTAGAGTTCCATAGCACAGCTGTATAACATTAGTAAAATATTGGTATTAAAAAGACGGACCTTTGTTTATTGGAGAAATTTGGAGTAATTTTAAAAATGGGCAATTTCCCAAATGCAATCCAATTTGCTCTCTTCCTGCTAACTATGTACTCCAATTATTATTCACTTGTATTGTTTGTCTAAGATACACACACACACACACTCTGAGGAATACGTACAATATGATTTTGTTCAACTAACATCATATATAGTGTCCTACATCTTAATGCAGTTTTAAGCTTAAAAACTTAAAACTTGTATACACATTCCTATTATACAAATAATGAAAGAGGTACAGAGAAGTTGTACACAGTATCTGAGGCAGGATTTGAACTCATTCCTTTCTGATTGTCCAGCACTCTATTTCCCCTTGCCACCTGGCTGTTAGATTAGTTGGTCGTCCATCGAAATGTATGTTCTATTCTGGACAACAGACCTTCATTCACTTTATTTTTCTCTATGGCAAGCAGTTTTGAGTAGTTATGGACCTCTTCCAGGGAGCTATGAAATGTTCTGGAGCATGATGCAAATTAACACAATGACAAGCACAACCACATAATTCACAGGACATCCCTCTTCAGTACTATTATATCCTCATTTTACAAAAGACATTGAAACTTAGAGGATCCTGGGGGAAAGGTGTCAAACGGATCACTTATTTGTACCCTCTCCTGATATCCGATAGGCTTATTAAACTGGGGGTCCTAAGCAGTGACTTGTCCAAGATCACATATGTAGTTTTTAAATTCCATTATTTCTCAGGCGCCCACAACCTGCATTACTAAAGTGAGAAACATGGACTTTATGGATGGTATTTGTTAACCAGTCGAACTGGACTCCCAGCTTTTACACTAGCTGTATCACCAATGCATTTACAATCTGCCACAAACGGAGATGGGGAAGAAAACGGTCTAGAGCCTTTAAGGACCTGGCTGCCTTAATATGAGATCATTATCATCGCCCTTCCAAAGTCCTTTCATATTCATGATCTCGGATGATCTCTATCGATTCTGTAGTAATTCTCTTCACTGGGGGTGAAGAGACATGCCAGGAAGGGGAAAGGATCACACAAAGGCTTTAGAGGCTAGAACCTAGGTCTAGAACCCAGGGTTCCATTCCGACAGACTACCCCTTCTGGAGCAGGATAGAACCAGGCAAAGGACAGGCTTGGCGCCGGAGGGCACCCATTCTAACTCCCTGATGGCACAGGTCAGGAATCTGATGCAGTGAGTTCACCAGGGTGGCACAGCCAGTGAGCTTCTGAGTCCATGCAAAAAGTTAGGGCTCCTAACTTCAAGCCAAGCGCTCTACAGTTCATTACCACCTCTCAAAAATTCAGCACTTTTGTAAGATCGTGGATGGAGAGTTGGAAGGGACCTTTCGGATGAAGTCCAATCGCCTTGTTTTACAGCTGAGGAAACTGAGGCACACGGAACTGTAAGGCAATCGCACAGCTTTTAAGGGCCCCTGGCAGGATCTGCACTCAGGTCTGCCTGCCTCCCAGCCTGACTCGACCCATTCCTCTGGGCCCACCCCCAGTGCTCGGAGCCGCTCTTCCAGGAGGCTCCTTTGTTCCCGTCGGGCCGGGTCGGGGCCGGACCGCGGTCCCCTGGACGGGCGGGGGCGCGGTCAGGATCGGTAATAAGGGCACCGCGCTCCCTCCTCCCATTCCGGAACCACCTATTCCGGGAGGGGAGGAGGGGGCGGTCATGTGACTGCCGAGCGGCTTCACGCCCCCACCCCTCCTGGGCTGGTACCAACGGGGCCGGTCCCTGGAGGGAGCAACTGCTCCGCTTCGAGGGCGCGCTCCCTGCTCAGGACTTCTTTCCGAAAGGGGAGGGTGTCCTGGTCTCGCTTGGCCGGGCCCGGAGCCGACGCCCGCGCCGTGCAGCGTGTTTTTCCACGCCGTACCCTCCCACGTCAGTTGGTCTCATCCTCGGCCGGACCCAGGGCGCGGCGGGCCACAGCCATCACGTCACGAGCGGGCGGGATCCCTCCGCTGCGGGGAGAGCAGTGTAGGCTGCACTCACTTGAGGGAGACTTTGAGAGATCCATCCGCCGCCGCCTCCGCCGCGGAGGGAGACAGGGACCTTGAGCGCGTCCCTGCGACCCCCCCTCCCCACCGCAGAGATCCACCACCACAGGTACCTCCGCGGGCTAAAGGAGTCCCCCATTCCCCTCAGAGACCCCAATCTCTCCCACCCCCACCCCCCTGCGCTGGGGGAAGCTTATCTTCCTTCCGCCTCCGGGGCCTGGCCTCCTGGGAGCGGACGTAACTCTCCGGCCCTCCCTCCTACCCTCTTCCCCCACTGGTGCCTAGTCCGCTCCCAAACCCGGAAGTGGAAGTGGGGGACCCTCGCCCCCCAAGAACGTACCGCGCGCCCCCTCACCCCTGCCCAGGACCCCGTGGGCCACGCCCCCGGCCTCCTCCCGCGTTGGGGGTGGGGTCCTTGATGTGGGGTGGGTTCCCTCGGTCCTCCCACCCCTCTTTCCTCGGCTTGTGTCGGTGACCCTGGTTCTATTTGGGGGAGGGCTGGGGGCTGGGGGGAGGCACTCCTCTTCCCTCTGCCCCCCCCTACCCTCCATCCCATGGTTTCAGTTCCCTCTCTTAATACCTGGAGATTCCACCTCCCAAGCGGACCAGCTAGCCCCCGACCCCCAATCCAGCTACTTTCTTGGATCTCCCAAAACGCTTTAAGGGGACGTGGGGTGGAGGTGGGAGAGGGGGGGAGGTCGCAGGATACTTTCCTCCTTTCAGTTCCTGGGAACTGGGTCTTTTCCTCAGTTGCCAAACTGTAGCATTTGAGGCTTGGGGGTCAGCCTTTGGCACCCTCAAAACCGAGTCTTTCTGTCCCACATTTGCCTCCTCCTTTTCAAACTCCCTTGGGATTTCCTGCACCCCAGCATTCTTTCAGGCTGAAAAAGAGGCTTGGAAGGGTAATGGGGAGCATTCACCCTTCTCCTTTCCCTCGTTTTTTGGGGGGAGGCCGGGGCTGAGCCCTTAATAGTAGGAAGGGGTTTTCTCAAGAGCTCAAATAAGGTGTTTTGCCAGCCTTTCTGTCTCCTTCCCTCCCCACACCCACCTACCTGTCCCAGGATATCCAATGTGGAGGGCATCCCTAATGGCCCAGGTATTGGAGGAACAAAAGGCTGGTGGGGAGAAGGAATCCTAGCAGGAAAGTGGAAGCTGTAGGAAAACATGACTGGTTTCCTTAAAGAGGAGGGTCTACCAAGCTCCATGAGAGCTCTGGTTCCCAAAAGGTGAGGGACACTAGGTGGTCTGGGTCCCAAGAGCAAAATAGAGCAGAACTTGTGGTACAGTGGAGAGAGCGATTGGTCAGGGTTCAAGTCTCATCTCTGATTGTGTCTTGGGCAGGTCACTTCTCTGAGTCTCAGAGTAGTCAGGGGTTCTTAACCTAAGGTTCATAAACTTGTTTTTTTTTTAAAGTTTTTTTTTTTAGTAACTTTCAATGTAATTTATTTCCCTTGTCTTCCTATGTATTTTATGCATTTAATAATATTCTGAGAATGGGTTCAGGAGCTTCACCAGACTGTCAAGGAGATCTGTGATCTAAAAAAATAAAGACCCTTCAGACTAGATGGATGGCATTTCAATAAATTTATGGTTCTCTGACCTGTGTCTGCTTAGAAAATTGGGGCCAGAATGCTTGAATCTCAAGGTAAATGGTGTCAGGATGCCTGCTCCCTGGAGTAGGGAAGAGAATACTGGATTCAGAGTAGAATGGATCAAGATGCCTGGGTCCCCAGAACATCTTAGGGCCAGAACACTTGGCTCCTTAGCAGTGTGGTAGGACTAGGGCAGGCTTGACTGGGAGAGAGCAGTGCCGCTTCTCTGCCAGGAGTGTCTGTCTGTCTCCTTTGGAGGAATCTAATTACTCCTGAGTGGCTCCCTGGGGCTTCTGCTTGCTATCACTGAGTGCCCTGGAGAGGAAAAGAAGGAAGGATTTAAGGCCAAGAGACTGCAAGAAGCAGCCTGGGGGTTCCCAAGCCCCAGTTGGGTAGCAGGATCACATACAGGAGGCTAGTAGGGTGTAACTGGTTTGGGGGATGATTCCTGATGAGCCCTTCTGTGGGCTTTCCACAATGCATGTAAACAACCACTCCAGAACCTGGGAAAAGGACTTCTAGGCCCAGAACCCTAAGGTGGAAGCTGGAAGGGGATGGGTCACTGTTCCCCTTGGGACTTAGCTGGGGATGTCGTTGCCGGGGCTACAGGCAGTGGTGGGGCATTCGGCCAATGAAGAACGCCAATGAGGTGTTCTTTGGATGACAGTTGCCTAGGCAACCCCACGAACCAACCCAGCCTTCCCTTTCCAAGTGGTGTGTATATATGTGGAGTGGGGGTGGGGTTGGATTTAAATTGGCCCTTTTCTTCATTAGAATGTTTTTGAGGGGGGGTGGGGAAGAGGAAAGAGGATCCTCCTTGCGTTTTTCTTTTACTATTTCCTGGGTAACAGCGGGGCATGGGGAGTAGGAGGGGGCACAAGTGAAAGGAAGTGGGATGTCTCTGTGGCTGTTTCAAGCTCAGTCCTGGTTTCCAACTCTGAAGGTGGGTGTCCAGTGCTGGCTCAGGAAGGGAAAGTCTGGCAGTCTTAACCTTATCTGAGTTGGTGAAGGTGCAGAGTGAGAGTTTACTCCTACTTGTATATATTTGATCCTTAGATTTCAATTTCAATTTGATTTCCCTGGGCAGGAGGAGGGCTCTGAGGATAGAGTTTATTTTCTCTGATTGTAGTGGGAATCGGGTGGGAGGAAGGGGCCTCTTGTTCTCCTTGCCCTTTGGACACAGTCCCTTATCCCCCCTGAATGTTTTGGGGGTACCTACCTCTGATTCAGCCCCCCCTCCCAGATCTTGTTGGACACTGAAGAGCTAGCTGTGTAGCCCCCGGGGCCCTGCTGCCCTGCTGCCACCATGAGTGAATTGGAGCAGCTGAGACAGGAGGCGGAGCAGCTCCGGAACCAGATACGGGTAAGGGGCAGGCTGGAGAGGGAGGGGGCAGGTTTTAGGGGCTGATATGGGGAGGCAAGCATGTTGGTTCAGTTGCTGCCATAAAGTGGTTACGATGAGGGAGGGGGCTTCCCTTTCTTGTTTCTTGATTTATCCTCTATTTTCCTGTGACTTTTTTCTTCTAATTTTCCTTCCTGTCTTCATTTCCCCAACCTGTCTCTTGGTATTTACTTTCATCCGTCTCATCTTTCTTGTTTTCTCTTCTCTACTTCCTGTCTTCTTTTTGTTCCTTTACCCTCCCCCACCTCAATTTCACACTATGGCCTTGTTTGGTCTCTCTTCCCTCCCCTTAAATCCTTTCTGTCTCCATCACAGGATGCTCGAAAGGCATGTGGGGATTCAACACTGACCCAGGTGAGAAGGGTTTGGGAGGTTGAGGGGGGTGGGCAACAAGATAGAATGTTTTGGGTTCTCTTGACCCTCATGTTACATTGTACCTCCAACTCCTCTGCCCAGATAACAGCTGGGCTGGACCCTGTTGGAAGAATCCAGATGAGAACACGACGGACCCTCCGTGGTCACTTGGCAAAAATCTATGCCATGCACTGGGGGACAGACTCAAGGTACACCACTCAAGGAGGGTGGATAGTGTCCAAGAACTTTTGCATCACGTTTCTCCATCATACCGAGGATGGCTGGGCTTTAATAATAGGGAAGTCTTTCCTTCAGGGGATCATGAAAGCTTTAGTCAAGAGAGCTAGACCTATTAGGAATGATTTGAGAAGTTCTGGGGAAGGGCATTTCCATTAGGGTTCACGGTGCTATCTTGAACAAACTGTGGTTGTCTCCTCATTGCTGCCTTTCTGCTTTCCATCTCCACATTCACCGTAACCTTAGTACCGAGGAGAAAAGAAGTATTACCATCTAGAAGCCACTGCCCTAGAACCACAGACAACATCTACAGTTACTCTCATGTTGTCTAAAAAGTAAGCTTAGAGTGGGGAATCAGTTTTTTCAAGTTCAAAGCTAGGAGAATTCAGGAAAAAGGAATGGAGGAAAATTGTTCTGGATGGCAAACTAGACTGTGACTGTCCCCATCCCTTCCATCCAGACTTCCAAACCTTTCCTCTGCCCTGGCTTTCTCCCCCTTAGGCTGCTGGTCAGTGCTTCACAAGATGGAAAACTCATCATCTGGGACAGTTATACCACCAATAAGGTAAGGAGGATCAGCATATGCGTGTGGGAGGTAAGAAGCCTGGGTTGAAGGCTGAGTTGTGACCCCATGTCCTATGTACCCTCCCCCTTTTCCCCTTCAGGTCCATGCTATCCCTCTCCGATCCTCTTGGGTCATGACCTGTGCCTATGCGCCCTCAGGGAATTTTGTGGCTTGTGGGGGGCTAGACAACATCTGTTCCATCTACAGTCTCAAAACCCGAGAGGGCAATGTCAGGGTCAGCAGAGAGCTGCCAGGCCACACTGGTAAGAGGATGCTGGCTTGGGGAAGTCAGTTGGGATGCATTTTCTTCCTTTCCATGGCAGCCATCCTGACCCCCTACCCCCACATACTCCTCCTCTTCTCCCACCCAGGATACCTGTCTTGTTGCCGCTTCTTAGATGACAACCAGATCATTACTAGCTCTGGAGATACCACCTGGTGAGCCCTGAAGATCACTCTTAACCCTCCCTAGATTACTTCCTCTGTACCTTCTCTTTTGTACATTGGGCATAGTAGTAGAACTGTTTAGTGGAGCGTCTGAGATCCCTGTACTTACTATCCCTTCCTTTTAAGCTTCTGTTAACCTCTCTATGGTTGAAAGCCTTTCTCCCAACTTCTGCCAAAGAAGTTGTGGCATCCCCTTCCTTGGGTATTTTTGAGCTGGATGTTGGGGAAGGGTCTGGGGGGCAGGGGGGAATGGGTAACGAAAAAGCACATCACGTGTTCTGCCTGCTTACCTCTTATGTCACGTGATCTCCCATCAGTGCCCTGTGGGATATAGAGACAGGACAGCAGACAGTGGGCTTTGCGGGACACAGTGGGGATGTAATGTCCCTGTCTCTGGCTCCGGATGGCCGAAGTTTCGTCTCTGGTGCCTGTGATGCTTCCATCAAGCTGTGGGATGTTCGAGACTCCATGTGCCGGCAAACTTTTACAGGCCATGAGTCTGACATCAATGCTGTGGCCGTGAGTGAGGGGCCTGGGTGGGGCGTGATGGTTTTGGTAGTCTTTTTTTTCTCTTTCACCTTTCTCCTGACTGCTTCTCTTCCTGTTCTCATCCTGCCAGTTCTTTCCAAATGGCTATGCCTTCACCACGGGCTCTGATGATGCCACATGCCGCCTCTTTGACCTTCGGGCAGACCAGGAACTACTCATGTACTCACATGACAACATCATTTGTGGCATCACCTCCGTTGCCTTCTCCCGAAGTGGCCGGCTGCTACTGGCTGGCTATGATGACTTCAACTGCAACATCTGGGATGCCATGAAAGGAGATCGGGCAGGTGAGAGTAACTTTGAGGAGGAATCTAGGAGCTTGAACAAGTAAGTGTGTGGAGAGCTGAGACAAGTACAGGGCTGACTCCAATCAACTTCTCTTCCCAGGTGTTCTTGCTGGCCACGACAACCGTGTTAGCTGTCTTGGGGTGACTGATGATGGCATGGCTGTGGCCACGGGTTCCTGGGACTCCTTCCTCAAGATCTGGAACTAGCTGCCCTACCCCCAATGTATCAGGCCAAGAAGGGGGAGGGAGGGCCATGCCCCACACTACAGGCCAGGAGTTGGGGAGGGGAGGGAGGGGACTGGTGGAACCACGCCTGGGCTCTCTCCTCCCTGGGGCTCATTTCCTCCCCTAGACATGGGGATGGGATTGGGAGGAATCTCCCTACCCTCTTCTTTGCCTTCCCTGGTCGGGAGCCTCTCCCTGCTGGAGGGCCAGGGTCAGGGCCAAGAGTGGAAAAGCTCCAGGAAGTGGCTTTTTAAAACTGGTTTTATTTTAATTTTTATTATATTTTCTGTTTTTCCATAAAGGAACCAATTCCAACTCTGTACCTAGCCTCTGCCCCTGCTTTGCTTCTCCACCTCCCAGAAGTCCCTTTCTGGGCATTTGACTGCTCAGAGAAACTCAGCACTATTGGAAAATAAGATGCACCCACATTCCAGAATGTGGGGTGTGGAGAAGACAAAAGAATAGGTGGTATAAAGCAGCTGAGCCACAAGTATATATCATGCTATCTAGAGAGCTGATGAGAGAAGCAGCTGAGAATCTTGAGGTCTGAGGGAAGGTTAGAGGCTGCAATTTTTGCTCCCTTCTCATAGTTCCCAGAGCTCCATCTGACCAAGTGTTGGCCCAGCTGATTGCACAAGATGAGGATGTGGAATTTCCTTACCTAAACGAAGTCTAAAGAAAGTATCCTTGGAGGGTAGACTAGCTTTATCACCCAAAGGGGTTTCAATCCTCTTCTTGGTAAATTGTTGGGGTATCCCAGGGGCAAACTGGCTCCATTCTCTGGAGTTGACATGACCCTCTTCTGTCTTCCCTCCACCCCCAATAAAGAGACGGCTGAGGCATAAGGGGAGAACACACACTAAGTTTTATTTAGGGGTGGGATGGGTATTTACATGGGGGAGGTGAGGGGTATTGTCACATAGAATTTGGGGTATGGGCAAAAAGGCAGACCGAACAGACTGGCCCCTCCCTTGCCCCGCCCCAGGAAAGAGGGAGCAGCCAGGGCCCAGGAAGACCCATTTGTGGGAGGTGGTGGGGGAAATAGAATGGAAACAGGGTACAGAGTCCCTGGGCTGAGGGGCTCAGAGATTTGTAAACATTAACCACTCTCAGAAAGGGGATGGGGGTGGGGGCTCCCTCCCTCCAGCTTCCTCACAGGGTTAAGGCCACTCCAGGCTCAAGGGTCCCCTAAGTTCAAAGTCTCTTCAGCTGGGGGAGGGGAGGGGAAGACACAAGGAAGGGGGATAATCAGCCTCCCTACACACACTGGCTGTGGCAGGGGGGTGGTTACATTCAGTCACAATAGTAGCCCTCCCCCACCTCTAATGCCACTGAATACTGGCAGAAGGGGGGCAGAGAGTGAAGGGAAGGGGGAGTCAGGGAGGCCAGCAGCAACAAAAAACAAAACAAAACAAACATTTCCCCCCCCCCATCCCCATTATTGCTTTAGAGAGTATTACACAGACACTAACACTGTTGAAGAAGCCAAGGGGAAGCAAGTAGGGGAGCCTCCCCCACCCAAGGCCATGACCAACTCTGAACCAGTTGCCACTTTGGTGCAAAAATAAAAAAATATGGGATCCAAGGGGGTAATGTTGCTCTTCCCCCTCCCCTCCTCCCCCAGGGTAGGGGAACAAGTACATTCATGAGGGGGAGGTAGAGGCAGAACCCTAGCCTAATACTGTGCACTCTTGGGGGTTGAGAGCAGTGTGGATAACGTTGGGGAGACAATGTAAGAAACCCAAATGGATATCAATTAGATGATAAAAGAAACAGAAATCCCAAGCTACCCTTACACAAGACAGACAGACATGTCTCCTTGATATCCTCCCCCCTCCCCCATCACAGTATTTGTAAAAAGGAGAGGGGAGTAGAGAGACCATTTGTTGCTCTCCAATTTGGTCAAATTTAAAGTTGTGTGAAGCACACCTCTAACCCTCTGGCCCCCTCAAACCCCATCTCCAAGCTGCCTTTCCCTGGTTTCCTATTCTTCTAAGACTTCATAGGGAGGGCAGATGCTGGAGAGGGTCGTCCATTTCCTAATTCCTTCTGCCAAAAACTGAGGAGTAGGGCATAGGGCATAGGTGCCATGTCCCAAAAAAATACATTCATATGGGGGACTGGGAAACTGGGTTACCCAGCACTAGTCCCTCCCCCCACCCCCTAAATGGCAGAGATGGAAAAAAGCCCCTCAACTTGGGCCACTGCTTCTTGCTCCCTTAACAGGGCTAACACTGACACAAGGCTCCATTCCTACTTACCCAGCCAAGGGGAACAGGCTGGTGGGCCCATCAGATTTGTGCAACTTACCCCTAAAGCAGCAGAGCAGGGATGGCTTCCTCAGCCCCTGCCCCCCAGAAACATCAGCAACAACCACAGGAACCACCCCAAGCAGTTCGCAGTGGGTCCAATAGAGTCAAAGAAGACCCTACTGTGCAAACTGTTCTTGCCCAAGCTTCCAGTTACACAGAGGGCTGGTATATGGGGTGGCAAAGGCTAAGTGCAGCCTAGGGGAAGAGGAACATGGACTAGGCAGGTCCCTGGGCCTTAGTTCCCTTATCACCCCCCAAATAACAGTGTTTTGTTTTTTTTTAAATCAGAACCCACCCTCCCCTCTCGTCATTTTTTAAAAAAAGGACCCTTGGGACTTCATTGCCACCCCAAAAAGATCCCAAACCCATCAACCCCCAAAGGGGAGAAAGGGTACTGGGAGGGGAGGGGGAAGTCTATTTTGTTGTTGTTGTTTTTTTTTTTTTTTAACATTTTCTTCATGTTTTAATAAAAAAAGTCCCCCTCCCCCAACCCTCCTGCCCCTCCCCCCCCAATCTGTAAAGTGCCTCGTGGTGGGTGAGTTAAGGTGCATCATGTGGTTTGTAACAAGTGCTGAGGACTCTGCCTCTTTTTCCTCCAGCTTCTGCCTTCCCCCTGTCCAGGGGGAACCTGGCCAGGCTCAGGGTCCCAGGTATCCAAGCCACCTCCTTCCCCCACCTCAGGTGGGGCTGGGGGGCTGGCTGTTCAGTAGTCCTCCACACTCTCGATCTCACTTGGGGATCCATGCAGGGAGTAGCCTGGGATCAGGGAGTAAGGGATTTGAAAATAAACTCAATATTCGTCAGACTGTCACCAATTAATTCCATTGCTCCCTGAATCCCCTCCCCAACCAGTTTTGGCTCCACAGGAAGGGATCCCCAACCTTCATACCTACCCAGGATGCTGGGGTCTGCATGCAGCATCAGTGCTCTCCGCTTAGCCTTGCTGCCCTCCCCAGGGCCCAGCTTTGTGTTGTGATTGGTTTGGAAAGCAGCTTGTAGGGAGCTTGTATTGAGCCATGCCTCCTGTAAACACAGGGCAAGATCAGAAGAAAAACTGAGAGACATCATTTTCACTGTCTTATGAAAGAGCAAAGAGCACTGGGCCCCCACTGGCCATGGATCAGTCCCTCTGGATCCCTACCTGCTGCTGCTGCTGCCGTTGCTGACTAGCCTTATTCTTGGCCCTCCGCTCTAAGAATTGTTTGGCAAACTCTTTGGCTTCCAACGTGTCCCCTAGACAGGACCGGATGTAATCGTGAACATCATAGGGAGATTCCACCTCTTTCAGGATCGCCACAGCCATGGGCACTGTAGGGGTTTGTGGGAAATATCAGGGACCACCTGAGTATGCTTACACAGGCCCCTGGCTCCCCCACTGTGCTCTGTCCATACCATCTAGGCTCCCGGTGGTGCTCAGCGTGTGAAGCATCTGTTCACACCACTGGGTGAAGCCATCCTGGGGCTTAGGAATGCCCTGCAACAGCTTCAGCAACTTCTCTTCCTCATCTGTCTTCTTTCTCCCAGGTCGACCAGAGGGGTGGCCATAGGAATCACTGTGTCAGAAGAATGGAGTGAAGTCAGGGCTCAGAGCTGACCCTGCCCCATCCTTCACCCTGCTGTGTCCCTGCCCTCCCCGTCCACCCAGACTAGATCAAGAATCACACCCACCTGAGCAAAGGACTGCTTCGGCTGTTCTTGAGGCCCAGGCTCCTGGCCAGGTTGCTGCTGCCCTTGAGTGTTTCCTCCCAGAGCCCCAGACTTCCACTGCCCCCACTCTTCTCTAGCCCACCCCATAGGGGTCCTGCCTCTGCCACCCACTGGGATAGAGGGGCGCTGCCCAGGCCCCCATGCTGCAGAGACACAGAGAGTAGGGGGAATCAGATTAGTGGAGATGGTAAGATAGAAGGGATTTCTACAGCAACTGCCAAGAGAATTGGGTGAGAGAAAGTTATTCTTGGTATTTGTATGAGGATGGGGAAGGGGGTCAGACAGGAGCGGGAAGGGTACACCTTTACAAAAAAAAAGGAAGATCCTCAAAATCTAATTGGGCTTTAGAATAAAAGGAAAGGGGCAGGTAGGTGGCACAGTGCATAGAGCACTGACCCTGGAGTCAGGAGGATCTGAATTCAAATAAAGTCTCAGAAACTTACTAGCTGTGTGACCCCAGGCAAAGTCACTTAACCCTCACTGCCTCCAAAACAAAACAGAGTAGGAAAGGAGGGCAGGGAGAAAACGCACTTGTCCCTCTATTTCCACATGTGTTCTGCTTCCTATCAAGCTCTAGGTCACCTGAGGAAGCTGAAGGCAATAGGCAGGATGGTCCCCCTCAGGTTCTAAGGTATCACTCTCATATATGGTATATGAGATGGGGTGGAAAAGACAGGGTAAGAAGATAAGGGGACCTCAAAGGAGGGGTTATGGAAGCATTGCTCAGATCTGGCTTTGGCTTACTGTCCGCTGGGCTGAGGCTTGGGCTCGAGGAGGCTCCCGATGCTGTTGCTTGTGCAACTGCCGATCACTCTCCAGCTGCAGCTCCAACAGGGCTTTCATTGAGAGGCCTTGCTTTGCCAGGCCAGCCCAGAGTGGAGGAGGAGAGCCTGGTGATGCAGGCACTGCCTGTTGCTGCTGCAACAGCTTTAGGAGCAGCTCCTGCTGCCGAACCTGGGAAGAAACATATGTTGAAGTCAAGATTTCACCAAGTCAGAAGTGGGGAAATTGACTGGATAGTATCTAAGGTCCTTTCTAACTCTGAAAAAAGGATGAAGCTTGCTGAAAACTGGAAACAAATAAATTAATAAATTTCGGGGAGAAAAAAAAGGAATGCATATAGCTAAGGTTCCTGACTGATAATTCTTTTGTCTTTGGAAGGAGCTGTCCCCTTACATTCCCTACCTGCTTGCGTCGATACAGCTCCTCCTCCTCCTGCCTCCGTTTCTGTTCCTCCTGCTGCTGCCTCCGCTTTTCTTCCCGGCGTTTCCGTTCCTCCTCCTCTCGTTTTGCCCTGAGTTCTACATCTCTCCGCTCTTGGAGCTGAGAAGGAAAACAGCATACAGAGCCCTGCCATTTGGCCCTTCAGTCGATCCCACCTTTATGTTCAGCCTTAAAGTGACTCACTTACTTTATGTTGCAGCTGGAGTTGTTCTAGAATTGGACCCTGAGTCGAAGAGTTAATTGGTATGTCCCACAAACTGGCCTCACCACCTGAAAAAAGGCAAGGGAGAGGAAAAGAGTGATTTTCAAAGAAAGAACTTTTTATCCTGCAGGTGCCTGTTCAGAAAAGGAATGGCATCAGAGGAATTAGATAAAGGGAATAGGTCAGGTCTCTGCAGTTGGTGGGGCTCTGTTGGATGTTACCCTAAGTGAAGGGGAATCAACTGCTTTCCAGGTTACTGGCAAAGAATGAGACAGAAGGTAAATTTTGAGTGATAGGAAAGTGGATACTTTGTCTTTTAAGATGGAGGTAGAATGGCAGAGGAGAGGTAGGAAAGGATTCAGATGGCCTTCCCTGGTCATATACATACCTGACTGTGATGAAGCTGAGGTATGCAAATCCCAGAGGGTGCCTGAGTCTGGCACCGACAAGGAACGGTTTATGGTTGGAAGGAGGTTCTGGTCCCCACCTCTGAGAAGGAAGAAATCTGACTTAGGACTCTAACCTTATTCCTAAGTATGAGCCTTCCTTTCACATTCTGGGGACAGAGGAGAAGGGAGAAACATCTCGTGCTGGTTATACCTGGGTTTGAGAGCCTGTAGCTGCTGCAGAAACACAGTGAGCTGTTGCTGCTGCTGAGGCGTCAGGTCTCCCATAGCTGCCTTTTGCTGGAGTGCACACTGTGGGAACTGGCGGCTGGGTAGTATACAGAACAGTCAATTTCTAATCCCTGCGGCAAGACTTCAAACCTATGTTCCAAAGAGCTGAGGGAAGGGACTCCCTACCTCTGCCCACCCACCTCAGGACTACCTGTTGATGAGCTGAAGGAATTGCTGGTGCTGCAGTTGCTGGTACAGCGCAGCTGTTGCTAATTCCTGTTGCTTTTTCAGCCGCTCCTGATCCATGTTTCCCTGAGAGTTGGACAGAGACAGAAAAACAGAGGCAACAAAGTTCAATGTGGTAGCAAAAGGAGAGCACTAGAGACCATGGAAAAGCACCCCAGAAGGAAACATTCTTCCTAACCTTCTCACTTCTTCCCCTATCTCCTAACTAAACTTTTCCTGGGTCTTCCATCATCACTCATGAGATATCTTTCTCATACAAACCCTAGTCCCCGGAGCAGTATATTAAATGTTCTCACCAGCAGTGGGGGAGGTGAGGGTCCTGGGGCAAAGGGCACACGCCCCCACATCTTGATAACCTCACCCAGTGGTTGGAAACCTTCGTCACAGCCCCGTTTCACCAGCAATGCCATGGAGAAATAGCCAGCTTGGAACCATTCTGCCATCTCCTGTGTTGTGAAGGGACCTAGTTAAGAGAGAATACGTTGAGGTCAAGAGGAACTAACCACATGGATGTCCTTTCTCCAACCTCTGATTCATCCTTTCTTAGACCAAGTTATCAACTCCCTGACCCTCTGAAATACCTTGAATCTCCCCTTGTGGGTCTTTGTAGAACCACTTCCGGGCAGCCCCATGGCTGAGTGGCAGAGCAGCAGCTGCCACTGAGTGTCGAAGTCCTTGGCCCTGCATGGCAGCTGTGAATTGCTCCTCCTCTAGGGAGCTATCCTGTAGTGATGCCACCAGTTTTTCTGCCTCCTAGCATACCAAGGAGAAAAAAACATGGGGTTAATAGCTGAGGCCAAAGCAGGATGGGGGTAAAAAGGTAGAAAGGGTCAGCTGGAGTTAGGGACGTGGCAGATTGAAATTGGGCAAAGGTAAGACCCATGGGCTAGGGAGTGCTCAAGCAGCCCCTTTGTCACCTGCTGCAAATGTTTCATGCCCTCATCATCTTCTGTGTCTCCAGGAGAACTAGGTGGTGAGCCAGCCTCAGGGTTCACCCTAGTTTCATCTCCTAAGGAAGGATGGGAAAAATAAAAAAGGAGCAGCATATGCCCACACAACTTACCTCCAGCTCTAGAGCAACTGAAACAAAAAGCCCTGCTCCACCCATTACTCCCTCCCAAGGGTGTTCCCACCAATCCCTGAATTCACTCCCTCCTACTACCTTCAAACACTGGAAGATCTTTCTCAGCAGCCTCATCCCCTTCTCCATCAGGTCTCCAGAGAGGATCCAGAGTAGGCAGGGGGGATGGAGGATGCATTTTTTCCTCTTGGATCGGTAATGGGCCTGGTTCCATGCCTAAGAGAGAAGTGACAGAGGAACATAAAAATCAGAACTTGCTAAGATACAAAATAGCTTAAAGGTGATGAAAATGAAGCCCAGGAAGTCATAATCTTTTGCCTGAGGCTACACAATTATTCAGTGGAAGAACATGGAGTTTAGATTGGCGTCTAGTGTTATTTCCATCATTGGAAGCGTGGGTCCACCCTGCTAGTGATCAGTCTGATCCTATCCCTTCCAATAAACTTATCACAGGATTTCATCTCTTTCCTCGGCCTTTCAGGTTTCCCCCTTGACCCTTCCGTTCTTCAGTCTTACCTGACTCAGCTCCCTCTCCATTTTGCCCATCCAGCTTCTCCTCCTCCTCTTCTTCCAGACCTTGGAAGTCTAGCTCTTGTTCCTCAGGGATTGGCTCCTTGGGACCCTTCTGTGCCATACCATTTATTTATTTTGGGGTAGAAAGAGTGAAGAATGAGAAGATCTAGTCATGGTGGAAGTTATTACCAGTTCTCCCGGCCCAATACTTCCCAATCTTTCTCTTAAGATACCTTAAGGGGTAAGAAGGCCCCAGAAGAGTCAAAGGTGCCCATTTCCTCATCTTCATCCTCCAGACACCACTCAGGGAGTCCATCCTTGTCATCATCAAAGCCATCAGGACCCCGAGACCTCCGGGGGTGGGAGCCTCCCCCACCCCGTCCCTCTTCCTCGACACCCCCACCCCGCTCCCCTCGCAGCTCAAACTCAAATTTTCTTCTCCTCTCCCCATGCTCCCGCCAGCCAGCGGATCGGGGTCCACCATCTGAGGAACAAAGGGAGGCAGAGAAAGGATCAGTATCTGAACTCCACAGTTCCAACTGATGTTAATAATCTTGGAAAAGGTGCTAAGTCCAAGAAGCTACTTCTTTATCTTCTCAGGATTTTCTATGCCCCCTTCTTTGACTTGGAACTCTAAAGGAGAAGGAATTTCTACTTAAGCTCCATGCCTTTCCCCCCATCCCCTCACCAGGACTGGTAGAACGCCATCGATCTCCATCTCGACGGGGACCTGCCCCAAGTCGCCAACTGCCCTCATCTTCCTCTTCTTGGTCCTCCCGTAGAGAACGCCAATTCTCACTGTCTGAGCGGGCATGTTCCTTTCGGGGTCCTGATCCTCCCTCCTCAAACCCAGAACGTACTGGGAGTAGGGCAAGAATAAGATTAGGCTAGAGGGGCAGGCCATTCATATGAACTTTAGTAGAAAATGAGGCATTCATCCCTTGCACGATGATTTCCAAAGCTTCTTTCAAGGGCAACCCAATCCCTTTCCCTCCCAGGCTTAACCCAACTGTGTTCCTTCCACATCCGCTGTACCTCCATCTCTCCGTGTTGACTTCTCAAACCGCCTCTCGCCTCTGTAAGAGGTAAAGTGGTGGAGAAGATGTTAGATCAAATAAGAAAAAATCCTCATTATCCTGAAGTTCTACAAACCCTTTAGTCATTTTGTACTAAGAGAGCAGATGGAAAGGACAAAGGTGAGCCAAGAGAAGAGGTCTAGGTGAAAGGAATATTTGAAACTTAAACAGAATCTGAATTGGGTAGGAGGGGGATGGGAGTGGGCATGGGGGTGGGGGTGGAGGGCAGTGGAGAAGACCACTGCCCTCCACAGGACCAGAAATCAATTTAACAAAGAGTCTAAAAAGATATATGAGAAAATAACTGGTCTTCCAGTGACCTCACTTCTCTGTTCAACTTATTCCCTGTCTATTTACTCTTTCCTCTATTCAGCCCATACCTATCGTCCCAGCTCTGGCTACGCTGGATCTCCCGAGGACTTCGTCCAAAAGCTCCATCTCCTTCTTCAATGCTTCTTTGGTAAAAGCTACTATCACCTCTACCCCGGCCTGGAAAAAGAGGGGCTAGATACCATAAACTGGCTGGCAGAGGAACCTACCAGGCCCCATTATTAGGAATCCTTAGAAGCAATTGACCCACTCCCCTCACCCTACCAGAAATCCCAGTAATCCCCTAATACCTCGGCTCCTCGTGCTGCCTCTGCCACGAGAGATACCACCTGGGGGGGGGCCAGCCCCCTTCCCCATCAGCCTCAGCACAGCCACACTGTTCACTGACAGGGAGAAGTTTCTCTGAGGAAGGAGCCAGTGTTGGGAATGAGAACCCAGGGTAATTTGCTTCTCCAGCACCTGGCTCTCTACAAGTCCACTCTAATACCCTACCCTCAGAAGACATTCCCCATCCCCAAAATCAGGTATCTGACTTGCCTGTCCATTTACTTTCTAAAACATAGTTATCTAGTTCTTAAGCCCCACCTGCTCCTCTTCTGTCAGAGGCTCCAATGCCAATGGCTGTAGTGGTTCCTCCTGTAACACCGCGGCAAATTCTTTGTCCTGCAATTCATCTGGGATCTGTTAGTCCCAGAAGTAGAAAAGTTGAGACTATATATCTGTACATACTTCCTTAATGAGGTATACACACTAAAAGAACAAAATAGTTTCTCTGGGTAGACTCTCTTTTGGGGATGCCTACCCACCTTATTCTCCTTGACATAGAGTGCCAGCATCTCCTCACGCCCATAACGATACTCAGCCAGCTTATATTTAGGCATGGCAGGGGAAGGAGGTGGGGAGATCACACTACTCCCACTTGATAGTGCCCGAAGCCTAGAGTAAGGTAAGGAAGCAAACATAAGGTCAGGGAAATCTCTCCCTTCTGCCCATAGTTCTTTTACCCCCATAGAATGGGTCCCAACTTACCATTCTGGCCCAAAGTTGAGCGTTTCTGCTGCCATTGTGAAGCTGTTCTGAGTTTCCTGAAGGCTGGAAGTTGGGAGGAGATGGGGAGAGTGTGACAGGAAGATAGAGACCTGATACTTGATATCCAAACACTTAAATGGAAACAAGGAAGGAAGAAGGTGCTCTGGGGAACGAGAAATCAGGGAAAAAGATCAATCAAGGGCACCAGGGTTTGGGAATAAAATTAGAGGCTGCTTTAGAATACCTGGATTATAGACAGTTGTGCAGAGCCATTCACAAAATAAAATGGCAAGAGATAAACCAATCTAGGAGGATGACCTGGAGGTGGAAAAAAATGAACAAGTTAAATCTGATTCCTTTTTCCTCTCAGGTCCCTGAAGCGGACCTCTCAGATGATGCTAGGCTAGGTCCTTGGTCCTTCACTCCATCCCAGAGCTTACCTGGCAATCTGTCCCCCAGCTAGCTGGGGACAGGGAAGAGAGGAGATGGCTCTCTTCAGGTAGAGGCTGGTGTAAGGGGTTGAGCCAGGGGTCACCAGTTATCAGATATGGTCCTTAGTATAATGGTGACCAGGGGTCCTTCACATCTGGGAAAGTTCCTTAAGAGGGGTGAAGAAGGAAAGATAGATTTACTTGCCCCTGCCCTTGACTTTTCAGTCCCCACAGATTTCACAGACCATTTCAAAACCTACTTTTGTACAGAGTACAGATTATTGCCTACATTAAAAACTTAGGAGCTGTTTATCTATGTGAATTACTCAAGCTCCTAGTTTTCCCTCCTCCCATCCTCCATTACATACTGCCAAATGATCAACATCCCTACCAGAGGAAGGTAGGGTAGGGACAAGATGAAAAATTACTTCATAAGTCACTCAGTGAAAAGACTCAGTTGGGGAAAGGGGAGAATCTAGAGAAGGAATTCTTAACCTAGGGTACATGAATAGATTTCAGGGAGCTTGCAAACTTGGAACTTTTTTCAATACAATGAGTTACTTTTGTAACCCTATGCATTTATCATAAACATTTAAAAACAATACTCTGAAAAGGGGTCCATAGGCTTCACCAGCCAAAGGGGTCCATGGTTAAGGACCCCCATTCTGGATAAACTAAATGCAGAGATGATCACAGAAGAGTTGGCTGCATATAGACAGAGTATGGCAGAAAGTAAGAGAAACCTGTTCTCATGCTAAATACGATACTTGAAAGAAATGGACCAAGACTATGAAGAATGTTAGAGGGACAGGGAAGGGAGGATCCTTAAACAATACTGACGGGAATCCTGCTAAGCACAGGACAAGTGTCTTGTTTTGTTTTATTTTTATTTGAATCCTGAGCAATTAGTGCAGTGTCTGGTACCATAGCGCTTAATAAATGCTTGTTGCAAGTTCTGGAAAGAATCAAGTTCTGAATTAACTGGGATGGAAAAGTTCAGAACTGTACTCAAAGGTAAGATGTAGTTATGTGACAGGAATGGACTACTAAGCCACTCTCCAAGACTTTCCTTCCTCCCCCAAGGAGAGGAAGAAAAAGTTAAAAAGTAGTTACTGGGAAGAAACTTCTTTTGCTTGTAGAAATAGGAATTAAAGGAGAGAAACTGAAGGTTTTTATGCCACTGAAGAGAAAACATAGGTATAAGATCTGCGCATCTAAAAGTAAAACTTACAAAAATGAGAAGATGGTGGAAGGAGAAAGAAGAGAATATATCAAAAAGTTCTCTCAACTCTAATAAGGAATCAGATAAAAGAGGTAAAACTTTCTTCATTTCCTCTGTTATTGGACTATTATTAAAATGCAAATGTTCGACTGCCTTTTTAAGAAATAAAGACTAAGAAAAAATCCACCAATCAGCACCTGAAAGAGATCCTACAAGGAAAACCTACAGAAATATCATAGCTAGATTATGAAACTCCCAGCTCAAGGAGAAAATATTTCAAGCAACAAGAAAAAAAACTCAAATTGACAGAGTCACAACTGGAATCACACAAGACCTAGTGGTGGCTACACTAAAAGACTTCAGGTCTTGAACACTATATATCAAAGGGCAAAAGAACTGGGACTGCAGCACCCAGCGGAGTTAAGCATAATCTTAGATGAAAAAAATAGAATTCAATGAACTGCCAAACTTTTAGGATTTTGTTGCAAAAAAGCCCTGAAATCAATAGAAAATTTGACATACAAGATCTAAAAGAAATATAAGGTAAACATCAAAGACTAATTACAAAAGAATAAGGACAGACTTTTTTCTAAGAGGAAATGTAAATCATATGTCTAAGATTGAAGCTGAGTATGATAAAATACTAAAAAGAAAACCATCTAGGAAAAGGTAAAAAGGGTAATTATCTTATACTAATGAGATATGAAAAGAAGAACCGACACAGAGGAATTAGCTGGGGAAAGGGGGCTAGAACCCTACTCTCACTTACAAAGGGTTAAAAGAGGGAACTACACATACATACACATTCACAAACACACATGTGTGCAGACATACATATGTATGTATGTGTATGTATATATTTAGAAGGCTATAAAAGTCTTCTAAGAAAGAAATAAAAGGCTAAGAGAATATGAAGGGACGGAGAGGATAAGGGAGGGATTTTGGTGGGAAGAAGATAAAGGAGGGATCTCTGGTGGGGAGATAGGTTAAATAACAGGAGGGCAAGGTAGCAGGTGGAAGTAGAGAAGTCAGGAGGGATATGAAATAGGAGATGTAAAGATCTCCTAGAAAATAAATCTCCTAGAAAACAGAAAATAAAGATTAGGAGCAGAATTTACCAGGGGAAAGAAAAAGCAGGAGATGTAATGATCTCAAAGTTAAAGATAAAATACATTTAATCAAAAGAGAAAAAGAGGGAAATTATACTATATGATAGTCATATTAATCAATATTGTTTTGGACTATTTAAAATAACTAGACAGTATTTAAGGCTGTAATATTGCTATAGTATAGGAGACAATGAGTTGGTGAACTTAGAAAAATATGGAAAGACTTGGACCTGTAAAGGAAGACATTATCCACCCTTAGAGAAACAGAAGACAAACTAGTATAGTGTGGTCTTACATACATTCATATGAATGTATGTGTCTACACAAATATGTGTATATATGTATGTACACATGTACATCATGTGGGCACGAGTGAGTGCTTATCTAGATAAAGATACCTTAATCATACACTTAATCATGGGGGGGGGGGCGGAAGAACAAAGTAAAAAGTGCACAACAGAGAACAAAAGAAAACTTACAAGGAAGCAGAGAAAAGATGAGTACTTGTGTAGTATTTATTATATAGGCTTTCTTGAAATGAAAATGTGTAGTATTTATTATATAGGCTTTCTTGAAATGAAAATTTATCTCTTATGTGTGCATATTCTCTGCTGTGCATACGGCAATGCTTTTTTCTCCCTTTTCTTATTTTGTATTTAAATTTTAGTATTTAAGTTTATACTGTTTCTGTTTCTTTTCTTATTATGTATTTACATTTAAAATAAACTTAAAAAAAAGACTACCTCTGGGGTCAGAGGTTAGTGGTAAGAAAGCTGAAGCCCTCTGCTTGCTTTCTTAATTGCTCTTCCCAGATTGTTAGAAACAAGTTCAGCTTATATGAGGCAGGAGAAACAAGAAAGTCCGCAGCGCCCCCCCCTCCCCCCAATATGATTAAGTGTATGATTAAGATAACCTATCTAGATGACCTGGGGAAAAAGGAAACTGCACTGGAAGCTATACCTGGAAACTGAAGTTATGTACTTTGTTAGGCATGTACACTGCTCCCCCATTTGGAAAGAGAACACAAGAGATGGTCTCTGTCTGGGCCCCAGAAGCTAAGGAGTTATCTAATACCATTTTTGCTTTTTCTAGTTCCACTGCAGCCCATCCTAATTCACTGTGAGGCGTTAGACTTGCTCCAACATTCCCCGTCCTACTCAAAAACTACATTGTTATTATGTGTCTCTTTTATATACATAGACAACTCTGAATTCACTGAGTTCTTTTAATTTGGCAAACATACATATTACATGCATGTATACACACACATGCATATAATATAGATACACCTGGGGCTGTGCTAGGAGGTATGGATACAAAGAAAAAAAATAAAACATTCCTTGCCCTAAAGAAGATTACATATTGTAGTAGAGATGACATGTACACCAACAGAAAGATAAAAAGTAATTTCAAGAAGGTGAAGGAAACTTGAAAAGGAGGGAAAGAATATCAGGCAAAAGACGAATATAAGCTGTGCTTTGAAGGAGGCCAAGGATACTATAAGGTAAAGTGGAATCCCTAAAAGGAGCTTAATTCCACATGTGGGGCACCATTTCTAAAAAGGCATTGATGTAGGTAGAACGTTGTGTTTGAGGAACAGTTAGCAACCAATTTTGCTAGAATGGAAAGCATGCAAGGATGAATAACATGGAACTAAAGACTGGAAAAGTCAGTGGTAGCCAAGATCATAAAGTGTTTTAAATGGCAGGATGAAAATTTTCTATTTTATTCTATGATAGGGAGCTCCTGAAGATTTGTGTATATGCTGGGGGCAGTATCACATGTTTAGATCTGTGTTTAGGAATGTCAAGTTGGAAGCTGGCCTAGAAAAAGGAGACTGGGAACCCCTACAATAGTTCAGGAGAAAGCTGATGAAGGTATAAGCTAGGGTTAAAGTTGTGTGAGTAGAGACAAGGGAATAATAGATGAGAGAAATGACATGGAATAAATAAGATGTGGCAAATGATTGGATATGAAGACTGAGAAAGAGAAGAACTTCAAGGTTGTGAATCTGGGTGACTAAAAGGAAGGTGGTGCCCCTAACAAGAATGTGTAAATTTAGAGGAGGCATGGATTTTCGATGGGAAATATAAAATAAGTTCTTTTTTGAACATGTAGAATTTGAGGTGCCTTCAAGACAACCAGGTAGAGATGTTCAGCAAGCAGCTGGTAATATAGGACAGGAGTTTAAGAGCAAGATTATGACTTGATATAAAATCTAGGAGCTGTTTAACTGAAGCAAAATCAAACCCATGGCAGCTGATGAAATCCCCAAGGAAGAGGCTATATATAGAGAAAGACAGAGTCATGGAGAAAGGTAAGGGTTACTTCACCATACTAAATTCACAATGGTTCTGTTTTCCCATTTGCACTCATGGGGAAGCATTGTACTCTGGATAGAGACTGTGATAGGAGGATCCTTGGGAAAGGAATAGTTTTTTTACATCTAGGTGTTCTGTCACAGCACACAGTTGTTGTTTGAAATGTGTGTTCAGATGAATTGAATGTAGCAGAGCAAGGGCGAGGAGTGGAGGAAGAAAGGGAAAATGTTAGGGAACTAAGGACTGAATGTCCTAAAATTGTCAGATTCAAGGAAAAAGGAAGAAAATCACACACAGGCTAGTTTTCTTTTCTTCTCCTACAACTTGATGACTATATTCTTCACTTCTCCCAACTTCTGTTTATTCTTGAGCCTCCTTCTTCTCTCTCTCTACACATACACACACATACGTGCATCTCACTTTGAACTTTCTTCTCTGTGAATACCGGAGGAACACCACCAAGAAAATGGGACAACGGTAAATGAACCAATCAGTTTTTCAGTCTTAGCTAGTGTCAGATCTGTCAGGACTGCTCTCACCAAGAAACAGGACAGAAAAGAAAGATGGAGGTGGGAATTAGGTGTCTAGCAAAGTTCTGTGTCAGTGCCTCATCATATACAGTATGACACCATGGTGTGCCCAGGTTCTTGAAAGCAATACTAGCAAAGCACAAGCTCTGTCAGGCTGTATGTATTGTACGAGGGCAAGCCTGGCTAAGTGGCAGAGGTTCATCACCAGGTCAGCCACAAGTTGATATTTTCTTTTGCAAATAACTAAGTCACAAAGTAGGTTAAAATCTGCATTGGTGGAGGAAGGACTCCAAACTAATAAGATTCTAGATTCTTGAAGTACTTTCTTCCCAAAACTCCAAATTTAGCTCCAGTCATAAGTGATGGACAGAAAAATCTCACTCAAATCTCTAATATCCAAAGTAGCTGTCTCTGCTTGGGTCTTCAAAATTCCCCCTATTTCAAAAAGACCTTTCTCCTATCCTGCTGAAAAGTTTCTCATTTAGAAAAAGAGGCAGTCTATTTAGAGAGTAAGCATCTCTGGTCCCTATTTCTATTTCCTGAAACCACCAATATGTCATTCACATTTGCCAATGCTGAAGTACTTTCACATCCTTTCATTTTGTTTGAGCTCTTCTACTGATTCCTCCAAGCTGATGGGATCTGAATGAATTAAAAGTATTTATTAGTTGCTCACCACACGCAAAACACTGTGCTAAGGGACAGTTGTTGCTCCCTAAAACAAGGATTCCTGTCCCTAGACAGAGGCCAAGGAAGACTTTATATCAATTGCAACTCTTCTCTCATCATCCCTAATTCCTAGGAATACTATAGTTTTCAAAATTTTAACTGCTGAATTGTTTTTCCTCACTTTACTTCCAAAGTCAGGCAAGGGTTCAATGCACCACTTAGAAATCCTCCCCAATCCCTTCCTTCTCAGTTACTTACATTTTTATATTATTACTTCTAGGAACTTACTGGTACAAAAAATTCTATTATATAGTCTGAGGAATAATCACAGGGATAAAATCCAAGGATCCAGTTTCCCTAAGGATTCCAAGTCCATCAATTCCCACACACTCTCAGGTATGTCTCCAGTAGCCCAAACTGTTAATTCTCTAGAGTCTCCAAATCATCACCAAGTACCCTGAAGACCTTGATTTCTCAGCTGAACAAGGCTCCTGTGTGACATGATTAAAACATAATCAAACACTACCAGAGCAAACCCTCCCAACATTCCTCAACCTATTCACACTAGCATAAATCAAAATGATACCTAGACAGGTGGCTTATTCTGAAAAAGAAACAAGAGCTGGGGTATCACATCTAGTGGTAAATCAGTTAAAGTGTAACAGTGGGAGAGGAACTATGTTCACAAAATCATATGAACCTTAGAAATAATCTTTTTGTATTCTCATGATACAGAGGACAAAACAAAGGCCCAGAGAGAGTGAGTGACTTACCTAAGGTAACACAAATAGAAAGTAGCACAGCTAAGATTCACTTATGCTATACCAAGTTTTTACTGTTTATCTAAAAAGATATAATGCCTCTAGCAGATGCTGATGAATGAACAGGAGTGTAGAGATAAGTTGCAAGGGATGATGAGGTTGAGATGATCTTTAAGTTAGGATCTCTTTATGAGGGGTAAATTAAAAGCGATTTGGAAGGGGATTCTTCTGACAGAAATTCAGACAATTTACTGAGATAGTCTCTACAAAGATGGTCTTGCTCGGTAAATCTTTATGTGTATCTAAATGTGCACTATGAAAGCAGAATCCTGGAATTTCTGAGAGCTCTGCAGAAAGGCTGAAGTTCTGGAAAGAATGGAGTTCCTAAGGGTGTCTGTTCTGTTTGTCACTGCCAGACAAGAAAATTTAGAGGAAAGACCAAACACTAAAGGCAGCAGCATGGTCCAGGGGATCGAGTCGGGGGCTTGGAATCAGTGCCACGCAGGTCAGACCCCACGAACATTAAGGTCCCTTCTAGCTCTAAATCTAGGATCTTATGACCCAGGAGGAGAAAAGTGAGGGATCCTAACTGCTTGTGGAGATGTATTTCTTGGCCAGAACAGAACCATTGTGAAAAGGGATCAGGATATTGTGGTGAGGAGTTCGGAGGAGCTTCAATTATGGGGAAGTCTCACAATGTCAAAGCTGGAATTGGGATGACTATAGTCCAACCCCCTAACTGGACTGGAGAAGAGACAGGGGTACAGCGGAAAGGGGGGGTTATTCTTAAACAAGAGCGGTGGGGAGGGGGCAGAGGTCGGGTAGAGCACTGCACGCCCTCAGGAGATTCGGGGACCCTTCCCCAATGGGCCCAGGCTGCGGTCCGGGGGCTCCCCGCTCCTGTGGCCACGCACAGCCGGGGCTGGGGTGGGGTGAGCGGAGGGCAGCCCCGGTGGGGCAGGGTCTCCGGGGGAGGCCGGGATGCTGCGGGTGCCCCGCGCGGTTGGGCGTTCAGCCGGAGATGCAGGAGGGGCCTGGCCCGCCCAGTCCCGCCCTCAGGGGAAGAGGGGTTGGCCCAGGCGGGGAGGGGAGCGAGCCTGGCTACGGCCTGCCGCCCCTCCAGCCCGCGGGGTCCCGAGAGCGGCTGCCGGGGTCAGGGGAGGCCCGGGGGTGCGGACGCCGGTCCGTAGGCCCCAGGCGCCCCCCGGACGAGCCGGGCCGGGCTGGATGGGACGGACGCGCTCCTTACCGCTGGTGGGCGGGCGGGCGGGCGATCCCGGGCAGGCCGCGCCAGGCTCGGGCTCCAGTTCCGGGGCGTTGGTGGCGCGAGGCTGGGGCGCGCGGCGGACTGGCCGGCGAGGGGGGAGGGGGAGGGAGGCCGAGGGGGGGCGGCGCGCGCTGGCGCTCCCGCTGCAGCCGCTCCTCTGTGTTTGTGTTTGTAGCAAGATGGCTGCCCGCCTGGCGCCACGTGACGAGGGAACGCTCCGCGCCCAACCCCCCTGCCCCCCGCAGCAACCACCCCCACCCCCCGCCTCGGGCCCGCTCCGCACATACAGAGCCGCGCGGGCGGGCAGACACACGCACGCACCGCACACTCGCACACCTTCGCAAGGGGGCTCTAGTAGGCGCGCGCAACAGCACCTACCGAGCTGCACGTGACCGGGGAGCCCAGCCTGGCGCGTCACGTGACCCGGAGCCAGTTGGGATGGTTTGTTTGGCTGTTTTACACCGCCCTCCCCCCCTCCCGTCCTACTACTCCCCCAATGAAGTGCGCCAGCTCCCCCGGCACCTGACAGGCGGCCCGCCCTGCAGCTCCGAACGGACGGACGGACGGACGTACGTCAGGGCGCCTCATGGCGTCATCGAACCTCGAGCATTGGCAGTGCAGCCGCATCTCTCCTCCTGGGGGTCGGGTTTGGCCGGGCGACCCACGAGGCGGATGGGCGAGGATGGCTTGCAATCAGACCCACAAAAGGGGAGGGAGCCCCCAGGCCCTGCCAGGGCACCCACGGCCCGAGGCAGCGTGGGACGGGGGAGCGGGCCCCTCCCGGCTTATTATTGTGAGGCCCGCATGAGATCATGGATGTGAGAGGCACTTTTAACAACCACAGTAATAGCATCTGTGTAGCGCTTCAAGCTGTGGGAAGCGCTTTACAGATATCTTATTTGATACAACCACCATGGGAGGTAGCTTCCACTGCTATCCGCGTTGTAGAGGGGGAAATTGGTAGCTGGAGGCTCGTGACTTGCCCAGGGTCATATAGCTAAGTAAGTTGCTGCGTCTGGATTTGAACTCAGGTCTTCTGACTCCAGGCCTGACCCTCTGCCATTTATTGGGTCTGCAGCTTGTTCGCATATCTTGTTTTTGCACGTTGTTTCCCGGTCAGACTAGAAGATCCTTGAGACCCGGAACCGTCTTCCCTTTCTTTGTATTGCTAGGATGGTAATTGCCACATAGCAGGTGTTTAAATGCTAGGTGATTGCCTCAAAAACATTCATGTCAACTTCATGAGCATCAGCCCTTTGTTGTGTTACAATGGAGCCTTTTTCACAGTCTGCAGAATTAATTAAAGTATTCATTCTATCAATCAACAAGTATTAAGGACTTACTAATATGTCAGGTGCTGTGCCAAGCATTGGGGAGACAAAGGAAAAAACATGGCTGTCCTCAAGGAGTTCACTTAATTCATTAGAATTAATGGGGAAAACAACATTAAAACAATTGTACATACAATATATATGATGTAAATGGAAAGTATTTCAGAAGCAAGGCATAATGGGTTGGGGCTAAGTGAAGTGAAGATCTGGAAGGGTCTCCTGCAGAAGGAAGCCTGAGAAGTCAAGAGTGGACATGAGGAAGAACATTTTACGTACTAGGGACAACCAATGAAAAGTCACAGGATTAGGACATGCAGTGTCCTGTGGGAGAAACAGCAAGAAGGCCAGTGGTGATGGATCATATAGGGTTCATGGAAGAATTGGTGGGTTGTCCTTCATTCTCAAAGAGGACCAAAATGACATCGCTAGAGTCAAGTAACAGTATGTCCAACTGTGGCTGATCAGACCAATATGAGATCAGAATGCTCTAGCACAGTATGGGCAGAAATAGTCCATATGAACATTTGGGGTCAATTCTCTAAACTTGCACATCTCCCGTTTCTTCTGAACTACTTCAATTCTGTTCTGCTCATAGAGCACAGAACCTTATCTGAGGAGGGCACACCATGCTGGGTAGTCTTTTGGCAATGTCTCCCATGTCACACAATCAATTTCAGAGTTCTTAAGAGAGACTTTGAAAGTGTCCTTGTATCACTTTTTCTGACCATGATGTGAATGTAATGTGAATTCTACATAAAATAGGCTTTTTGGTAAACATACATTTGACATTTAAACAATTTGGCCAGCCCATTGAACTTGTGCTCTCTGTTTGAATGCTTGACAGTTAAGTTTGAAAAAGGACCTCAGTACCTTATCCTGCCAGGTGATCTTCAGACTCTTCCTAAGACAATTCAAATGGAAGTGATTCAGTTTCCTAGCATGGTGCTGGTAGACTTTCCAGGTTTCATAGGCATATAACAATGAATTCAGCACAATGGCTCTGTAGACCTTCAGTTTGGTAGTCATTCTAATATCCCTTCTCTCCCACACTTTCCATTGGTATGGTTTGAGTTATGTCTTTTGATTAATGTGTAAATTGGATTTAAGTGAGGCAGAGTTGCATGAAGTCACCAGCCTCACTGTCTCTTCCAGAGTCGTCACACTCCAGGACAGAGTCAAGGTGACTGGTGATGGCTTGAGATACATTGGATGACCTTGGTGTCTTCAATGTCTAACCAATCTCTGTGTTCCACAGCACCTGCTTCAATTGCCTTCATGGCCATTGGGAAAATTTGTTTTCATCTGCCTATTCCACCAAGGGGAAGTCTTCACATGTTTAGGGTAGACATCACCCCCCACACCCATCCTCGACTTCTCAGTTCCCCTCAGCCTGATTCGGTCTATCTGCTGAAACAGTTTAACAGGGTGTGGCCAATGTGCAGCAGCTTTGTGAAGCCACAGGTGAGAGTTAGGTGGATCAGGACACCAGAGAAGAGAGCAGCCCTGAAAAGGGCTCAGCAGCCCTCACACCCCCTCATGGAAGGAAGTAAAGTGTAAGAAGCAATTTGTGGGATGTGAAACAGAGGAATTTATAATTGATCCTGGAGGTAATAGGAAGCACTAGATTTTTTCTTTTTTTTAACCAGGGGGGCTGTCATAGACCTAGACTTGAGGAAAATCATCTTGGCCTCTGAGTGGAGGGTGAACTGGAGTGGAGAGAGACGTGAAGCAAGGATAACAACCAGAAGGTTATTGCAATAATCCATGTGAGAAAGGATGAAGGCTAACACCAGGATGGTGACTGTGACTTGAGAGGAAAGATATAGGAGAGATTTTTGAAGGTAGTAAAAAGACTTGGCAACAGATTGTATGTGTGGGGAGTGAGGATGACACTAAGGAGTTTCCAGTGAATAAGGAGTTGAGGATGATACCAGGCTTGGATAGTTATGAGAATAGTGGCTGTCTTCTACAGTAACAGGAGAGATAGGAGGAAAAGAGGGTTTGGGTGTGAATGGTAGGGAAGAAGATATAATGAGTTCTGTTTTAGACAGTAATGTTTGGGATGCTTAAGGGCTATCCAGTTGAGAGACTCAAGAAGGAGTTGATGATGACCTTAGTAGAGAGATTAAGGCTAGATCTGGGGATCATCTGAATAGAGATGATAGTTGAACCTGTGAGATTTGATGAGAAAACCAAACAAGATCTTCTAGAGGGAGAAAATATGAGGGCCCTGAATATTGCTTTAAGGGACCTTCATTGTTAGTGGGCATGACCTGAATGTGGTCATGACCAGAATGAAGAGCCAGCAAAAAGAGACTAAGAACTGTCAGGCAACTCAGACAGGTGGAAGAGATCCAGGAGAGAACTGAGTCTTCCTAATTTCATTTATTCAATATATTTGTAGTGGGGGACTTGCCAAACATTAACTTTGGCCTCCATTCTTTTAAAAATTAATTAATTAAAATTCTTTTACAAAGTAATTAATTTATTTATTAAAAATTCTTTTAAAAATTAATTTATTTTCAACTTAAATACCAAAAAGTAGAGCAGAAAAAGAACATGGTATATGAAGCCTAAAATCTTTATTATGAAAATATTAGAACACAGCACTGTGCCTGGTACATAGTAGGTGCTTAATAAATGTTTATTGATTGATTGATACATAATTTGCATTTTCCTGTTAAATATATAACAAATTCAGCAAATTTGCAAAAATGTGTTGTTTCTGTTTCCTTCTTGGTCTTTTCGAGGTTTTCATCATTGGTTCTTTTTATTCTGAACATAACACCAAATAAAATGGGCATTTTCATTTTTTACATAGGAGAAAAGTAAAAGAGGATTGTAAATGAAACTTCAGATTTCTGTTATGTATATTTAATCAGGATCTGGCACATGCCTAGAATGCCTTAGATGGTATGTGGAAGAAACTCAGGAGAAGGTATTTCATCAAGATGCTAGGGAACTGCTTCTGAGAGATCTGTGGTGATGTGTAAGAGACTGTCTTGGAGAGACAGACTATGGAACATGTGTAGACATTCTGTAACTGCTGGTTGGCTAACCACATATTGAAAAGGAGGTTCTTTGATTTGCCGAGGAGGCAAAGACCTGTCAGCTTCAGTTATTGTCTCATTTCCTCAGCTCTTTTTGGGGAGCTTGGCAACAAATGAAGGAGTTGATCCTTATGAACTTGTGAATTTTAAAGGGTTCCTCAATGATTTGGTTATTCCAGAGTTCAGGTTCACAGCTATAGCAAAATATGTCTCCAAGTATAAACCAATAGAGTCTCCACATTTTGGAGTTAGACAATTCAAGTTTACAACCACAGCAATATTATGCTGATGAAGAATAAGGAGGGCTCTTCAGGATTCCAAACTGGTGGTAGCAAAGACAAGGTCTCATCTCTGAACTTGGTGGGACTGATATTATGTGGGAATTGAATTAAACTTTGAATTTGTTACCCCATAAACTGAAGTAGCGTGAAGGAGTATGTTTGTAAATTTGCTCTTGCTTTATATTTGAAATACATATTTTTTAAAAGCTAATCTGATGTTAAGTGCTTCATTGGAACTGAGTGTACTATTCACTGGCCGTTAAATAAATGGGGAGAACATAGAAGTGGGGCTCAAGCCAATGACAATAGAAAACAATAGCTCAACTGAGGGGGTGATGTAGCAACCTGGCCCTTAGAGGTTCCAGAGCTACATACAGCTTATTTTTCTTCTTAAATATACAATAAATCTGATATATAAGCTCTAATACTTTTGCTAGTCTTTATTTCTAGATTTTGTGATTCTTTTCTGGGTATTAAAAATGTTTCAATAACCTTATTTCCTTCCTTTCCATTCCTTTCTTTTTTGTGGATCACCTATTCCTGTTTTCCTTGCTCTCTCCCTACATACTAGAAAAAAAACCCAAAAGACCTTGTCATAAATATATACACATTCCCACACCATGACTGAAATTGTGTCTTATTTTGAGTCTTGAACCTATAATTTCCCAGGAGACGCCTAGTGCCTACCTCTCTGGAATTGAATTTAACTATTGTATTGATCAGCATTCTTAAGTCTTTCAAAGTTGTTTTTCTTTATAATGTTGTTATTTATATAAATTGATCTCCCAGGTATGTCCTTTTTCTTTTCCCTTTATCTTTTTGAGAGTGATCTTTACTCTGAAAATGAAAGAAAAAATTATAACAACACCCAGATGCCTTTGATGAACTCAAGATGCTTGATCCAGAAGAACTGCATCTTCAGGTCCTAAAACTGGAAGATATGATCACTGAGCTACTGTTAGTGATATTTGAAAGATCATGGAAAATTGGAGAAGTATTACAAGATCAGAGAACAAATGTCTCAATTTTCAAAAAAGGAAGCAGAATTTGCAAACTGAATCACTGAGCTTGATTTTAATTCCTTGGGGGAACATTCTAGAAAGGATCTTTAAAGAGATGTTGGCAAACATCTAGATAGGGAAGTGGTGATTATAAAGAGCATGGCTTCATTAAGAATAGATCTTCCCAGACTAATCTAATTTCTGTTGGTGACAGAATAACTAAACTAGTGGATGAAGGACATGACTAGTAGATAAGGGGAATGCTATGGATGTGGTTTACCTGAATTCTAAGAGAGCTTCTGATAAAAATATTCTGTTCATGTGGAGAAGATGATATATGTATTCTGAATTGATTTTATGGCCACTCAGAGTATTTGTTAATGGTTTATGTAATAGTTCATGTCAAGGTAATGGCTCATTGTCAAGCTTATAGGAGTTGTCTGGGGAAGTATCACAGGAATCAGTCCTTGGCTTTGTGCTATACAGCATATTTTTTTTTTATTAATGATTTGGATAAAGGCATAGATGGTAAAGGCATAGAGATTTGCAGATTTCACAAAGTTGGGAAGAATAAGATCCAAAGGGGTCTTGACAGGTTTAAGGAGTGGTCTGAATCTGAAACTGAACTCATTGTCTTTCCTTCTAACCAAATGTTCTCCTTCTGAATTTCCCCAGTTACTGTACCACCATCCTCCCAAGAATAAGGTAGTAAACTCATTGTACTCTGCCCTCCTCAGATCACATCTGGAGGGATTATTATGTTCAGTTCTGGATGCCAGAGTTTAAGAACATTGATAAGCTGAAGAATGTCTAGAGGAGGGTAGTATAGATGTTATAAAATATGGTTGAAGGAACTGAACATGTTTAGCCTGGAGAAGAGAAGATTCAAAGGGCTACGATAGCTGTTTTCAAGTCTTTGAAGGGATATAATCTAGAGGAGGAGCTGGCTTTATTTTATTTGGTTCCAAAAACTGGAACCAAGAGTAATTGATAGAAGTTGAAGAAGTAAATTTAGGCTTGATGTCAGAAAAAACTTAATGTTATGTCAAGCTATCCCAAAGTGAAATGCACTGCCTCCATGGTTGGTGGGTTCCCTTTCCTTGGAGGTCTTCAGTTGGAGGCTAGACGATTACTTGTTGGATAGGTTGTACTAAATGGCCACTGAGATGCCTTTTAATTCTCAAATTCTGTGATTATTTTGTAATGGAAGTTTGCATATTCAGATCACCTAAGATGGAATTGCCCACATGGAAAATACTAGGGACCTGCTTCTGAGAGACTTGGACAGGCATGGGCATTCTGCACTGACCTACCATGTGTCTGGGAGCAGCCATTTTCCATTGACTGGAACTGTCTGTGTCTTTAAAACTACTTGACTAACCACAGATTGCCCTTCTTCCTGAATTTGTATTTGAGGATAAAGGATTCCTTTACTTACAGCAGATAATACCATGTAATGAGAGGGAAGGGCCTGAGGACTACTTTTCCCACTTCCTGAAGATTAGGCCATTTGGCTCCAGAAATGGACTAAAGACTTTGTTTTCATTTGTTCTCAGTTCAGGGAATAGAGTCTCTAAACTAGGAGCACAAACCATGGAGATTTCACAGTCTAGGAATCCAGACCAGGTGTTATAGAAATGCAAATAGGGAGGCCTTGAGAAGCTAATGTGAACTTAGTGGGGCTAATTCTATGTAGGAACTAAGTTAACATTGAATCTAATCCTCCTCCCAACCCAGAGACTGAGGATTTGTAAGGAAGGGGGTTATTTTTCAAAGTGTTGGGCAAAAATTTTTGCTTGCTCTTTCTATGTCTTTGAAGTAAATATTCCTTTTCAAAAGCTAATCTGATGTTAAGTGATTAAATTGAACTGGGAGACTAGTTACTGGGTCCCCCTTAAAATTGGGAGAACACATTGGGGGCTTGAGTTGATGGTAAGGAATTGAGACTCCACTAACCCACTCAGAGTGCCAAAGAAACCTGAGTGGTGAGGACACAGCAAAAATGTGACAGACCTGACCCTTGGACAGTGCAGCCAGAGTCAAAGTCATGTTCCACTTCGAATCTGTGATTCTGTAATAGTGGTGATAATGGACATCCTTCCTTTACCCCTGATCATAATAGAAAGGCTTCACTATTACATATAACACTGGCTTTTGGTTTTAGAAAGCTAAAATTTTCCATATTTAGGAACAACCTATTTATTTGTATGCTATTTAGTGTTTATTGCTTTTTTTTATTTTAAAATAAAAGCAGGTGCTAAATTTTGTCAATTTTTTTCAGTTTCTATTGATGTTACCATGTGGTTTTTAGTATTTTTTAAAATATTGACTTTTGTTCTTTTCTAGTTCCAGTTGACTTCAGACTTTCAGTTGTTACCTCTCACTGTTACCATCCTACTTATTTCCATCAACCCCTGACTGTTCTACCTCCTTTCCAATTTGGTATTTCTGATCCGATGATTGGAGTAGGAAACCAAATAACTAAGCTTTTTAGAATTATAAGTAAAATGAATCAACAGTGGCATACCCTCTGATTCAGCAATATCTTTACTAGGTCTATACCCCAGGGAAATCAGAGAAAGAGGAAAAGGATTAATATGTGCAAAAATGTTTATAGCTCTTTCCATTGAGGCAAAGAATTAGAAAAGGAGGGAGTGCCCATTGATTGGAGAATAACTAAACAAATTCTTGTGTCAAGGTGATGGAATACAACTATATTGTAAGAAATGGTGAAGGGGATCGTTTAAAAAAACCTGGGAAGACTTCTATTAACTTGTGCAAAGCAGATCTAGGAGAATAACATGTACGGTAGCAACAAATATAAAGATATACAACTTTTAAAGACTTAGGAATTCTGATCAACACCATGACAAGCTGCAGTTCCAAAGAACTCATGGCAAAACATGTTATTTACATTCACATAGAGATGATGAGCTCAGAGTACAGACTAAAGCATATTTTTTCTTTCTTTCTCCTCCTCCTCTTCTTCCTCCTTCTCTTCTTCCTCCTCCTTTTCCTCCTTCTCCACACCTCCTCTTCCTCCTCCTCCTTCTTCTTCTTCTCATGGCTAAAGTGGAAATATGTTTTGCTTGTGCCACATATGGCTCAAAGGGAGGCAGAATAGACATCTCTAGTCTCTTTTCCCAGCCCTACTGCAGGGAAGACCTTATTTCCTTCCAGGAGGGAAAGTAAAAGAGGGGTCAGAAACTGTCCACTCTACTCTTTCTAGAGGGTAAAGGGTACAAGGCTAGAATTATCTCTATCTGTTCCCCTAAATATTACTATTCCAGTGGATGTAATTTTCATGTTAAAGGTACACTTCTGATCACTAGGCATTAATGCAGAAAGGAAGATCCTGACTTCCAAGCTCGGTATTCAAGGCTTGACCCCTTTCTGAACACATAACAATTCCACAATGAATATATATATATATATATATATATATATATATATACACACACACACACATACACGCGTAGGTATATACACCTCTCTCTATATATACACACACACACATACACACACACACACACACACACACACACACACACACACATATATATATATACACACACATACACACACATATACACAGAGAGATCAAATAACAAAGAAACCCATTTATCCAAGTTAAAGAAAGCAGAAATTGGAGGTTGGAAAAGGCATACATAGGAGAATATATATACCAGATGTACTAAGTGAAGGAACTCTCCCATTTGGTTCCACAAAGCCTAGTTGTAGTATTGTTCTCAACCAAAGGAGAAATGCCCTGAAGTCTCTAGTGCAATAGGGTAGATATGGATACCTGATGGATACTGCTAGCCCCTTTCATGTTCACTTTTCCCAGAGTCTTATTCTCCCTTCAGAAATGTGAAGTGGCATTGTCATTGTCCATATTGTCTCTCCAAGTGAAGAGTCACAAGTGCCTGACGTAGGTGAAAAGCCTGACAAGGCTGAAGAGCATGAAGAAACTTAAGAGACTGAATTTCTCCTCTTGTACTCCACACCACGTGTCAAACGTGTGGGCCATTGATCTCCACAAATTACCCACAGTCCAGGGATGAAGAACCTGTGACCCCAAGGCCATATGTGACTTTCCAGGTTCTTGGGTGCGAGCTTTTGACTAAGGCCAAGTTTTACTGAACAAATACTTTTATTAAAGGGATTTGTTCTGTGAAGTTTGTATTCAATCAAAGGGCCACACTTGAGGACCACATGTGACCTCAAGGCCACAGGTTCCCCACCCTGACCCATACCAATGGACCTGGCACAATGGATAGAGGGCCTGAAGTCAGGAAAAGCTATCTTCCTGAGTTCAAATCTAGGCTCAGATATTTACTAGCTGTGTGACCCTGGCCAAGGCACTTAACCCTGTTTACCTCAGTTCCTCATCTGTAAAATGAGATGGAAAAGGAAATGACAAACTGCCTTAGTATTTTTGCCAAGAAAACCCCAAATGGGATCATAAAGACTCAGAACAAGTGGTTTTGTATTTCTTATCATTTTAATGGATGGGAAAGGTAAGAGGGAGAAAATTTGGAACTGAAAATAAAATTTAAAAGAATTTTAAAAAATAAACTTAAAATGAATGAACACTCTCTGGGGGAATCTGTAATGAGGCCTTTTGGATAATAAGACCTTTTTCCACTAACCTCTAAATTCACAGATATATTTCATATGATTTTATTGCTGGAAATCTGAACTTTTCGAGAAGTGGTAGTAGTAGTCATTTTTAGTCATCATGGTAGATATCTGGCTACTGGATCTAGATGGCTCTAGAGGAGAAAGTGAGATTGGTGACTTTGCACAAATTTCCCTCACTCAAATCAGTCAGTTGCAAGTCATATCATCATCTCCCTGATGTCATGGTCTTCTTCGATAATGAAGGACAAAACACAACCTTCGAGTAGTCAGAGCTGCCTGAATGGGAACCTTGCTGGTCAGTTCCAGTTAGGCAACTCCTCTCTCTCCTCTCCCTCTCCCTCTCCCTCCCCCTCCCCCTCTCCCCTCTTGTCTGAGGGTGTTCTGCCCAAAGGAAGGTAAATTTTGATGGCCAAAACTTGCCTGGTCTACTGGGAGTCTACTGGCTAGATTTCTTTCAAAAAGAACAAGCTGTAAACCTAATTTACTCTCCATCTCATGGACTGGACAGCAAATTAACCCAATTTGATTTTTTCTTGATTAGAGGGGTCGTTCCTTGACTCACTTTTAAAGAGGCCTATTGATTGAATGGGCATTGCCTCACTCAAAGTGAGAACCTGAAAAGACCTTGGCTTAAAATGGCCGTGGTCTCCTGTTGTGTTTTAGGCCATCTTGAGTCATTCTGAGAGATATCTGACCAGTGGACGCAGATGGCTCTGGAGGAGAAAGAAAGGCTATTGACTTTGCACAGTCCTCTCTCCCTCCAATCAAAGTCAGTTGCAAGTCATGTCATCATTTCTCTGATGTCATGGTCCTCTTTGAGAACAAAGGACAAACCAAACAGTAGTATTACAGGATTAAACAAGGGTGAAGCTATATGATACAAATTAGAAGTGCTACGGAAATTTAGAAATGGAAAACCACTGTGAGACAGGGTGAGACAGAGGAAGCTAAGACTTGAACAAGAACCTAAAGGGCAAGTTTGATTTGGATAGGCAACTTGGGAATGAGCATGGAGGTAGTAAGGAAACTAGTATAAGTCAAGTAGTGGTTCAATATTGTCAGGTTGAAAGCCAGTATGAATAAAGGACAATTTGAGAGGGGAAGTGAACTGAGTATTAAATACATTGAGCTTGGTATGTCAGTTCATGTTTACATAGTGCTTTAAAGTTCACAAAATATTTTGTGCAAAATAGTATTAGGTAAAGAGTAAAAATATTATTCTCTCTCTTTTACAGTTGAAGAAATTGAGGTTTGGCAAGGTTATTTTTTGTAAATTTATAAATAATTTATTCATTTTCAAATTTAAATACAAAAATAGAAAAGAAAAAGATAACACTTACATGTCCACAACAGAACATTAAACCAATTTCTATTTCAAGAAAACCTGTATAATAAATACTATACATTGTTTTTGAAGCTACCCAGCTTTTCTTTATTTTCTTTTAGGTTTTCTTTTGTTCTCTGCTATGTATTTTTTACATTTTTTCTCCCTCCCTTCTTCCCCTGTCCCTGTCCTAGAAAAGGTTATAATTACATTTGAAGATAGAGAAATAGGTAGGTGGGTAGGTCAATATAGATATACATATTTATACACATACACATATGTACAAATGTACTCATATACACATATATGTGTATTTTCTATATTTATTAAATCTATTATATATATAATATATATATAAGACCATATTCTGTATATTTCCACTTGTCATCTCTTTGTCTGGAGGTGGATAGAACCTTCCTTCATAGGTCCAACTCTTTCCATGTTTTTCTAAATCAACCAGCTCATCATTTCCTATACCACAGCAGTATTGCAACACAATCACATCCTATCTGAGAGATTTCTGCCTTCCTTCATTCTTGGCTACATTGGTTTTATTTATACAAGAAAATTTTAATTTAAAATAATCAAAATTATCTGTTTTATACTTCAACAATGTGATCACTTTATAATATAGTTTAAGGTCTGATACTTATCAATCTCCTTCCTTTACATCTTATTTTTCCCTAGTTTCTTTTAAATTCCTAACCTTTGGTTCTTCTAAATGAAACTTATTATTATTTTTCTAACTCATTAAAATAATTTTTAGTAATTTAATTGTGATGGCATTGAACAAGTAGATTAGCTAGGTAAAATTGTCATTTTTTTTATTATATTGGCTTTACCTACCCATGAACAATAAATATTACTTCAATTATTTAAATCTGATTTTAATTGTATAAAAATATTTTATGTTTTCATGTAGTTTCTGTGTCTGTTTTGGCAGGTATATTCACAGGTGTTTTATATTGTCTAGTTATTTTAAATGGCCTAAAACAATACTGAATGATATTGTTGAATCATAGTGTAGTTTCCTTATTTTTCTTATTTTCTCTTTTTATTAAATCTGTTCAAACTTTTGAGTTCATGATTACCGCCCCTGCTTTTGTTTACATAATAATTTCTTCTCCAGCCTTTTATTTTTACCTTTGTGTGTATTGCTCATTTTTATTGCATTTCCTAAGAGAACATATTGTTGAATTCAGATTTTTAATCTGTTATCTGATTCCATTTTATTGGTAAGTTCATCTCATTCATTTTCTAAGCTATAATTACTTGTATATATCCCTCCCTGTTTTTCCTCACTATCCTCACCTATTAACCTTATCCCTCTTCACTCCTCTAATTTACTTCTACCCCTACCTTGCCCTCCTGTTCCTCAACCTACCCATCCCTGTAAGAATCCCTCTCCTCCCACTCTTGCCCTCTTATTTCTTTCAAAATTTAGAAGACTTTTATATTCTTCTAGATATATATGTTGTTTCCTCTTTAACCTCTTTCTGATGAGAGTAAGGCTCCTGCCCTACCCACCTTCCTCCTTCTTTCCTCTTTTGTATCAATTTTTCCTTTCATGCCTCATAATTGCCCCTTTTTAGCTCTCTACACAGTTTTATTTTTTATACTCACCCCACCATACACAGTTTAGCCCAAATCTTTTTTCCAAACTGCCCAAATGATGATGACAGTCATGAGTACGATAACATTTTCACATATAAGAAGTAAACAATTTCACCCTTATAATTGGTCTTTAATGTTTACCTAATATTTCTTCTGGATCTTATGTGTCAAATTTTCTATTAAGTTATGTTGTTTTTGTCACAAATACCTGAAAGTTTTTCAGTTTGTTAAATGTCCCTTTTTTTATTTAAGATTATACTTAACTTTGCTGGATAAGTTACTCTTGATCATAACCCTAGCTCTTTTGCTCTACAAATTAGTATTTCAAAACCTATGATCCTTCCACTCAATAGCTGCTAGGTCTTGTGTTATCCTTATTGTAGGAATTTGTTTTTTCTTGTTGCTTGTAATATTTTCTCCTAACCTGGGGACTTTGAAACTTGGATATGAGATTCCTGTAAGTTTTCCTCCTAGGATCTCTTTCAGGTGCCGATTGGTGGATTTTTTCTAATTATTCTTTTCCTTCTTGTTCTAGGACTTCAGGACAATTTCCTTTGATACTTTCTTAGAATGTTGTATCAAGATTCTTTTTTTGATTGTAACTTTCAAGTAGTCTGACTATTCTTATACTGTCTCTCCTCAATCTGTTCTACAGATTAGTTGTTTTTCTGATGAGATATTTCACATTTTCTTCTATTTTTTCATTCTTTAGATTTTGTTTTATTATTTCTGGGTGTCTTATAATGTTATTGGCTTCCCCTTGCCCAATTCCAGTTTTCAAGGAATTATTTTCCTTCTTAAGTCTTTGATTATCTATTTCCATTTGGTTGACTTTCTTTTCATAATTTTCTTGATTTTTCTTGGATTGTTTTCTTTTTTTTTTCCTCCTAATTTTTTCTTGATCTTTCTTATTTGATTTTCAAAGTCCTTTTTAAGTTCTTCCAAGAACTCTTTTTGGGTTTGTGACCATTTGATGCTCATTGAAAAAGGAGTGGCTCTTGTACAAAAATATTTATAGCAATTCCTTTTGTGATGGCCAAGAATTGAAAATTGAGGGGATGCCCACCAATTGGGGAATGGTTGAAAAAGTTATATGAATGTAGGGGCAACTACATGGTGCAGTGGACAGAGCACCAGTGCAGGAGTCAGGAGAACTTGAGTTTAAATCTCACCTCAGACACTTGACACTCACTATGTGACCTTGAGCAAGTCACTTAACCCCAGTTGCCTCATCCTGGGTCATCTCCAGTCATCTTGATGAATATCTGGTCACTGGATTCAGATGACTCTGGAGGAGAAGTAAGGCTGGTGACCTGCACAGCCCTCCCTCAGTCAAAAAAAACAAAGTCAAGTGCAAGTCATG
>CM053770.1:306068389-306084318 GCA_028658325.1 Potorous gilbertii | reverse complement strand
TATCCACACAGTATTTACAATCCCTATTGCATTTAATAAGTATGTATAAAAACATAGAATCTCACCCTCAGAGGTCATTTAGGGGTCCAGCTGTTCCCTTCCTGAACCTACTCAAGTTGACCACTGCTCAGACCTTTTACATTTGAGTTTGAAGTATCTTGAATGCTTCTTATATGCACTTATGTTCTCTTTTGCATTCCATTTGGAATGGAAGAACTGGCCAATGAATCCACAGAGGATGTACAATATGCTCTGCGGGCTGCAAGTCTACATGGAACTTTTGTGAGCTTGTTTCTGGAAATGCATAATGTAGGATTTATTTCCCTGCTTATTTCATATTAGATTCAAATGTCTTCTGATTATTTCCTTTTGGTTTATTACGTAGTGATGAAAAACCTTTTAACTGGCTGTTGAGCTGGAACTGAGTTTTCTCTTCCCTGCGACTTTCATGTGATGAGGAAGAAATGCTGTGGGTCTTGGGATGAGGAGAGAACAGTAACAGTGACAGTAACTTGCAACTTACTGCCCTGATTTATTTCTCCACCCAGCTGCCATGTACTCATGAACACATGGTACTGATATTTCTTTTGTCTCTTTCTGTTTATTTTTTAAAATTTTTAGATGAATAGGTATTGGAGATATAACAAACCAGATTATCTTGTGAGCTCTGAAAATCTGGAAGAGCCAGTAAAGGTGCCCTTAGCAATCAGAGCTGGTCTCATCAATAGACCCATAGTCTGGTGAAGAGCTAGTACTGAACCCCATCCAGTAGAGTATTAGTCTAGTACCTGAAACACTATGTCCTATAACCAAGGAAAAAGCTAATTCATTGACCATACCACATTCAGAAGTGAACTTGCTGGAGGGAATGTTTTCTGGCAACTACTTTAAGTTTGAACACACTTTTCCCCAGGACAGAGTTATATAGAAGAGGTAGTGTACTCCTGGTTTGGGATGTTTGTTACACTTCAGTCCTTGTTATTTCTTATCAGCAAATATTCCTTGGGAAGATATTAACTGAGGCAATTGACATAAGGGTAACATATTGTTTGGGGGCTCATGAGCGACAGTGCTATAGAATCCCATCTTCCACACCCCAACCCTTAAGGGTAACCTGTAGAATGATGAAGGAAATAGTAACCATTCACTCTTTGATAACCCAACCTGCTACTACTTTTGGAAATCAGGAATAGTGAACCCAGAACCTGTGTTCCACAATTATTTGTGCATATATCACTTTTCCCGTACGTCGTTATGTCCTATTTATCTTTGTATACTCAACTCTTAGCATGATACTTTGTTCAGAAAGTGTTAAATAAGTGTGTCATGGAAATAAAATACATGAAGTACAGGTCTTTGGTGGAACTTCATGGTTGAAGATGTTGATTTGGTAGTGGAATGTTGTCATGTGAAAAGAGCTCTGGACTTGGCATTAAGATGGGGTTCAAAATCCTTACTGAACTTGTTTCTTCATCTGTAAAATGAGGATAATGATACTGTAGCTCTTCTTTCACAGTACAAAGTACTTTGCAAACCTTAGAGTGCAAAAACAGTACTATTAGTGTTATTTCATTTTGAGTGGAATATCCACGGGAATATAGTAGAAAAGACTGAAGACAAATTTTTAGTGTTACCCACAGATAGGAATCCAGAGGTGGCAGGGGAGCCGTGGAAAGTGATTAGAGGAGGAAAAAGTATCAAAGATGCTAAGAAAAGAGGTTTCAAGGAGGGTTAACTTCAGTTGTTTTTTAATCACTTTAGTTCTGTTCAACTCTTCATAACCCCATTTGAGAGTTTCTTGGCAAAGATACTGGTTTGCCATTTCCTTCTCCAGCTTGTTTTACAGATGATGAAACTGAAGCAAACAGGGTTAGATGGTTTGATCTGGGTCATATAGCAAGCAAGTAAGTATCTGAGGCAGGATTCTGATTTCAGATCCCCCTGACTCCAGACCTGTAACTGTGCGCATTGTGATACTTAGCTGCCAGGGGTGACTCATAGTACCAAATAGATGTGAAAGGTCATGGAGGATAAGGTGAAAAAAAGGCAGTTTAGCTAGGAAGAGGTCACTGGTAATGATCATGTAATTAGAGTTCATAACATGCCTCTTGCCTCTCCATGATGTACATACACTTCACTCCTTCCTTGTTAAGGGACAGCAATAAGGAGAGTGGCTTGAATCTAAAAATTGTTTCCCCTAGATGAACAATATTTAAAGAGACAGAAAGATATAATTCTAACCTAATTCCTTTATTCTGAGGAGCCAGACTCATGGTGTCCATCTCATGCTCTACTCCTTATAGGAATTAAAACCTTCCTTGGAACTTCCCTTGGGGGAGAACCCAGAGATATCTATTCATGACTTCCTGCAAGGCACATTTAGATAAACCCATGTGGACATACACATGAGCTTACATGGGAAACATACACAGACTAAATAAAATTATCCCAGGTTTATAGATGATTATTATATGCATATGAACACATATATACACAGAGTTTGAGATGAAATCAGAAGGAGGGAAGCATAGTAGAAGTGAGTTAGAACAGATTTGCCATTGTTTCTGTCATCATGACACTGTAATCACCACACATGGATTTTTAACATCTCAGTATCCAATTCACTATTTGAAGAAGCAGAAGAAATAGCCCTATTTTCATACCATTAAAGCCTTCTATTCTTACCTCTCCCCACTCTGCTTTCCGGTTCTGGCTCTCAGGAAAGTGGTCAGAAAGGATGGACCTAGAGAATTACTTATGACCTCAATCACCATTCCTGGGACTTCTCTATCCAAACCATGCCTCCCTGGCCACTACTCTCCTTTATGTGTTGTCTTCCCTTCCCTTATTGGAGTATAAGCTGCTTGAGGACAGGGACTTCTTGCTTGCTTGTATTGTTATCCCTAGTACTTAACATAGTGCCTAGAATATAGTATTTAATAATTTTTCTGTTTTTCTTTCATTCATTCATTCATTATCTCTTCTTCTCCCACTACTCACCCATCTTCCCAAATGATTACTTCCCCCACAGCCTGAGGCAATGGATATTTGGAAATAATAGGGAACTGGCCATCAAAGAGGAGGAAGAGAAATCACCGTCATCATTGATGGCCAGTAAAAATAGTAATAGGAAATTGACTATCAATGATCATTAATTATTTTCACTATTAATTCATGATGATGATGATGATGATGGATGGATGGCCAGTTTCCTATTATCTCTTCCATTCCCTAACTCTCATTGCCTCAGGCTCTGGAGAAATAATATTTATTTGGGTAAAGAGGGTTTGTGGGAGGCAAAGAGATGAATGAATGAAACAAGTTATTAAGTCCTTACTACAAGCCCCTCATTGTGATAATTAAAATGATGTTAATAGCTAGCATTTATACAGCTCTTACCATGTGCCAGGTATTTTGCTAACTAAATATTAACTCATTTGATCCTCACAAAAAGCCAGGGAAGTAGGTGCTACTACTGTCCTCATTTTACAGATAAGGAAGCTAAAGCTGAGATTAAATGACTTGCCCAAAGTCATACAACTCACAAGTGTCTGAAACTGGATTTGAACTCACATCTATTCCTGATTCTAGGACCAGCGTGTAGTCTATTACACCACCTAGCTGCCCCATCATACTGTTGTCATGTTTTTCCCTTCTTCACTGGGACGAAACCATGCCGGAGGACAGAATAGTATGTGGGTCTACTGGATTGGATGCTTATTGTTTTTCCCTTTAGCCTTCACCTTTTAATTCTTCCTCCATCAGCATGCAGGGAAATAGGACACTTTGCAGATGAAACTGGGATAGTTGATTGAGAAATGGAACCTTTAACTATAGTGAAGGAGGGGGTAAATGATGAAGAAATGGAGATAGCAAATAAGGACCACTCATATCAGAGCAAGTTTGGTTATGTAAGGAAGAACCATAGCTTGTCTATAGCAATCCATCCACACGTCCTCCTCTGTAAACTTTGTCCATTTTTTTCCTGGAAATACTCTGGGGTGGGGTTCATCTAATGTTTTGGGGGCCTTTCTCCAGGTTTTTTGACATTGCATGGGTACCTAGGCAGCATCTAGGTTGTCTATCAGTTATTTCGTACTACATGATTGATCTACTTCTCTTTTCCCATAATTAACACATCTGATAATTTAATTTATACCTCTTTTCCTGCATAATTCTTTAACAGTAATATGTTATAGCCTACTCATACCCCCAAGGGTATCCCCATTGCCTTTGGATGACCTATAACTTTATTTTTTTCAGATTGGGGGAGCATGGGTGAATTAGACTACAGGGTTCAGTCCTTCAAGCATATGCAGACATTCCCTCCCCTGATTTCAATACAAGAGACTGTGAATAACCTTTGGGGAGTCATTTGCTGGCTACAATGACACAGAGTTTGGTGTTTTGAGATAATAAAAAGTCTTCTCATTGACTGTGAAACTGGAAGAACTAATGACTCAGGAAGTTCTCAACCAAAATTGAGTGTGCATGGAAAACCTGCTCATCTCTTACTCTTTTCCTTTGTAGCTGCTTGGAAACAGAACTTCTTTGAGCTAAGGGCTGGGTAGGGAGAAGGGCAGTTGCTTCATACTTCCCGAAGAATAAGCATAAAGACACAGAGGGTGGCCACAGTTAGCATTATATTTGGTATTAACAATTTTCTGTCACATGTAAGGGTGGTATCTTAGTGAGCCTATAGCATATGTAGCCATGCTATGTCTGGTTCCAGTTAGGATTCCTGTGGTTGGGAGACTTTCTTGATTGGTTATTGAACTAGAACAATTGATGTCTTCAAAAAGGCCTGAATTTGCTTTGGCACTTGTCTTCAGGGGCATAATGTTGACATGATGATATCTGGGGAGAAACCATGTTGTAAAGGGAAATGCTATGGGGTCTCCCTCCACCTCCAGGCCACATGGTTCCTGAGAAACAGGGCTTTCTTAGCCTTTTTGTTCATGATTCTCCAATCTAGGTATAGGGAGTGGAGTCTTTACTATAGAAGTTATAGGAATTCTAAAATCAGAATCTCAGCTAAGGTCTACAACCAACCCAGCATCAAAGTGCCATGGAGCAAGGAGTGATCTTTGGGACTCCAGTACAATGGAGTGATTCATCCAAATAGCATGCAGCATCTGGAGATGCTTAGTGGGCTCAATGCTGTATAGGAACTGGACTAAATTTTTGAGCCTACACTCCCAGAGGATAAAGTAGTATAGAAAAAATTATGCTGTGGAGACGTTAGAGGGAAAGTTCATGTATTTTTTCTTGTTATAACTTTGAATATTTCTTTGTAAAAACTACCCAATGTTAAGTAATTAATGGAATGGAGGCAGCTAACTGACCCCTAATAGATGGGGAAGGGAGGATGGAGAATGTAGCAGGTGGGAGTCCAGATAATAGCAGTAGAGAAGAGACACTCATAATACCTCAGGGTACCCTAGAATCCTGAGGGGAAATATAGCTAGCCTCCTGGCTCTGAGAGGGTAGGACCAGAGGGGACTACAGATGTCCTGTGTGTGTGTGTGTGTGTGTGTGTGTGTGTGTGTGTGTGAGAGAGAGAGAGAGAGAGAGAGAGAGAGAGAGAGAGAGAGAGAAGGGTAAAAGGAGGAATATGCTAATACAGAAAGGAGAAAGGGGGGGTGACTTGTTATTTCTTATAACTGGGAACGTAAAAAGAATACACAGACATGTAAGGAGTGACGAGAATGGGCATCAGTTGAACCTTTTATTCTCTGAAATAGGCAAAGGAGAGTTGAACACACACACACACACACACACACACACAAATAGTTTGGTGTAGAAATACATTAAATTCAACAAAGAAATAGATGGACTGGGATGGAGTGTTTAAGAGGGAGGATCCTGTGGAGGGAAAAGTCACAAAATGTTCTTATCTAAGGGAAGATTAAAGAGAAAAAAGAAAGGGAGAAAGGAAAGAAAAAGAACCCTAGACTCTAACTCTAGTGTCTTTTAGACAATTGGCGAAGTGTGGAATGAATGTAATTAAATATCATTGGACCATAGGAAATGACAAAAGAGACTCTTTTCAGAAAATCCTGGGCAGTATGAACGAGTGAAGCAAGCCAGGTCAGGAAAAGAATATCTACAAGAACACCAACATGGTAAAAAAAAAAACTTTAAGAAATTTCTAAAGAAAGAAAACTTAAAAAAAGACTGAAGAACTGTGATCAAATCAATGACCAACTGTGTCTCTAGACGACTGATAATGAAGCATGTTCTCCACCTCCTGATGCAGAGATCTTGGACACAAGGTGCAGAGACACACATTTTGTGGATCTGTTTTCCACCACATTGCTAATTTGTTCCAAGTCTTTTTTTCCTCTTTTCTTTCTGATGATTGGAGGAGGCTACCAATAGTGATGCTCTCCCCAAAAAGAGGGCCATGGAAATATTTTTAGAAATTTGTAAGACAAAGTTCAAGAAGTGTGATATATGATTCATTAGGACCCCTATTCTGTACCAATGAGTATTCATCAGTTTGATATTTTATGTAAATCATTTAGGGATAATTAAATAAGATAGGTTCTTAGAGTAGGTCTTTATAGTATGCCTCAGATTTTAATGGAATGTTCACTACTTGTTTATCAGTTATGAAGTTCACTCGTGCAACCACAAGAATGCTGACAAAGATATCTCCATTCTGTTTTACTCAAATTCCATTTCCAGACCCAACATGGGTGGGATGCCTCGATTCTTTGAAAAGAACTAGAATTTATTTTTGTACCCCAGGACCACTCTCTCTTGCCCAACATGAGCAGGTGATGATCTTATGATCACATGGTCACCAGAGATGATTCTTGTCTCGCTCATCTTAATTTCTGACTCTCAAGAACAAGGTCTATCAACCAATAAGATTCTGTATTTTACCATACCTCTTTTTCATATTTGGATATCAAACCAACATCTTAGGGACCAGGGGCATCTCAGAGCATAAGGAATATCTGAGGTCCAATTCATTAGAGGGGATCATGAACCCTTTAATAAAGTGCCACTGGTTCAGAGTTCTGCCTTATTTTCTTTTATCCTAAGCTGGACAATTTTAAACTTCACATAAGAAAGCGGACAAGTAGGATAACTTTGAAAATAATAGGTAGAATTTACTACAGATTTTTAAAAAACATGCAGTGTAAAAATGGAGATTCATGGTTAAATGTAGAATCTTCTTTTTGTGTTAGGTGTATATAAATATGATTTTAGGGGTATTTAAGTTCAAAATTTAAACATAAAGTTAAAAAAAAAGAAAATATTTCTTTGCATTGAGCTAAAACCTGCCTCCTTAGAGCTTCCATTCTTTGGTTCTTTTTCTTATCTTTGGGGGAATCAAGTAGAACAATTTAATCCCTCAACCACGTGAGGCCCTTCACATATGTGACAAATATACACTTTATGTCACTATCAGAGCTGGTTCATTCCCCTGCTTTTTGAGCTTTACTGAGAATCAGGCTGGGGACAACAGTACATACTTTGACCACCAGAGGTCATGCCAACTATACAGAAGTAATCTACTCTCTCCTCCCACCAGCCACAGCTGTTACCAACTTGGATGCATCATATATTGTGTGGATCTGGATTCTGTAATGGTCCAGTATATAACCTAGAAAATGCTCCAAAATACTAAAATTAGGAAAATGTTCATTCCTTCTCTCAAATCTTCATCTCCGTTTTGGGCTCTCCCTTTCTCATTCACAACTTACTAATGTGATTTTATTCCTAGGCAATTTGTATAATAGCCATAATACAGCACAGCATAGCACAGCAAAAGAACCAGATTAAAAAGAAGCTTTCAAATAAATAGAAAGGGCTTTTCCTCAAATACTTTGATCCTTGATCATTTGAGATACATTGTAGAACAGAGCAATATATTCACAAGTATTCTACAGAATAAAAGTTTAACAATTGGGAAAAAACGTACAATACACTTTTAAACATAATCCACTTTATTAATATTATTAACCCTAATTAACATTATTAACATCCATTACTTTATTAAGTCAAGATAATTAACAAAACAATAAATCAAGCCCTGATTTGTAATGTTTGCTGATTTTTCAGGGTGTTCATCCTCACAATGAAAATGTACAACTAATACTTGGGAGCCAGATATGTGATTTGTCCTTCGTTCTGGAAGAGGCACATGACATCAGGAAGATGATGCCATGACTTGCAAATAAATTGGATTTAAGTGAGGGAGGGATGTACAAAGTCACCTGCCCTCACTTTCTCCTCTGAAGCCATCTGGGTCTAGTGGCCAGAGATTGGGGCAAAACTGGACACGGCCCAGGATGCAGTGGGACATTTCTCACTTTGATTGAAGTTAGGGTTATTTAAGAAGTGAGCCAGGGGATGGACTCTTTAATGGAAAGAAGGAAAGAAGGAAGGAGGGAAAGAAGGAGGAAAGGAAGAAAGAAAAGAAGATAAGAGAAAAGAAAGAAAAGGAAAGAAAAGAAGGGAAAATGGGAGTGTTTCTGGACAAAAGAGAAACAATTTCTATTTACATTCACTCTGAGCCATCAGGGCCCAAACAGTAACCATTTAGTGATACTTGAGTAGGGACCTATTGTTCCATATAAGCTCTAGCATACCTCAGAATATATATTCAGACGTATTCAAATATTTGTCCATATATTCAATCTTCACTTTCACTTCTATATGAATTTCTTTGAGACTATTCCAAAAGGAATAGTCTCATAAGCAACTGATGATGTGGTTAGACTTACTGTCTTTGGGTCCAGCATGATCTGTCTCTGGTTCTATCAATCAATCAATATTTATTAAGGTCCTACTATGTCCTAACCACAGTACTTAGTGCTGGACATAAAAAAGGAGTAAAAAACAATCTCTGCCCTCAATCTAATGACCTGTACTTCTTCTCTAGAATCTGTTCTTTGGAATCACTGTATGAGATATCAACTCTAATTTCTTTTCTTGGCTGCATCCAACTTGTCTGTGCTCATCCAAACCATGGTGGTAGCAGAAGATGCTCTTACTTCTTAGACTATACTCCGCTGGTAGTGTTCTTGCATCACACTGTTAGGACCTTTGTTCCCTTGATTCTTTGTCTTAGAAGAAGTAGAACATTTTTGTCTGCAGTTCCATCTCTCAAAAGGTTATCTGCAGGCTCCTTCCTTTGAATCCAGTGATCAGTGAAGATTCCTTGCTCCTGGGACAAGGTGAAGTTGAATTTTTCTGAGATTGGTTATTTTTTTCTATTCCCAAATCAGTTATCCTTATGAGATGGGAGATCTCTATCTACTTGTACACATATGACAATGTCCAGTGCCTTGGATTGCTACCAGCTCTCATGATAGGCTGTGCCCAAATTTGTTTGGGCCTTTCACCTTTGTGTTTAATGGTGAAAGGAAATTTAGCATATACTTTCAATGCATTCTGGCTACCTTCATTACTCTTCTCTAGCTTTTGTAAGCATTCTTAATGTAACAGGACCTTTGGAGCATGCCCACTTTCAAATGGAGGCATTCTTTGTTCCTACAATATGAGTGAGGATAGCCTCCTTTGATATGCTGTATAGACTGATCAGGAAGGAAAGGCTGAATCTTTAAAACTAGAGACACTGAGGTAACCACCCTTTCTAGCACTCTCTTTCTTATTGTGTCCATGTGTCTAGCTTGGGTGCCATGAACTGAATCAGTGAGAGGAGGACTTCTTTCTTCTCCTCACCCTTTCTCGCCTCTTTCTCCCTCATCTCTGAGAAATGGACCTATAGGTGTTTATTTCTGTTCTGTTTCATTTGTCCTCAGTTTTAGGTGCCAGGGATAGATCATTGTATAGGGAGTTAGAACCATGGTCATTTTGGAGCCACGATTCCAGGTGAGATGTTATGGAATCCTGGAGAAACCAAGGCCCCTGGGGCTCAAGCCAGAAGGGAAGTTTCAGACTATGAATATGTTCTATAGGAACAGCACTAAGCTGTGAACCTAATAATTCCCTTCTATCCTCTCCCCAGACTAAAGTAGTGGTAGTGGTGAGAAGGATGGTGTGGAAATTGTGCTTATATATATGCCCAAAATTTAGGTAACAAATAGAGGAACTAGAGATTCTATTACAAAGGGCCCATATTTGACTTCACAGATATCACTGAGACTTGGCAGGATGTAACACAAAGCATGGGTATACTTTATTCAGAGGAAACACAAAGGTAAAAGGGGGTTGGGGTAGCACAGTATTATATATTAAGAAGGCATACTCATCCCAGCTGCTGGGATAAGAACTCGCTGTTTGACAAAAACTGCTGGGAAAAATGGAAAATAGTGTGGTGGAAACTGGGCATAGATCAATGCCTCACACCATATACAAGAATAAAGTCCAAATGAGTACATGGTCTAGGTTTAAAGGCTGATACTATAAACAAATTAAGGGAGCAAGCAATAGTTTATTTGTCAGATTTATGTAGAATGGAGAAATTTATGACCGAGATAGAGAACATTATGAAATGCAAAATGAATTATTTTGATTACATTAAATTGAAAAGTTTTTGCATAAACAAAGCCAGCGCAACTAAGATTAGGAGGGAAGCAGAAAACTGGGAAATAATTTTTACAGCTAATGTCTGTGATAAAGTGCTCATTTCTAATATATGTATAGAGAACTGAATCAAGTTTACAAGAATACAAGTCATTCTCCAATTGATAAATGGTCTAAGGATACAAACAGGAAGTTTTCAGAGGAAGAAATTAAAGCTATCTATAGTCCTATGAAAAAATAATCTAAATCACTATTGATTAGAGAGATGCAAATCAAAACAACTCTGAGGTACCACATCACACCTATCAGACTGGCTAACATGACAAAACAGGAAAATGATAAATGTTGGAGAAGATGAGGGAGAGTTGGAACACTAATTCATTATTGGCGGAGCTGTGAGCTGATCCAATCATTCTGGAGAGCAGTTTGGAACTATGCCCACAAGGGCTATAAAATGTGCATACCCTTTGACCCAGCAATACCACTTCTAGGGCTGTATCCCAAAGAGACCAAAAAAAAAATGGGAAAAGGAACCCACATGTACAAAATTATTTATAGCAGCTCTTTGTGTGATGGCCAAGAATTGGAAATTGAGGGGATACCCATCAATTGGGGAATGAATAAACAAGTTGTGGTAAATGAATGTAGTGGAATACTATTGTGCTATAAGACTGGACGAGAACTGCAATCTCCTTTTAAATACAATTAAGAATTCTACCTTTTTCTTCATCCTTGACTGGTTTCAATGATTTTAGAAGTCTCTAGGGTTTACCAAAGTTAAGTCACTATTTTCTAAGTTACTCAAAAATTCTAGCCTATATTTCATTTAATATCATCTGTAGAATTTTTTTCTTTGTTTCTTAACCCTTTAATTTATAAGTAGAAAGTGGTTTGGATTACAGGGTTTCTTTCCCTCTAGTTTTTAAATTTTTGTTCCTTCCCTCCCACAATAAGCAAAGAAACAAACAAAACAAAACAAAAAAGCAAATACCTTAATATATATCTTCATTGTCTGACAAAACAAAATTCCACATTAACTATGTCTGAAAACATATGTCTCTGTATTTTAAGTTTATGACCTCTCGGTCAGGAGAAGTGATGTGTTTCATCATCATTCATTTGAACTTGTCAAAATATTTTGGAGGTAGCCTCTTTTCCAAGGCTAATGCCTAACAAGCAGATTGTGCCCTAAGCATGGCATAATAATAATCCTTGGCACTCAGGATGACATCACCCTCTACCAAGTATTGCTTGGATCAGTATCAGGTATTCACAGAGGGATTTAGCTCCCTCTCTTTCCTAGGGCCATCCATCACATGTTCACAATCACTGACAGGTACTGCATTCCTCTGCCCATCGAAGAGCTCTGGTTCTATGCCTGCACGATGGGCATAACCCCCAAGACTTGAGATAATAGGGGTGATAGGAACAGTAACTCAAGACCTAAAATGATTGTTATGGTCCAGCCCAGGATATACAACACAATTTGCCTTAAGTCCAACATGTTAAGTCCTCCTTCTTGGGTGAGGGGGGCTTGTATATGCATATGTCATTGTCTCACTCTGAAATTAACTAAAATTCTGTCTGTGTCCTGACTTTCCTGTCTCTAGAATACTCTGTTTCTTTGGCTCTGGCTACCCCACAGATTAGAGGTCAGTTCTGATCCAATTGACAAACTGGTGGTTTGTCATTTAGTTAATCAAAATTCTAAAGTCTTTTGAAGCTGATTTTCTCGACACTATTGCTATTACTACAGTTTTGATCACTTCTTTTTGCATCAGTTAATAGACATCTTCTCAGTTTCCCCTGAAATTGACCATTTCATCATTTCTTATGATACAATAATATTCCATTACATTCATATACTACAATTTGTTTAATCATTCCCAAATAGGAATGGCTGAACAAATTATGGTATATGAATGCAATGGAATACTATTGTTCCATAAGAAATGATGAGCAGACAGACTTCAGAAAAACCTGGAAAGACTTACCTGAACTGACGCTGAGTGAAGTGAGTAGAACCAGGAGATCATCATACACAGTAACAACAACATTGTGCAATGACTAACCTTGATAGACTTAGCTCTTCTTAGCAAAGCAAGGATCTAAGACAACTCCAAGGGACACAAGATGGAAAATGCTATCCACATCCAGAAAAAGAACCATGGAGTCTGAATGCAGATTGAAACATACTATCTGCTTTTTCTTTTTTGTTTGTTTGTTTTTGTTTCTTCTTTCCCATTGGTTCTAATTCTTCTTTACAATATGACTAATGTAAAAATAGGTTTAATGTGAATGTATATGTAGAGTTTATATCAGATTGCATGCTCTCTTGGAGGGGGGAGGAGAAAATTTAGAACTCAAAATCTTATGGAAGAGAATGCTGAAAACTAAAACTAACTAAATATATTAGAATTTAAAAAATAATAATTCTCAAATAGAAGGGCACCCACTTAGTTTCTAATTTTGGACTATCACAAAAAGAGTTAATATAGATATTTTCATACATAAAGATTCTTTTCCACTTTTTTTGTTTTTTGAAAGTTTAGTCCTATGTGATAGGACTAGAGTTGCCCATTTACCCACTAATCCCTTTCCCCCGGGGCCTTGATTAGTCCCTGAACCCCTTGACTCAGCTTCCTAGTTTCCTAAGGACATAAAGAGTCCCACCCATCTTGAGTCAGGCCCCCTCCAACCTGATGGTTGTCTGGAGACCATGTGAGCAGCCAAATTATGTCTTTCTGATCAGATTCTTTCCATATAGAGATGAGGGAGGGACCATTGCACAGATAATATAAGAACCATTGTAGTCTTGTTGCATATTGCTATGCTAAGACAAAATAAACCTCCATTTGTTAACTGTTCAATGACTTACAAGTGCTTAATTCTGTCCCGACATCTAATCTGAACTAAAAGGGTGCTGGCATTAGGCCTACTTCTAATAGCCTAGTAGTGGAATAAATGGGTTTGTTAACCTTTTGGGCTTTCCAAATTGTCTTCCAGAACTAATGGGCCAAATCAAAATGCACTAGTGTACCTATTATTCCCCTCCAATATTTGTCATTTTTCTCTTTTGTCATCTTGGCCATTCTGAGAGGTATGAGGCAGAAACTCAAGTTGCTCTAATTTGTAGTTCTACAATTAGTGGTGATTTAGACTATTTAAAATTTATTTTATTTTTGCAAGTAGCAAATTACACCTTCTCATCATTGCTCCCCCCTCCAACTGAGAACTAAAGGAAAACAAAACCTGTTACCAACATGTACATAGTCAAGCAAAACAAATTTCCTCATTGGCCATGGCCAAAAAAATCTATGTCTCATTCTGGACTCTGAATCCTCCACCTCTGTGCCAGGGGAGGGGTATCATGTTTCTCTATTAGTTCTCTGGAATCATAGTGAGTCATTATGATCAAAGTTCCTAATTCTTTCAAAGATGTTTGTCTTTACCATTTTGTTGTCATTGTATAAATTGTTCTTCTGATTCTGCTTACTTGAGTTTATATTAGTTCATAAAAGGTATTTCTGAAATAATCTCCATCATGTCTTACAGCACAATAGAATTCCATCACATTTATATACCATAACTTTTTAAGTTTGTTATGTACTATTTGTGCCCAATCGGTGGTAGAGCCTTCTGAGTTCATATTGGTCTGATCAGTCTCAAATATCAGACCTTATCTGTCAGATCTTGACCCTAACATAATGCTCTCATTTTGGCCCTCTTCAAGCACAATGGACAACAATACCATAACTTATTTAGCTATTCCCCAATTTATGAGAACCCTTTTCAGATTTCCATCCTTTATCATCTAAAAAAAATGGCTAGCTATAAATATTTTTTTTACATCCTTAGAATTTGTTTTACTTAGAACTAATCTCTCCTTTAATCTATTCTCCCTCTAATTCCCATTTCACCTTCTACCTCTTTCCCTCCTATTTCCCCGTTGAGTGAAATGTATTTCTATGCCCAACTCTGTGTGTATTTTTCCCTCCTTTACCTAGTTCAGAAGAGAGTGAGGTTCAAATGTTATCTGTTCCATCCACTCTCTCCTTATTTGAATAGATGTCTACTTATACACCTGTATAAGACAATTTCCCCTAACTTTCCATGTTTTTTCTTACCTAGTGTATTCTTTTTCTGTTTTCTTTCCATTCTTCTCTTAAGATCATCAAAACATAAAGAGTCACTCTATGACCCCTAATGATAATGGGGATCAGATATGCATCATCTTCCTATATTTGAATGTAAACAATTTATCCTTAGTTGATCCCTTATCATTGTTCATCAGTATTTACCTTTTCATGTTTCTCTTAACTCCTATATTTGAACTGCAAAATCTCTATGCAGCTTTCGTCTTTTTATCAGAAATACTTGAAATTCTTCTATTTCATTAAAGGTCCATTTTTTTCCTCCTACAGCATAATACTCCATTTTGCTGGGTAAGTAATTCTTGGCTGAAGGGCTATATCCTTTGCTTCATGGAATGTTGTATTAAAAGTTCTCCGCTCAGTTATGAACTGATCCAACTGAATGCAACTGGAGAACAATTTGAAACTATGCCCAAAGGGCTATAAAACTATATCCTTTGATTCAGCAATACCATTACTAGATCTTTAAACCAAAGAGATCTATAAACAAAATGTTGTAAACAAAAAAGACCTATTTGTACAAAAATATTTATAGGAACTCTTTCTATGGTAGCAAAGAATTGGAAATTGAGATGTCCATCAGTTGGGAAATGGCTAAACAAGTTGTGTTATAAGAAATGACAGTCAAGATGATTTCAGAAAGGCTTACATGAACTGGTGTAAAGTGAAGTGAACAGGACCAGGAGAACACTATACATAGTAGTAGTAATATTATATGATGATCAACTGTGAATGACTTAGCTATTTTCAGCAATACAATAATCCAAGACAATTCCAAAGAACTCATAATGAAAAATGCTATCCCACTTCCACAGAAAGAACTGGTGGAGTCTGAATGCAGATCAAAGCATACTATTTTTCATTTTCTTAATTTTTAAAATTTGTTTGGGTCTGTGTTTTCTTTTACAATCTGAGTGATATGGAATTCTATTTTGTATGATTGCACATGTATAACCTATATCAAATTGTTTACCATCCTGGGGTAGGGAAGGGAGGGAGAAGGAAAGAGAATTTGGAACTCAAAAGAATTTTTAAATGAAAGTTAAAAAATGTTTTTCCATGTAATTTGGAAAAATAAAATATTATTAAATAAAAGTTCTCCACTCTTTTGAAGTGATGTCTGCTAAATCATCTGTGATTCTGACTTTGGCTCATTGATGATGTTCCTAGGAGTTTTCACTATGAGATTTCTTTTTGTTCTTTTTATTTATTTAAGTTTTCAACATTCATTTCCACAAAATTATGAATTTCAAATTTTCTCCCCGTTTC
>CM053770.1:306046390-306067889 GCA_028658325.1 Potorous gilbertii | reverse complement strand
GAATCCTCTCCACCCCAGCCTAGGTCCACCCAGCTAGTGCTTGGGGTCTGAGATTCAAATGCTGCTTCCCAGCCTCAGGGCTATTGGCGGCAGGCTTGGCTGCTATTCAGGGTAAGATTAAATCAGGTTCTCAGGTGGGGGCAGGGCCACCTCCCAGGCTCAGTTCCCTCAGGGGGTTTATGCAGAGACCTTTTGTAATGGAGCTCCTGCTGAGCTCCTGCCTGCTCTGGGAGCCTCTGGCAGCCTGCTGCCTCTGCTGCTGCCTCCCGAGGGGGCCTGAGTCCTGGAGACACCCCGCTCCCCTCTCAGCCCATCTCTCTTGCTGACCTGTGAGTCTGTGGGTGGAGGGAACTTCGTGGCCACTGGAGATTCCGTCCCTGAATCCTGCTGGGATCTGCTCGCTCCTCTCAGTGCTGTGTGGCTGGCCAGGGCAGGGCAGGGCTTCACAGGGCAGGGCAGGGCTCCACTCCCATCCAGGGCGTGATGGACCTTTGGGATTGGTTTTTCAGGGCTCTCTGGAATGGAAATCTCCTTCACTGTGTTGCTGCATGGCTTCCACTGTTCCAGAATTTGTTGGGAGTTCTTTTTAGAGGAAATCCATGGGCTGTGGGTTTGGAGCTAGGATATGTGAGTCTTTCTACTCTGCCATCTTGGCTCCGACCCCCTTGATAATTTCATGAAAGATGATGTCTAGGCTCTTTTTTTGATCATGGCTTTCAGGTAGTCCCATAATTTTTAAATTGTCTCTCCTGGATCTATTTTCCAGGTCAATTGTTTTTCCAATGAGATATTTCACATTATCTTCCATTTTGTCATTCTTTTGGTTTTGTTTTGTGATTTCTTGGTTTCTCAGAAAGTCATTAGCCTCCATCTGTTCCATTCTAATTTTTAAAGAACTATTTTCTTCAGTGAGCTTTTGAATCTCCTTTTCCATTTGGCTAATTCTGCTTTTTAAAGCTTTCTTCTTCTCATTGACTTTTTGGACCTCTTTTGCCATTTATGTTAGTCTTTTTTAAAAGTTGTTATTTTCTTCAGCATTTTTTTGGGTCTCCTTTAGTAAGCTATTGACTCACTTTTCATGATTTTCTTGCATTGCTCTCATTTCTCTTCCCAATTTTTCCTCCACCTCTCTTACTTAATTTTCAAAATCCTTTTTGAGCTCTTCCATGGCCTGAGACAATTGCATATTTATTTCAGAGGTTTTGGATGCAGAAGCCTTGACTTTCATGTTTTCCTCTGATGCTACGCATTGTTATTCCTCATCCAAAAGGATGGAAGAAAATGCCAGTTCACCAAGAAAGCAACCTTCTATAATCTTACTTTTTTCTCTTTTTTAGGCATTTTCCTAGTCAGTTACTTGACTTTTGAGTCCTTTGTCAAGAGGAGGGCATACTCTAGGGACCTGTAAGTTCTCAGTTCCTCCAAGGTGGCACAATTAAGGGAGAGGAATTACTCCTCTTCTGGCCTGCACACTGGTCTGGGAACAACCCAAATTTTTTCTGCCCAGGATCTGTGAGTAAAATTCTCTCTCCAGAGCCTCCACCAGCTCCATCAGCCAGTTCTTTTCCTCACCCAGGAGCACCACTCAGGGCTGAGATCCAGATCAGTGGCTCAATTTCCCCAGGGTCTTTAGTCCAAGGGCTCCAAAAATGAATGCTGCTGCCACTTGGGACTGCCTGGGGCTGGGGTTAGGGCAGGACTCTTCTCCCTGCTCACTGAGGTGAGCTTTCTCACTGACCTTGGAAGCTGTCTTTGACTTTAGTGGTTTGAGTAATCTGGGAACCACACCTGCTACCTGGGATTCTGCACCCTAAAGTCTGCTCCAGTTTTGTCCAAGCTGCATGTCCAAGTCTGGGCTGTGTTTCGTGAGCTGTGCTCTGCCCTGAGCCTGGTGCGATAGACCTTTCCTGTTGGCCTTCCAGGCTGTCTTGGGCTGGAAATCTCTTTCACTCTTGTCATTTTGTGACTTCTGCTGCTCTAGAATTTTCCAACGTAGGGTTTTTTGCTCTTTTTTCTGGATTGAGTTTTAGCCAATCATGTGCCTTTGATTGAAACAATCAAGAATCTTTGATTTGAAACAATATATATATTGTATTGCTTAGCAGGAGAAGAGAGAGAAGCAGAGATGACAGAGAAGCAGCTGTGAGCAGGCTAGGGGAGCTTGCTTGTGGGGATGCTTAGCAGAAAGAATGTTTGTGGTGTCAGTGCTCTGTCTGTTGATCTGTGTTAATTTCTCAGACAGAAGCCTTGTCTCTTGGTCGTTATGAGTGAATTGAGATGATGGCACTTGTAATATGTATGAATATTGTTATAACCCTTTTAAGTTTTTTTTCCCTAGAAATAGAAGTTGAGGGCAGGATCCTCTGGAGCCTGCAATCAGGCAGAAGCAGAAGGAGTTTGGAGTGGAACAGTCCCTGTGACCTGAGACAAGGAGCAGGAGCAGAGAGCTGAACCAGCAAGAGTTGGAAGTGGCCAACCCACAGAGGAGGAACCATGGCGGTTGGAAGTCAGCCTCAAGTCAAGATGAGAGAGAACTTTACTTGAACAGCGGGTATTGATTAAGAAGATTGTTCTTATAGTGACCTAGGGGTGTATGGTATGGTATTTTCTACTACTCCTTAAGGATGCATTGTGCTAGGGAAGACCCAAGCCTGGGACCCTCTGACTTTGGGGATATAATGGTAAATGCTATGTATCATATGACAGACTGAATGTTTTGAGATACATATATGTATTAGATGATATGTTTTGCTTAAGGATGTTGCTATGAATGTTATGCTTTACTTTATTGAATAATGCTTAGTTTATTGCTGAATAAATGGAGAGTCCATTATATTATTCAGTTGGACCCTTAAAATCATTCACAGTAGCTATGTGTGCTCAAGTGTGCTGCCATGACTGGCTTTACAAGTATCTTCTCTTTTTTTGAGACTAAATTTGTTCTTATACTTTTATAATATTAAGTTTGGATTATTTTGTGGTTGTTTTTCCCATTTATATTGTTAAGTTAATTTGGATATTGTTTTCCTAGTCCTGCTTATTTCATTTTGCTTCAGTTCATGTCAGTCTTTTCACACTTCTCTTTATTCATTGTGTTTATCATTTCCTACAGCGCTGTAATATTTCATTATATTCATATACCACAATTTGTCTAGCCATTCCATAATTGATAGGCTCCTACTAGGTGTGGGGAACCTGAGGCCTTGAGGCCACATGAAGCCCTCAAGGCCCTTAAGTGTGACTCTTTGACTGAATCCAAACTTCACAGAACAAATCCCCTTAATAAAAGGATTTGTTCTATAAAATTGGACTTAGTCAAAAAGCCACACCTAAAGACCTAGAGGGCTACAAATGGCCTCAAGGCTGCAGGTTCCCCACCTCTTTGCATCTACTTTGTTTTTAGTTTTTTGCTACCACAAAAAGAGCTCCTATAAATATTTTGTTTTATATAGAGCCTTTATTTTTGTTAATATCTTCCTTGAGGTATATGTCTAACAGTGAAATCTCTGGGTCAAAAAGTACGGACTTTTTTTTCTAATATGCCACCCTCCTCTCTTTCAATGGATGAGTTCATCCCATTCACTTTCACAGTTAAGATAGGTGTGTATTTCTTACTATCCTATCCTCTTGTACTCTCTCCTTTCTTTGCCCTTCTATTCCACTCTTTACAAAGAATAATGTGGAGAGTGGAGTGAGCTCCATACTAGGCACTTTTTTTGTTGTTCAATTTGGGGTTTTCTTGGCAAATATACTGGAGTGGCTTACGGTTTCCTTCTCCAGCTCGTTTTACAGATGAGAAACTAAGGCAAACAGGGTTAAATGACTTGCCCATGGTCACAAAGCTAGTAAATGTCTGAGGCCAGATTTGAACTTAGGAAGATGAGTCTTCTCAACTACAGTTCTAGCACTACACTACCATACTAGGCACTAGGGATCTGTATTTGATGAAATTAGCTTTTGTTCCACTGGTCTTTTTTTTCTTCTTGCTTAGCCACTGATCGCATGTTCTTACACCTTCTTTCCTTTTAACCCCACCTCAGAATCTACTTTGTGAAGTTGGTATTTGTTTTGCTTATGGCTATCTACCTTGAATCTATCTTCTCCTCCCTCTTAATCCCCACTTTTCCTTTCTCAATATTTCTACAATAACCCCTCTGTGTGTGCATACATGTGTGTGTGTCTCTGTGTTTATGTGCAGTCTTTGTCCAGTTGAGATAAAAGTAAAGTTCTATTTCTCTAGTGCATGCATAAGAAATATTAATATTTCCTGGGACAGATACATTTTTAAATTGTCAGGATTCCTATGCCAAGACTACCCTTCTCTTTTTGCTATTAGGAGACACCCTGTTGCCCAGCAAACTGTGCCCTGAGCTTGGCATAACAACCATCCTTTGTGCTCACCCTCTGGATGAACTCTGCTGCAGCAACATCCCAGAACTGTTTCACACCAGCCCCAGCTGGTCTCTAAGCTTGAACAAACACCTGCAGGAACTATGTTCTAGTCATGAAGCCTTTGCTATGAATCAAATTTGTTTCATTGTTGCTGTTACCGCCTTATTGTCACTGCTACTGTTTAGTCACTATTATATGTATTTAAGCTTGGCCTTGCTAAAGCAGCTCTCTTAGAGGAGGCCTTAGTTTTACCTTCCTAGATGAAATACAGAAATCTTTTTGCTTATTAACTCTTTGGTTTTATTTTATTTTTTATTTTATTATTATTTTATTTTTCAGAGTTAACAGTATTACCTCTCTGAGCTCTTTGGTATTTTCCAGAGTTAAGAGTAGTTGCGTAACTTCTATATTCTTTGGTCATTTATTTTCAGGGTTTGACAGGGTTCCCCATGCTGTGGTTCCTCCAAACTTCCAGTTCTTTCCAGGTGACTCAATTCCTGAACCTCATCTTCCTCTTCATAAATGACCTCTACTAATGCCTCTTTCAGAATTATATGAAACTTAAGAAACGGTGGGAATGGAGAGCATCATGGCCATGACAGAGAATATTTGGGTCACCTTGGAAGAGTCACTCTAGGTCTCTGTTAACTGAGCTATAAAATGGGAATGATATCACCAACTCTGCTTACCTAATAGCTAGCATTTATGTAGTGCCTACTACTTGCCAGGTACTTGACTATTATCATTTGTTCACAGCAATGCTAGGAGGTAGGTGCTATAATTTTGTTCTACATATAAGGAAACTGAGGTAGAGGTTAAGTCCAGGATCACACTGTATCTGAGGCCAGAATTTTGAGAAAAATAACTTTTCTTATTACAGTAAGAAGCAATTTTATATACAGGGCCCAAAGAGCCTCTCTTTTTCTCTTACTCATTCAAAGTCTAGCCTCTCAAGTACCTTTCTGACCTTGCCCAAAAATTCACCCTACCAAAACCATCTTACAAAGGACACAGTCCAAGAGAAGAAGGAGAGATTTATGCTTGAAAACTACAAAGGAGAGGTTCAGGGAGAGGTTGGGAAAAGAATGGACAAGCTTTCCCAGGAACAGGTGGACATACAAACAATATGCTTTGCATGAACTGTTGACTGCATGACTGGTTTGGATCAGTGGGGGTGGGGTGGGGTGGCACAATTCAGCAAGGTCAGTCAGCAACATCAACAGAAAGGCATCTGGGAGTGAGTCTAACTTTGGCTCACTGCAGGTGTTGATTGGCTCCTTTTAGCAAAAAGGCTTACTTTGTGTCCAGTGTGTCTGCATGGCAAGGTAACTCATAGAAAACAGACATATTAATCTCAGGGCTCTTTCCACAATTTTCATCTTCAGGGACACTCCCATTTCCAAGGGTAATTAAACATTCAGCAGCCTCCCACGTAGGGAGGGAAAGGGTCTTTGGTTTCCACAAGGACCACTGCCCTCAATTTATTATGTGATAGCCTAAATAATAAATTGATTATTAATTATCCAGAAACTTTTGTCTCTTGGGTTTTTCATTAGGCCTGGAGATCAATCCGCTGACTACCTACCTCACAGGGTCCTTGCATCATACATGAGATCATATGTGAAAATGTTTTGTAAAGCGCCATGCATGTGGTAAGGATGCTAATTAACCTAACGCTTGGCATTGGAGTCAACCTTTCAGGTGCCCAGGGATGAAGACTGGCAACCTTTGGTTCCACATGGGCATTCTCTGATTTGGCCTGAACGCCTGGGGCTGTGCCAATTCACCAGGGAGCTCGGCCGCCTCCTCCGGAGGGTGGCCCCAAGTTCCCCTCTTCTCCCTCGCGTAGCAAAGGCACATTAAGCCAGTAAGGAAGTCCTGCTCCCCGCCGCACCGCAGGCCCCCGCCCCGCCCCGCCCCGCCCTCTTCTTTTGAGCTCCGCCCTCCTTTCACGTGGTGCTTTCTTCCACGCCACGAACTCATCATCCTTTTAGAAACCTCGCGAGTTTCCAAAATACGCGAGCCAAAGGAGGAGAGAAGGGAGGGGGAAACCCAAGAAGGGGGCAGACGATTGGTGCAAAGACGGAGGGGGAGGTTTAACCCCTGGTGTCAGGTGCGCATGTGCGTTGTTACTCACGCTCTGGGAGCCCGGCGCTGCTTCCATAGCTGGTGCGGCTGCCTCCCCTCTGGACGACTGCTTCCTTGTGCTGCTTCTGGCGTGTGCGGCACCCGGGGAGGAAGGCGCTCCCTTCCCCAGTGGGTGAGTGCCGGGGTTGGGTTAGGGTGGGGCTGGGACAGCTGGGAAACTGAGAGAGGGGCGTGTGTGTGTGTGTGTGTGTGTGTGGTGTATTTGATGTATGTTGTGGTCTTTGTGGTTGGGGAGGGGGTGTGTGTAGCTTGTTATAGTTGTATGATCTTTTTGTGATGTGTGTGTGTGTGAAGTGTGTAATGTGTATATGGGTGTATGTGGTGTGTTATGGTATATTTGTGTATATGGTTTGTATGTTTGTGGAATGTGTGGGTGTGCTTTGTGTATCTGGGTGTAGGTGTGTTAATGTAGGTGGGAAACCAAATTGGATGAAGGCTGATAAAAGAAGTGTATGAATATATTGATAGAGCCATATGTCTCATATTATCCGTCTGTCAGGTAGTGTTGGAAAATTGGGGGAAGCTTACTGGTCTTTGAGCCCAGAACCTGGGTTCTTGTCTCGCCCCCGCTGACAGGTTGGGGGAAGGGGTGCAGAATGGTAACTGAGTCCCTTTTAACACTTTGTGTTATGTCTTCAGTATGGGGAGGATGGTAGTTATTTTGAGGCCAAGTGAAATTGTACCAAGTACTTTGTAACCATAAAATGCTACATACTTACAAGTATCTGCTACTCTGTCCTAATGAAAATTCTACAGGGCTGGGAGTCAGAGAGACTGACAAGACCTACTATTAAGTATCTGTGTGATCTCTGGCAAGACCCTTCTAAGCATCAGTTTCCTTATCTGTAAAAAAGAGTCATGATGGTCTAGATCGGGGGTTCTTAATCTGGAATCCATGAACTTTGAAAATATTTTCATAATTGTATATTAATATAATTGGTTTCCTCCATAATCCTGTGCATTTTATATTATACACTTAAAAGCATTGTTCTGAGAAAGGATCCATAGGTTTTGCCAAACTGCCAAAGTGGTCCCTACACAAACAAAAAAGCTATATCTCAATTATCTTCTAGATCTAGCATTCTTAGATTATGTAGAAGAAGAATAGGGAAAAGTTCATTATGTGTGCTCCTCCTCAAGTTCTCATCCTGAGGCACATGGGATCCAATGACTCCTTTCCTCCCATGTATTCACAGGACACAGGAGCTATGGCCGAGAATGGAGAACCATGGGGAGCCAGTGAGGCTGAACTGGACCCAGTGGAGTACACTCTTCGAAAGCGGCTTCCCCACCGTCTCCCCCGAAGACCAAATGACATCTATGTTAACATGAAAACTGACTTCAAGGCACAGCTGGCTAGATGTCAGAAGCTTTTGGAGGGTGGTGGAGGGGGTAGGGGACAGGGTGGCTGTCCTGAGATTTACATTCATGGCCTCGGCCTGGCCATTAATCGAGCCATCAACATTGCCCTGCAGTTGCAAGCCAGCAGCTTTGGGGCCTTGCAAGTGGCTGCCAACACCTCCACTGTGGAGCTGGTGGATGAGCTAGAACCTGAGACTAACACTCGAGAGCCATTAACCCGAACCCGAAATAACTCGGCCATCCACATTCGGGTCTTCCGTGTTACACCCAAGTAGCTGGAACAAAGTTCTATTGTTTTCTCAGCTGGATAGCCATATTTTCCTGTCTACATTTTTGCTGGGCCATGGTTCTCGTTTTCATTTTTCATACTTTGGGCTCTCGGGAATCTCAGTTCCCTCCCCACTTTTCAGGCTCTTAGAAAGAAGTCCTGTTGTGGGTTTTCCAACTTTCTACCACTAACTCTAGAGAAGGCCATTGGTTTAGGCTCCTGAAATAAAAAAAGACTCTGTGTGAGGGAGAAGTTTATGTTCTCTTTCTTGTTTGGGTCTAAGTACTGAGTTTTTTTTCAAAAGCCAGAATTTTCTGTATTTCTTTTTCTGACCTTTCTCTGTCACTGTGTTACTATCTGTCACTCTACAGTCTTTCCCCCTATAGGCTTCCTGGCCTCTGTAAGGGAATGGGATGTTTCATTTCCTGCCTATGAAGCTTTCCTTTTGATTCACTATGTACTTTGCTTTGATGGATCCATATGCTTTCTCATTCTGCTTCATAAATCCTCCACAGATGATAAATTAATGAAAAAATATTGAATAAATTCTTATGATGTGCTAAATGCCAGGGACATAAAATAGAAAAGTGAGAGGCTCTTGTTCTCAGAGTTCATTCACATTCCAAGTAGGAGACATAGGAAAAGGGTTCAGCTGTAGTACACATGGAAAAGACCTTCTAATCCTTAAGGTGCAGCAAGAGTGCAGATAATATGAATATACCTACCATGCTGGAGGCCTTGCTGTATTTCAGGAGTATTAATATATTAGTATTACCCGTTATTTATTATTCATTTTTAAAAATGATTGTGAACTAAAAAATCATGACCACTTCCATACACAAGGATGGCCAGAAAATGAGGGTTGTTATGAAACAATCTTCTATATATAATTTGTTCTTTTTAAAAATATATATTAAATTTAACATGGGAATACTAACACTTCCTGCTTGTCTGTGTCCATCTCTGAGCCCCATTCTTCTGGTTTCTTTATTTTTTAAGTATATCATTCACCCTCTCTCCTCTCTTGTTCCTTTTTTCATGTTTTCTCATTTTTCCTCCCAATTCTTCCCTGCTTTTCTTTGTAACAAAAGTATAGTCAAAGCTATGGGATCACATTTAGACAAGTTTGTCTTTACCTTTAATCTGTTTTCTTCACCAAGAAGTAGGTGAGGTTCATGCTTCATCAGTCTTCTAGAGTCATGATTGATCATTGCATTGATAAAAAGTTCTTAACTCTGCTGAAGTTGTTTCCCTTGTTAATATTATAAAATAAAAATAGTTCTGGTTCTGCTTATTTCCCTGCATCAGTTCAAATTTTCCCAGGTTTCTATTCGTTAGTAGCTTTCATCATCTCCTATTGTGCATTCATATACCCATAATTTGTTCAGCTCTCCCAATCAAGGGACATCCCCTTAATTTCTTTGGTGCAACAAAAAGTGTTGCTATTAATATTTTTGTACATATGCATTCTTTTCTTTCTTTTTGGTATGCCTAACCCTAGTATATCCCTATGTCAAAGAATATGCATGAATTTTATTTCCAAATAGCTTTCCAGAATGAATGGACCAACTTTATCCATCTCATTTGTTGCCTAGCATATAATTGGGCAAAATGGTTTCTGATTCCTTTGGGTATTGGCAGCAAATATTCAGTAAATGATAATCAGCAAATATTAATAATTCAGTTTTTTTGTATTTGTGCAGTTTTATGCCCTAATTTAATATGTGGACAGTTTAAAGAAAAAATGTCATGCACTTTAGGTTCCCATTTAGTAATCATCATAGATTTTCCATATTAACTTTTCTAAGCCTTAGATTCTTTATTATTTAAGTTTTTGTTAGATTTGCCCAAGACTGAAAGGAAGTCCTTAGCTATTAATAGTTTTGCTATCAATTTTTCCTGCTAATTCCATTAATTTTTCTTTCAAATACTTAAATGTTGTGCCATTTAGTGTGTACCTATTAAGTACTGATATTATCTATGGTGCCTTTAAGTATAATTTTATTGTTGCCTTGTCTAAGGTCGTGATTGCTATGACTTTGTTAGCAAATTCCTGAAGCATAATAAATTCTGCTCTAGCATCTGTATGAATATTTCTGTTTCAGGTAAATTTCTTATAAACAACATATTGTTGAATTTTTTTTTCCAATTCCAATTTTTCTTTCCCATTTTTAATGAATGGCTCATCTATTCTCTTCCATTTCATAGATAAGTTTATCCCTTTCGTATTCACAATCATGACTGATGTTGTTCTTACTGTATATTTTCCTCCCCCACATCCTCTACTTTTTCTTCTTTATTTCTCAGCCCCCTTTCTACAAAGAACAGTATAGAGAAGTTGCAGGAATCGGATAATCCGTAATTGAAACTACCACTGTTCCTACTTCTCTGCTTCTCCTCTCACCAAAGTTTAGACCTTGATATTTGGCTTTTAGACTTGTATAAAAAATCACCCCCATCCCTGTAATCAACTTTCCAAAACTGAAATTTATTTTATTGACTACTGTGACTACTTTATTACTCTCCTCTCCTCTTTCCCTCCCCCTCCCTGTATATTTGTAGACTTAAATATATTTCTGCACTAAATTCTGTATTCAGTTCTCCTTTACCTGATCTGATAAGAGAGGTCATGAGATACTTGCTTCCCCTAAACTTCTCTCTGTCTCCTCTTCTCCCTCACCCCATTTATATGAAATAGTAAGTTCTTTCTCCTTCACTCATTCACAGGTACATTCCTTTTTTCCCTCCTTTTTTTCCTTTCTCAAAACCAGCAAAACAGAACAAAACTATATCTAACACCCATGTTTCTTATTTCATTCTTTCTGTGATCCTTAAAAACATTAGGATTCTGAAAGGGCATTTGTATTTTGTCTCTCTATCATGAGTACTTCATCATATAGCTCCTGTGAAGTGTTCAGATGCATTTATAGAGGCAGTAGGTGTCAGAGTGAGTAGAGTTCTGGGCATGGTGTTAGGAAATCCTAAGTTCAAATGTGTTCCCAGACTCTTCCTGGCCATGGCAAGTCACTTAACCTCTTTGCCTCAATTTCCTGAACTGCAAAATGGAGATAATAGCACCTATCTCACAGGGTTATTGTAAGAATCAAAAGAGATAATGTGTGTAAAGTGCATAGCACTAGGACTAGCACATATTAGTGACTATATAAATGCTAACTATAATTTGTTATACTTCAAAGTGTCTATTCAGGTTTGGGTATTCATTAGGAAAGATTGAAAGTTTTATTGAACGTCCATTTTTCTCCTTATAGGATTTTGATCATTTTTGCAGGATAAGTTATTCTTGATTGTGTGTGTGTATGTGTGTGTTTTCCCCTTATATTTTCCTTCTCAGTTCTTGTTTGTGATATTACGCTCAGGTCAGTCCTCTCTGGAACTGGTTAGGTTGGTCTTGTTTGGTTGTCCTTGCTATAATCTGTATGCCTTTACTGCTTTTGATCTAGATGAGTGACTGGTAGTAGGCCCCACCCTCTCCTTCAATTTCAGGTATCTACATCAGTCTCCTAGTGGTCCATTGTGGGTTCTGGCCTTGGGTGGTGTCATCTTCTATTTCATTATCTTCTATCAAGAGTCGATTCTGTCCTCTGCTCTTGCCCTAATGGACACCAGTGTAATGAAGAGCATGTTAATCTAAGATTTCCTGCATAACCTTCCTCCTCAGCTCCCAGTGCTCTGATGGGTACATGCTGGAATCAGTCTCCCTATAGAATGTTAGAGCTAGTTCTGTCTTCTACTTCCTTTCTGACAGTTCATGAACTGACTCAACACATCCTGTTCACCCCAATTCCTCTTTCCTCACCTTTACTGATTTGTACCCAGTTATAAGAGTTCATGCTGGTTTCCATAGTGTGTAACCATTGCTTCCATGTTCACCTAAGCTGGAGCCTGCTTCTCTATTTTGACCCCTCAGGCTCTCTATCCTTTTCCAGCTGTCTTTATGTGAAGTTACGGAATGGATAGAATTTATTTTTTTCGTATTTCTTTATCATTGATCTTTTGGGGACTGTTTTCAGATATTTGACTTATGGACCTTTTGTGATCCCACCTTAACTAGAAATCTTGTCATTCATTTTTACTGCATGGTTGGCTTACTTTCTTTTCAATTCATTTGTGTTCTCACTAATTTCTCTTTACTCTGCATATGGGTAGGTTGGGTTTGGCAACAGACCCCTGATGGGTTGCATTTGTATACCCTCCCTGCCCCTCTCCATTATCCTCTTGTTTTTCATTCTAGTTTTTGGAGATAGGGGTTTCTCAAGATTTGTGGCCATAGAGCATTACTAGGAGAATAAAATGATAAATGAACTTATGCAGCTGCAGGCACTTGGAGGGTGACAAAATGATGGGTGTGTGTGTGTGTGTGTTTTGGTGGGAGGACTGTCTACATATAGTTAAAATGACCATGCAGTCATTTTTGTTAGTATCCTTGTTGACTTGTTCGTAGGGATGCCATATGCTAAGGGAGTGTAGCATAATGGCAAGAGCATTAGAGTCAAGAAATCTAGATTTGAATCTTGGTTCTGATAATGGTAATGTGATCAGGCAACAGTTCTAGAAACACTGTGAGACTCAAATTCCTCATCTATAAAATAGGGATTGTAATATTTGTATTCTCTACCTCACAGAGTCCTAAGGAAGGTGCTTTTTAAATTTGAATCCTTCTTGAGGGCTGTATGAACTGTTGGCTCTTATCAGCAAGATAGGTAAAACCAGACTCTGGCCTCTCTGCAAATCTTGGGAGAAAAACTTTGGAGGTTTGAGACAAAGTAGTTATAGGGGAAGGGGCTGTTACTTGAAAGAGGGCCACCGGCCACCCGATGTTTTATTACAACAGGCTCTGAATGAGGCTAAGACCGGATGCTCAGGGCTTATAAGTTTATTGTTTGCTTTTGTAATTTTTGATGTTTCCCTTGTAATTAAGAAATCCTTGCCATAATTAATCATAATTAGCTTGGGATTCTGAAAGGGAAAGAAGGACTAAATACCTAAATAGAGAAGTGTTCTGGTGGCAGAAATGTTTAGGGATACTGAGAGATATTCACTAGAGAAAAGTGAATCCTGAGGCTGTGAAACTTCCACCAGCATCCTTAGCTAGGCTATTTAGTGTAAAAGAGGAGCTAGAAGGATGAATTTTGACCCAGAGTTGGATCCCTTTCTTGTGGGACAGGGGGATACCCATCCAGCCACTCTACCAGGATATGGGGCCTAGCCAACATTAAGTATCTTGACAACAGCTCTCCCACCTTCTTCACCTCCACTGTTAGGAACAGTGACCACTTGGTCCTCTAGACACACTTTCTTTGTGGAGGAAGTTAACTCACTCAACTCTGGGGTTTGAACTGTGGCATTGCTGCCCTGACCATAGATTGGAAGGTAGTTAACTATCACCTTAACCTTGTCTGTCTATTCAACTCCAGCCTGTTCATCCACCAGCATACCAGGACCTACTTAGGATACTTAACATTTCTCAGGAGGGAGGGGTGGAGAATTCTGTGTCAGGTTAGGACCATACTTACTGCAGGAGCTAATGGACTCCCCCTCAACGAGATATTCCAAGACTAAATGACAACCTGTTGAATATATTCTAACATAGGGATTCCCAATCTTTCTTGTGGTATGGACTGCTGTCTGGTGAAGCCTATGGACCCTTTCGCACAATAATGTTTTTAAAGACATAAAATTCATAGGATTATAAAGGAAACCAAAGATTAGTGAAAATAAAGATGTACACTTTGTTTTTTTAATCCAAATACATGGATACCTTGAAATCTTATCATTGGAGTCTTTGAGCTTCAGATTAAGAACTCCTAGAGGTAGTTCTTTTTCCTTCCCACTCTGAAGTTCTGTGGTACATTCTCCTCTTTTATCAAATAGGTGACTCAGAGGAACATAAAATAATTCTGCTTTAATTTGTTTAAAAATAGTTGCTTTCAGTTCAAATGTCTGAAAACAAGACAGTGATGTCAACACTTTCCTATGTTACCTGATGACAGATTTAGAATGAAAGGAAATTTAGAGGTCAAATCCAATCCCCTCAAATTATGACTGAGAAAACTGGCTGAGAGAGGTAAATGGCTTGAAGTAGCAGAGTCTGGTTTTGAATTCAGGTCATTTGACTTGGAAAGCACCCCTTCTACTCCACCACCTCTCTCTTAGATAATTAGTCTCTAATTGTTCCACTCCCCTGTAACAGCTGCTAGCACCTGAGTTTCACATCTTGGAAAAGGAATATATCTGTTCTAAAAACAAGGTACTTTCAGATCTAGTCCCTACAAGTTAACCCTCTTCCCGGTACTTAAACCTAGTGGTAATGAGTGGAAGGCACAGAAAGTATGTAAAAAAAATAACGAACAAAAACTCTGGGCAATGAGACAAAACATGGGGTGAATCCTAGTTCTTACTAGGTCAAAGATGTCTTCATCCCTCTGGAGGCTGCACTGCTGACCTATCTCCACAGGACTTTCTCTACCATGCCCCTGCACAATAGCCCCCTCCCCTTCCCAGCTATTTTTTACGTGTTGTCTTTCTCTTTTTCCCCATTAAAATGTAAGCACTTTAAGGACAAAGTGTTTTCTGCTCTCATTTGTATTCCCAGTGCTTGGCACATTGTAAGTGCTTAATAAATGCTTGACTGATTAGATATGTGACCTTAGTCAAGTCATTTAACTTCTCTGGGACTCGGTTTCCTGCTCTGTTAAATAAGGGAAGTAGATTCTCTGCGATAGTCACTTTGGATTCTAAATGTCTGGTCCTGTAAACAATGTGTCTGCCTGCACGTATGTGCAGCAATATCCTTGGCTCATTCTTCCTCTCTTCCTGGCTGATGACCCAGCTGAGGTGGTGACCACGGGCCTTTTTACTGTGGGTTTGTTTTGGCCTCTCCCTTTCTAAGCCTGTTTGTATGTTCTTTCCTCTGGATGCATTCCTTCTCTCAGTGAAGCTTTCCCTCTGTGGCAGTTTACAAATACCTTCCCAGCCTCAACTGAGATGGTCAAAAAAAGACTGGAATTTGTACCAAGATGCCTGTGAGGTAGAAAGGGATAATTGATGGACTGACCCTTCAAAACAATCAGGAAAGACGAGGAAAATTGGTTCCATAACCATCCTTTGTCCCACGTAACCCTCCCTTTCTACTAACTTCTTAAAGTGACTGAGAAACAGAGGAAGGAAAAGACCTTAGAGATAATTCTGATTCTCCTCATTCTATAGCTAAAGAGGGAAATAAGCTAGCTCAAGGTCATCCTACTGGTAATTGACAGAGCTGAGATTCCCCTATATTATACTGCTTCCACTTTAATTAAAGGATAAGGCCGGAAGATGATTTACTTCTGAAAAACAGGTCCAAACTAGGAGGATTAGTTTTCCTTTCTCTTGGCTCAATAGCTTATAAGTTGATAAAGGTAATAAAGCATGGAAGTTAGACCTTTATTTGATAACAATAAACACAGAATTTAGAATGATAGGAACCAAAATTATTAGGTGGTTCATTAAAAAAATACATTTAAGGGTGTTAAGTATCTACTTTGTTACTGCTATCCTAGGCCCTGGTGTGTGAGGGGAGGAAAATAAAATATGGTCCCTGCCCTTATGGGCCTTGTAACCACTAATCATGGAACCATTATATGCAGTGCTGCATGATTAACGTGTTCGAGAGAGGATTGCACAACAAAATCATTAAGAGGTTCTCAAGGTTAAGGTGCTGCTTGCACTTAATACAGGGTCTCTAGAATGCGGGTAGCAGGGCTTGTGGATTTCGTCATGATCTACAAAAATTGATGGCTTGTGGGGTCAAGACCCAGTACTTTCACTATGCTTACCCAGGTAAATTGGGAGAGGTGTTAGAGAGCCCTTGTTATTTGTTGCCTCATTTAAAAGACAAAAATCTCTTACATTTTTAATACTCGTAGATAAAATATAAACTTCTGACACTTAAAGTTTTTCACAACCTAGCCCTAAATTATAATTCCTTTCAGTTTTTTATATGTTTCATGCACTCTACAGTCCAGCCCAACTAGCCTTCTTTCTGTCTTTACATCTTCTAACTGTGCCTTTGTATTGACTATCCCTTATTCTAGCCAGGCACTCTCTTCTTACCTTTACCTTTTAGAATCCTTGATTTCCTTAAAAATTCAGTGTCCCCTTCACATGAAGCTTTTCATGATCTAGATATCAGAGCTTATCTCCCACTCTCAATTTGTATTTATTTTGTCTGTACCTTTATGTACATATTGCCTCTCTTAGTTGATTATCTATATGTCAGTGCCTAATGCATAGTAGGCATTTCATAAATGTTTGTTGAAGCCTATTGCCCAGATTTCAGTGTGGTTTTTGGAGGACTACTCTCCCTTGTAGAGCTTGTCCAACATTCAGACTGTATAGAGAGATGATGAGTTGGGTGCAGAATTGAACAGGAGGGAGAATAAGCAGGATTTCTTGAGGGAAAGCAAATCTCTTTTACTGATTCCAACATTTTCAATATTATTCCATCTTTTCAATATTAACATCTTACTAGTGTTACTTGATCATGAGACATGAAACATTACTGCCTAGAAAACTAAAAATGAGTATCCCACAGAGGACAATGTTAAGGTGCAAGCTACAACGTATACCACAGATGAGCAGGCTACAATATGTAACTAATGAGAGATTCCAAAGGCTAGGAGTAAAGGACATCATCAAGGAGTTGTGTGCCAGGAAGAGAAGATACAAGAGGAATGGGGGGCATACAGCTAGGGTGTACCTTGCAATATTGGAAGAAATTATGAAGTATTAAGAAATTATGAAGGATTCTCTTACAGCAAATGTACAGGAAAACAGCCAAAAATTGCATATGATGGGCAGGTACTAATACAATGTGATTTATATGATTGGAGAGAATTCCCAAATTAATGAAATCAAACATCTATTTAAATACTTTTGAGTGGAGTATATGTGGAGGGCTAATCTTTGAAATATGAAGAATGGGAGAATAGGAAGGACCAACATCCTGATTTTTTCTTTAAGAGTTTATGTATTGTAGGTTAGTCATGAACTTGACCTTAGTTCCTAGCTGAATTATATAGTGTCTTTTTAAAAGGATGGTTAGTTAATGTTTAGAAAAGGAAGCAATGATCATAATGTGCCAATATGAATTTTTCAACAGGCCATGCTGTACTAATTTCATTTCTGTTTTTAAGAGGGTTATTAGACTAATATACTAGGGAAAACAATAGGTACAGTTTACTTAGATTTTAACAAGTATTTGGCAAAATTTCATGCCATTCTTGTGACAAGATAGATGTAGGTTAGATCAGTGGTATCAAACTCACAGAAATACAGGCTCCCTATGGGCTACATATTGATTTGGAAAACCACATATTAACATTATCTATCTTACATTTTTATTTATTTTCTTAAATACTTTTTATACATTTTAACCTGGCTCCAGCTGCACTTGGGAATCTGGATCATGTATTTGACACCTCTGGGATAACTGTTAGTACAGTTAGAACTGGCTACTTCCCAGAATGTTACATTGAATGTCAATTTGGAAGGAAGCTTCTAATACGTGTTCTCAGAACTTTTTTTGATCATGTATTTCTATCAATAAATTTAGCATCCTGTTCCTATATATATATATATTTATAAATTATATAGTGTATTAATATTATATATTATAAACACACACAAAATAAAATTTTTTAAGTTCAAAAAATTTTTTCATCTCACCAAAACTTTATCGAGATTTTTTTTTTTTAGTTAGAACAATGTGATTGAACATTTTTTTTGGAAAATCTTGGTCTGTTTTGTGATAGGTTGTTGAATGTGTTGAATGGGTTGCACTATGCTAAAAGTGAGGACTCCATTGTCACCACCTCTTCAGACACCTCTAGTCATGCTCTCTCTTCCCCCAAATCACCTGTACTCCCTTCTCACAGGAAACTTGGGTTCTGCTCCAAAACTCCCTGGGCTTTGTTTGATAGACTAGCCATAGCCCTATCTTGCTCTGGTCTAGGTCTCCATAGCACACCTGTGCCTCCAGTCACACCAATGCGTCCTTTCCCCATCAGATTATAAACTCCTTGAGGGCAGGTACTGGCTGGCATGCTTTATTTATACCTCAGCACTTAGCGCAGTGCCTGGAACATAGTAAGTATGTAATAAATGGTTTATCCACTTTGGAGAATTCCCACAATTCCCCAGGATATATCACATGTGGTATGTGACTTGAGACTGACAGATTGAGGTGTCAGGGTCAGTACTTGCAATATTCATACTAAATATTAGCTAAAAAGAACATTTCTTAGTTTCTTATTTTAAAGTATTTTCAAGTTTACTTTTTTTGGAACAGTCTTTAAGATTTATTTTTTCCAGATGCATGTAGGCACTAATAATACCTTGATTTTTTTATAGCGTATTAATAATCAATCATAATTGCTGAGGCATATGGGACATCATTCTAGTTGTCTAAGGAGATCAGGTTTCTAAAATTCTAGTCTAGATTGGATTAGAATTAGGATTAGTTTAGGATTAGAATGAGCCTCTTTATTATGCCATATGTTTTCTAAAATATATGGTAGGCATTCTGCAAATGTCGTTCTGGAACACCAATTTTGGTGCTAGAAAGGTAAAAAGAGACTAGGTTGTGAAGGGATTTAAATGCCAAACAGGACAATGATGCAGACACTTGTTAAGAAAGCAACAAAGAATGGAGAAATTATGACAAAAAATAGATTCTCTTCAACTAGAAATGGAAATAAAGCTGTGGAGAGGAAGAAAGTAAAGGCAGAAAAATGGAAGACATGTCAGTATACTGCTTAGCTAATAGGATTATTAATTTAGAACTGGAAGAAACCTCAGATCCCACCAAGTCAGAGCTCTATTTTATGAATAAGAAAACTGAGGCACAACGACATTATGTGATTTGCCTTGCCTTGGTTTCATACAATGAGTAAAGGTATGAGGCAAGATTTGAATTCACATCTTCCTAATTACCACTACACCACTTAGCTGCCCGGGTGATATTAGTTTAAAAACATTTATTAAGTGCCTACTATGTATCAGGCACTGGGCTAAGTGCTAGAAATACACATGAAAAAACAAGTCCCTGCCTCAAAGAGCTTATAATCTAATGGGGGAAGGTCATACACAAAAGGAACCTAAAAAGTTGTAGGAGAGTGGAGGGGAATGAAGGAAAATTCCAAAGAAGTCCCAAAGAGGCCCTGGAACCCACCATAAGAGGGACGGAGGATACTGATGAGATGTACCAACCAGACAGAATTCATTTTGCAGGATAATGTAATTTCCCAGTGATGTCTCTTGGAGTCCAAAGAAGTCCAGAAGCAATTTGCTGGTAGGAAATGTGGTTTGTATTTAATTTTGTGGAGGAAAAAGAAAAAGGCACTGAAGCTTCATCTCAGCAATTGTGAGACCTTGGTTTCTTATGGACATTTCTCATTTTTTAAAATGCTGGTATTACTCAACTGCTAATTCAACCCTCTTTGGGCATTTTTTAACTGATGTTCCTCCAGGTAAGAGAAATGACAAATTTACAGGGTAATTCTGTAGAGTGATTGTTAGAGGTTCTGGGTATGGTATGTGATATCCTTAAAAGGAAAAGGTGACATTTCTTGTTACATGGTTACATAGTAAAATGGACCTTTTGTGTTCAACTGACTCATATGCACACACATGATATTCTGCTGTGAATAAATTGTATGACTGTTGTATATAACAGGGCATAATAAAATAGAGAATATAGAAATTATATCTATATCTAAAATATAGATATAGATGTGGGGCACATACAAAGAAGCCCTGGTTGCTTCTAGCTGATCACATGTATTCAGTTTAGCGTTTGAGTGTTTTGGGGATAATGAAGTCCCTGGCTGCTTACAACTGGCCGTATGTCTGATTCAGCACCAGACCCAGGTGCTTTTAGAGATAAAGCAACCCTCTTAATGGGTACTGATCAGGAAGAAACATTGATGCAATGAATCTTAAAAAAGGAGTGATCCTTCCTCAGTTTTTTTCTCTTGTACGTAAACTATGACAACTAGAGTAGTCGATCCCCTCTGGCTAGCAGACACACTCTGCTCTCCTTGCCATTTTTCTACTTTGTGTATTCTTTCCTGACTAAACAGTGACCTTGAGATGGACATGTCCAGTCTTGGAGGCAACTTTGTGAGTTTGAGAATTTGGAGATCCTGGGATCCCTTGCTTGGAACTGCGTGGTGACAGAGCAAGTTGCTGCATCACACAGGATACCACTGACAGGAAGGAGCCTAACTTTTAACCTGGCTGACCAGAACATTGACTTTGAGGGAGATGATGCAGAGCTGAGGAGAAATGTCAAGAATAATTACCCAACATTTTCACTAGAGAAAGGAGAAAGCTCACATACGACTTGTGTCCAAAAAAGATTTTTAGGAAAATAATTGTTAGACTATATTCTTTATAGCATAAACTGTATATGGGGTGGGGGTGTTGTGGACCTCCAAATCTGCATCTGATTTGGGGTGATGGTTTACCAGTTCCCTCTAATATGAATGAGTCTTTCCAAGCAGTTCTACCTCTAAATTGCCTAGCTGGTACAGAAAGGATGGTTTAAGGTTAATTTCTTAAGTGAGGACAAAAGGTCTTCTGGAAGTGTTTATGGCTAATTTCTTGGGATGTTTACTTATGAATGCAAACAGATTCTATAGGGGAGGGCAAGTGAACTTTCTCTTTTTTCTTTCAGTTTAATGTGTATTTACTTTTATTTTACTTTTAATTTCTGGAATAAAACAAGCATTTTCCAGTACAATAAAAAAAGATGGTTGTACATGACACTGCAAATGTACTATGCACAACAAAAGTATCACATAAATTTTTTTCTTTCTTCTTCCCTCCCCCACCCCTACCATAGAGATGGTTACCATTAGACATAAAGAGGTGCAGGTATATGTCTGTAAAATTATTCTATACATACTTTTACTTATCAATTCCTTCTCTAGATTCAGATAGCCTCTTTCTTCATACGTCCTTTAGTGTTAATTTCAATATTTATCATAGACATAATAACTTGTTTGCTCAAAGTCATTCTTAAAACAATATTATCGTTACTATATACAATGTTCTCTTGGTTCTCCTCATTTTGCTTTTCAATATTTCTGATGAGTCTATGTTTTTCTTTAAATAAATTTATTTAACTTTTTTTAACTTTTTACATTCATTTTCACAAGATTTTGGGTTCCAAAATTTTCTCCCCATTTGTCCCCTCCCCCCTTCCCGATACACTGGACATTCTAATTACCCATATCACCAATCTGCCCTCTCTTCTATCATCCCTTC
>CM053770.1:306013799-306045890 GCA_028658325.1 Potorous gilbertii | reverse complement strand
ATTTTTATATGACTATAATTGTTTAGATTTCTTCAGTGGAAAATTACCTATTTATATCCTTTGGGACTTGATAAAGTTCTAAATACTTTTTGTGAATTTCCCTCCATCGTATTTTACTATCTTCCTTCTCATCCTCTCTTTTTACACTATCCTACTTCATCTTTTCCCCTTGCTATCTTATTCCTTATTTTGCCCACCTTTCTAAAAGTCCTTTGCTTATCTTCTTCCTTCACCCTCCTAAACTTATTCTACAAATCCTTTACAAAGTGTCTTCCCCCAGCCCTCCATTTTCTCACCTCTCTAGAAGTTCAGAAGGCTTCTAAACCTCTCCAGATGTACACTTTGTTTCCTCTTCAACCTAGTTGAAAATAAGGTTCTAATATTACCAGCCCTCCACCTGAACCTGTTTCCACTGTATCAGTTCTTCCTCTCATACCCTCTTTTTATGAGGTAATTACTCATTGACCTTTTCCTACTCAATTTTGGTTTTTAGAATCACCTCATCACATACAATTCATCTACAACTTTTCTCTCAAACTACCTTAGTAGTGATAACAGTTTTAAGAATATTGATAACATTTTTATATATCATAAATAAACAGTTTAGTCTTTACCAGTACTTCATAATTAATCCTTAATGATTTTATTATATTTCTTCTGAATCTTTTATATCAAATTTTCTATTGAGTTCTGGTCTTTTTGTTACAAACACCTGAAAGTCTTTCAGTTCATCAAATGTTCTCTTGTTTTCATTCAGGATTATACTCAACTCTTTGCTGGATGCAACCCCAGTTCCTTTGTTCTTCAAAATGTAAAGTTCCAAGACCTTTAAGTCTTTTAGTGTAGAAGAGGCTAGGTCTTGTGAAATCCTGATTGTTTTTCCATAGCATTTAAATTGCTTTTTTTCTTGTTGCTTGCAATATTTCCTCTTTAACCTGGGAATTTTGGAACTTGGCTATGGCATTCATGTAAATTTTCTTCTTAGGATCTTTTCCAGGTGATGATTGGTGAATTCTTCTTATTTCTACTTTACCTTCTTGTTCTAGGATTTCAGGGTAATTTTCCTTAATAATTTCTTATAATATTGTATCCAGGTTCTTTTTTTTTTATCATAACTTTCAGGTAGTCTGACAATTCTTATACTGTTTCTCCTCTATTTATTCTCCAGATCAGCTATTTTTCTGACAAGATGTTTCAGATTCTCTTCTATTTTTATTATATCTTGATGTCTTATAATGTAATTCGATTCCACTTCTCCAATTTTAGTTTTCAAGGAATTAATTTCTTCCTTTATATTTTGTGTTTCCTTTTCTTCTTGGTTAACTTTTTTTTTCTTGGATTGCCCTTTTTCCTCTAATTTTTCCTTATTCTCTCTCATTTGATTTTTGAAATCCTTTTTTAAGTTCTTGCAAGATTTCTTTTTGGGCTTGTGACCACTTTACATTACTCTTTAGTGGCAAGTGAACTTTCAGTGCATGAAGATTCTCTAAGAAGAGAACGAACTTTCAGTCCATATAGATCCTAACAAGGTGGGAAAAGTCTTAATTATTAATATAGCCATGTTCCTATTTCCTACATGGCAATATAAATTCATTTACTCAGAGGTATGATGACATTTACCATCACACAATTCTAACAAACAAGCATCCTTCTATGCATATGAAGGGCCCTGAAAATACAAGCCATATACTATGAAATGAATCATAGCCATCATGGTTTAATGAATCCTACCCCTCATGGTTTAATGAATCCTACAACAGGGAAGAAATTACTGGCTGATTTCTGATTTGCACTGCATGGGATGAGAACTTATGTTGGGCAATCAAGAATATTAAGACCAAATGTGGTACCCAAGATAATAGTCTCCTTTGGCTTTGTCTTTGGAAAGATCATCAGATTGAATCTATCAGGCATCAATGCAGTAGATATGAACCAAGGAAGTTCCCTCCACATCCCTAGTGTCAGCTCTTACCCTGGGTAAAACCATCACAGCTCATGATTCATTTCATGTCCCAGTTCTAAGTGCTCCACAGCACCTGCTTCAGCCACCTGCATGGCTGTTGGAACCAAATGTTCTCATCCACCCATTCCACTGGGGAAATCTTCACATGGTTGGAGTAGACATCTCCCTAATTCCACTGATGGGTTTGAGGTCTGTTGTTTACCTTCAATCTGGTTTAGTCCATCTGCCGAGACAGCTTTGCCAGATTGAGATAACTGTGTGTGCTCCATAGGTGTTTTTTAGAATCACAGCAGGTGAGAGTTGAGGGACAGGTGGACACCAAAGATGGATGAGCAACCCTGAAAAGGGCTCAGCAAGCCCTCACACCAGAAGTGTTCCCTGAAAACTGCAAATGTGCCTCTGGAGAATTGGGTACCTGAATCTATTTTGAGTGCCTCTAGCTTGTGACAAAAGAAAGAAAACAAAAGAAACAAAAACAAAAGAAAAACATTCCTGCCTCAACTTCCCTAATTGTCTAATCATCTAGGAGGGGGTCTCTATTTCTACAACTCTCTTGCCTTTTTCCAAGTTTCTTTGAAGTTCAGGAAGCCCCTCCTCTAAACCCCTGACTTCCTTACTTCCCTAGCAAAGAAGCAGGCTTTCTCAGCCTCTGGCTGAACTCCCCAATCTGAGAATCCTTGCTGTAAAGCAAAGAGGAGGGATATACTGGGGAGTCTCCCTCTTTCCCACTGTGGAGTCGTGCTGCCTGGGGAGATTTTGGATGGCTCAGAAAAGCTATAAATTTGCTCCTCTTTGGATTCTCCATCTCTTCTTGTTGCCAGGAGAAAATTATGGAACAATGAATTCCACCCCCATTCTCTTCATCTCTCCCCAAGTGCTCATTCTCAGATATTGCTCCATAGGTTTCCACAGTCTGTTCAGGAAGTGAAAGATGACTACCCAGAGGCCTTTAGCATCCCCATGGGTTTTGAAACACTGTAAATTTTCTTCTTGACTTGAAATGGGATTCTGGAGATAGGGTTTTTCTTCTCCTTCTCTGTGTTTCAGTATCCCTCTATGAGGGATGTGTGACAAGAAGGAGAAGGTTATCAAAGGCTCTATAAGATGGAAGGGACGGTGGTATCAGGAAAAAAAGCCACGGAATTTGGGTTTTTGACTTTATTATCTACATTATTATCTGCATTTAGCTGACCTTCCCATTAAAGTAGGATTAAGAGGGATCTGACAGGAAATAGCCCCTCACTTTATATCCCTTCGGGCCTCAGCTGTGCTCCACAACCAATAAAGGACTTGCTTAGCCAAGCTGCTACAACTCTGTGAGGTTGGGGCAAGGCTAGGGAGGGCATAAGATGGGGAAATAGGCTACCATGTCCTTCCCCTATCCCTCAAACTTCAGGAATATCTATTCTCCCTAAAGTCACATTGAAAGCAGCATAGTTCCATCTCTCTCTAGATTAGAGTATAGGGGAAAAGCATCCCTGACTGTCACAGGGTAACTGGCATCCCTTTGGAATGCCCTCACACACTAGGCATAAAGGGCCCCAGGTTTGCTGTGTAGAGAGTGCTTTGCAAACCTTAAAGCACTATAGAAATATTAATTATAATCATATATATAATCAGATATGCTGTGGGTTTTGGCAAATTCTGGCAAGGGCAGAGGACAACTTTGAAAAACTCCTCTTTTCTGTATCTGTGTCCTTCTTCCCCTATCATTTATCCTCCCCCTCACTCTTGGTTGTCCCACCAGCTGTCCCTGGCCTCCTTCTCTCTGGTCAAGGCAGGGCAGCCCAGTGACGCAGACAGAGAACAGAGTGAGCAGAGGCACTTCCCTGGGGGACAGAAGAGCAGGGATCCAGTGTGGACGTGTGTGGACGTGTGTGCAAGGGAAAGATGTACATGTATTGAGGCTGGGGGTGGGGGTAGGAGTGGTGATTCTTAATTGCTTACGTTATGGGAAGGGAGTAAAATCTGGGGGAAACAGTTGAAAACTTGGGGAAGATTGGGACCAAGGTGGAGAATGTTTGGGCTCTCAAGGGAGAATGAAAGATAGCAAAGATAAGAAAGGGCCTATGAGACAAGGAAACAATACCAAGGTTCTGAGAGAGGAGGAAATAAAGGAGCAAAGCCGGGCTCCCAAATGAGACACCTGGCTTCAACAGGTGAGGTGGTGGCTGCACTAGTAACACCTCACATTAATATCCACTTATATTAGATGAAAAACAGGGTAAATGGAGTGCTGGACTTGGAACCAGAAGAGCAGAGTTCAAATCCCACCTTGGATACTTTCTAATTGCACCCTCAGGCAAATCATTCACCCTTTCTGAGGCTCAGTTTACTTATCTGTGAAGCAATTATGATAATACCTTCCTCACAGGGTTATTGTAAAGATCAAATGAGATAATGTATGCAATGTGATGCAACCTTAAATGTTGGCTATGCACACATGTATGTGTGTAAATGCCTGTATATACACATATGTGCACACACAAAGTATGAGTGAAGTATGTTAAATATGTATATACATGTGCATATTATATCTGCATATTTCACATTGTGTTGTGTGTGCATTATATACACAATATAATACACATACACACAATATACACATATATACACATAGTTTACAATGCACTTTTCTCACTAGTCCATTCAGGTCCCTATTGTACATGTGAGGAAACTGGTTCAGAGAGGTTTAATAATTTGTCCACTGTAGATATACATATAAGTTGTTGTTCAGTTGTTTTCGATTGCATCTGACTCTTCATGACCCCATTTGGGGTTTTCTTACCAAGGATGCTAGAGGGTTTGCCATTTCCTTTTACAGCTCATTTTGCAAATGAGGAAACTGAGGCAAATAGGGTTAAGTGACTTGTCCAGGGTCACACAGCTAGTTAAGTGTCTGAGGCTAGATTTGAACTCAATTCTTTTTAACTCTAGGCCTGGCACTCTATCCACTTCACCACCTAATTGCCAATATATACATATACTCATACATACATGTATGTACACACATATGTGTTTATACATATATGCATGTGTATACACACCCCTATACAATGCATACACAAATGTATGTATAGATCCATATAATTATAGGCATAATTATATATATGATATATACACACAATACATCCATACATATATGGTTTACAAAGCACTTTCCTCACCACAGTCCAGTGAGGTCCCTATTTTATGGCTGAAGAAACTATAGTCCCAAGGTTTAATAACTTGTCACCAGTCACACAGCTAGTGAAATATAGGGCCAAGAACCAAATCCAGATCTTTTAACTCCATGGCCAAGACCAATGTTGTGATGCTTCTTCAGGGGACGACCTAAAGGGATACCCTTAGGGGCTAATAGAAAGAGATTGGGAAGCTTGAGTTCTCTTTCCTGAAGTTCTCTGTCAATCCTGCCTCAGTTTTGTCACCCAGCTCTAATGAGGAAAGAGGCTATGACTAGCATGGATTCCCTTTCACTTTCCAAGGGCCAATCAAGGACGTGTAAATTGAAGAAAAGCTGGCAATTAGTTCTATAGAATCTATCTCCTCCTTTTCATTCCCACTCCCAATTCCTAGTTTGGATTCTTGTTATCTCAATTAGATTATTGCAGTAGCCTACTAACCAATACCTTCATTTCTAGATACAGAATTTAAAATCTTAGGGAGTCAAGGGACTTGCAAAGACACCTAGTTAGATGCTTACCTGAGCAAAAGTCCTCTCTACAATATCCTAAACAAGTCATCCAGTCTGTCCTTGAAGACCTCCAGTTTTAGGGAAGCCGTTGCTCTCAGATGCCTAATCCATCTTCCACAGAACTACTGTTGAAATACTTGACCACAACCATCACGTCAAGAGGGAGCTGGTGGCACAGCTGGACCAAGCACTGGACCTGGAATCAAGAAGACCTGAGTTCAAATTTGACCTCAGATACATATTAGCTGTGTGACCTTGGGCAAGTCTCTTAAACTCTGCCTCAGTTTTCTGAACTGTAAGAAAGAGGATCCTGAAAGCACCTATCTCCCCGAGTTGTTGTGAGAATCAAATGAGATAACATTTGTAAAAAGTGCTTGGCATATAGTAGTACTATATAATACCTCCCCGTTTCTTTGAATGCATGTTTTATGGTATCTTCTCAGGGCTCTGTACTATCCCAGTCACTGCCCTGTACAAGCTGTAACTCAGACGTTCCCAAACATATTTGGCCAACTACCCCCTTTTTTAAAAAAAATTGCTCAGTGACCCTCCTGGAAATCTTTCTTTAATCCTTTAACTTTTTTTTTTGAAATTTTCATCATTTCAAAGAACTATTTTTTAACAAATTAGCATATTTATTGTAAATTTATGGTTTCTCTTCGCATTTAAATTTGGATGATGCAATATTGCATCATGATCATAAAGTAACATATTCTAAACCACTCATTACGTGCACATATTTCTGTCTATGTACCCCTTCCTGACAATCTGGTGGACTTGACCACTGATTGGTAATAACTTGCATTTTGTGGGTTCATTTGGAAAATAATGTAATCACTATGACTTAACTCTATTATACAACACAATGAAACATGTACAAATGATTTTTCAAAATTCTACTGCCCCCTTATTTTTATTCAACCCCCTCCTCAATTGCGCCCGAAGCTACTATTGCCCTCCTGGATCATTCCAGCACCCCACAGGGGGCGGCATCACTCACTTTGGGAACCTATGAGTCTACTAACTTTAACTTTCTAACTTCTAACATCATCCTTCCAAACATGTGGCACTTAGCTCTAGATGTGGCCTTCCTTATGTAGGCCTATTTTGATAGCTTTATCACATTCCTGGCCCATTTTCAGTTTGCAGCCTAGGTTGTTCTCAACTGAATGGATAGGAAAACTTTCTCCTTCTAAAATCATTCTAAATACAACTGGCGGATTAATTTTCTAGGGCACAGCTCAGGTCAATAATTACCATCGTCATAACTGACATTTTGTGTAACATTTGAACAGATTTTGTCTCATTTGATCCTAATAACAACTCTGTGAAATAGTGTTTTTATAACTTCTATACATAAGAATATAACACATTCATATTCAGGATTCTCCTGACTTTAATACCAGGACAAAATCTATGTTGCCTCTTCAAAACCCTCAACATTTCCCCATTGTCTACTGAATAAAGTCCACACTCCTCAACCTTCTACTCAAGACCCTGTGCCTAGCACAGTGCTAAGTGCTAGAGTTACAGAAACAAAAGTGACAGTTCTTGCCTTCAAGGAGTTTTCTCCCTTTTCCTTTTTTTTTTTTTTAAAGAAGCTTACATTCTAATTGAGTAAGACTATATATATAAGAGTCGGGGGGGCTAGGGAGCAGTTTTAGTCTGGGGATCATAAGGATGATGGGTAGTCATAATACAGTTGATTATCTATGGCCACTAGGTGGCTCTGTGGATAAAGTGTCAGACCTGGAGTCAGGAATACCTGTGTTCAAATCTAGCCTTGGATACGTTCCAGTGGTGTGTCGCTAGGCAATTCACTTAGCCCCTATTTTTCAGTTTCCTCATCTTTAAATTTGGCCAGATTGGGCATCTAGGTGTCAGCAGTGCTGGGTCTAGAGCCAGGTAAACTCATCTTCCTGAGTTCAAATCTGGCCTTAGATAATTACTATCTGTGTGACCCTAGGCAAGTCACTTAACTCTGTTTGCCTCAGTTGCCTCACCTGTAAAAAGAGTTGGAGAAGGAAATGGCAAACCCCTTCAGTATCTTTGCCAAGAAAACCCCAACTGGGTCACAAAGCGTCAGATGTGACTGAAACGAAAAGTTTGTTGTGTGGAGCAAATGAGTTCATAATGGTAAAGTAATTAATACAGTGCCTGGCACATAATAAGCACTATATAAACATCACTATTGTTTATTATTTCCTTTCCAGAAGCAATGATAACATTGATTTCATTATTGTTCCTAGAGGAAGGGTGAATGGGGCTGGGGGCTGAGGGTGGAGTAGGGATGTTCCTGTGGTGGAAGGGTAGATGGCAAAACGTCTGGATAGCATATAAAGGATGGTCTAGGGCTAGCTAGCTATAGTAGATTAGGTGAGTTCACACTCATTGGACAATCAGGATGGCTCAGTCCCAAGGCAGAGCCTAGTGAGCAGCCCAGTGCATGGACACATGGTGATAGTGGGGGTGAGATGGTCACTGGAGGTCCAATCTAGAGGGTGCTTTTCCAAATGGGGAGAAGAAAACAGCAAGATACCCAGGATAGATGAACTGATTGTCTTTCATGTCCAGTCTTGTGCTCTACTTCTTCCCTGCATAAATCCTCCAATCCATCTAAACTAGTTTACTTATTTATCTCCAAATATCATTCAATGACATATCACTTTCTCTCTCCCACAGCTTTGCTTCTGCTTCTTCTTATAGCTGGTGAGGACCAGGATGCTTTCATCCTCTAAAAGGTGAGATTTGAGCTGAGTCCCGAAGGAAGACAAGGACGTTAAGAGGCAGAGAAGATAAGAAGGGAGACCATTCCAGGCATGGAGGACAACCAGTGCAAAGGCATGGAGATGGGAGATGCAGCTTCCTGTACTAGGAATAGCAAACAGGTCAGTGTAGCTGGATTATAGAATGTGTTGAGGGAAGTAAACTGTAAGAACACAGAAAAAATAGGAAGGAACTTTAAATGCCAGAGAACTTATTTGACTGTCGGTAATATGGAGTCACTGAAGTTTGAGTAGGAGAGTGATACAGATAGATTTACCCTTTAGAAAAATCACTTTGATAGCTGAGGAAAGGACTGAGAAACCTGAGGAAGGGAGATGAATTAGGCTACTATAGCTGTCCAGGTAAGATGTGATGATATATGTGAGAGTTGTGGTGAAGGTAGAACTACAAGATTTTTCAATGAGTTGAGTGGCTAGGAGGATAGTGTGATTCCCCTATTAGTAACAGGAAAGGTCAGAAGAAGGGAGAGTTTAGAGGGAAACATGTTTTGGATATGATGAGTTTGAAATGTCTAAGGGATATTTAAAATACTCAGAAGAGACACTAAAATACTCAGAAGTTAGTCAGTGATATGGAAATGTAGCTTAAGAGAAAACAGGACTAGATCTATGAATCTAGGGATCATCTGCAAAGAGATAATTATTGAACCCATGTAAGCTGACAAGATGGTCAAATGTAGATCAAAAAATGAAGAGACCTCAGGAAAGAGCATTGAGGAACATCCATGGTGAGCAGGTGTGACATGGATGAAATACTAGAAAAGGAAAGAGTAGGAGGAAAACCGGCAGAGAAAACCTGAAAAGACTAATCAGGGGGAGAGTGTAATCGTTGTGTTGAATGCTGAAAAGAGGTGCATAAAGATAAAGACTGAAACAAAGACCACTGGATTTGAGATCATTGGTAACTTTAGAGAACAGCTCCACTCCAATGATAAAGTTTGAAGTCAGATTGTGAAGGGTTTAGAAGAAAGAGAAGGAGAAAGAGAGTGGTGAGAGAGAGAGGAGAAGTTTGAAAAGGAAAGCAAGTGGAAACATCTAATATGGAGTTCTTTTTTAAAGAATTTTAAGTGAAGATGAGAAAAAGAGATAGATAGAGAGAGAGAGAGAGAGAGAGAGAGAGAGAGAGAGAGAGAGAGAGAGACAGAGGGAGAGAGGGGGAGGAAGAGAGAGAGAGAGAGGATCAGATGAGTAGTTTTTAAGGATGGGAGAGATGTGGGCATGTTTGAAGGCAGCACATGGTAGGACTTAGTAGGTCAATAGCTAAGAAGAGGTTAAAAATAAAAGAGAAAAAATAAAGATGAGGCCCATCTGCTGGAGAAATTGATAGAGGTTTCAGTCAAAGGTATACACAAGAGAGGTTGGCTTTGGCAAGGATAAGGGCTACCTCTTTATGGGAGCCTGTAGTGAAGGAAGAGAGAGTTAAGGAAGATGCCTGAGTGATATGAATAAAGAGGAGGGGAGAAGGGGGAGTTCTCATTGAATGGCCTCATTTGAGGATAGGTAAACCAGGTCTTGGGGAAGTCTTGAAGAGAGAAGAGACTCTCTAGGACAATAACTGGGGAGAATGGGATAGAAAATTTGGGAAGAGCAGAATGGTGGCTTTTGCTGCAGTGAAGGCACAGTTGAGATTAGATTTGTGTGGACACAGTCAGCATGGTTTTGTGATTTTCTTCTGTTCTGTTCAATAAAATGGAAGTGGATGGTGGGATTAATCCAGGGCTGGGAGTTGGTAAGATATAACTGGTGATTTAAAAAAGGGACAAAGGATTCAAGAATAGGGAAAAAGTATAGAGTTGAATTATTCCACCAAGGGATCAAGAGAAAGAAAGTGAATATAGATGGTGTAGGGGTGATGACTTAAGAAAGAACCTATGGGTGAAGGAATTGGAGGTCATAAAGAAAAAGAGGTCATGAAGAACAGGCTTAGGGGTCCTAAGGTATAGGGAAGGATGATGGACTGATAGATGAAAGTTTTGTGCTCAGATAAATTAATCTTGGAGTTTTTGAACATGTTAGTGGAATACTTGTGGGTGATGGCAAAATCAAAGGTATTGCAACCATCACTGGGTGTAGTGGAGAGGAGAAGTATGTCATGAGATTTGAGTAGATTGAGGAGATAAGGAGTAGATTGAGGAGTAGATTGGGAAATAAGAGTATTTGAGGGAGTATCAATATATAGATTGAAGTCCACTAATATGAAAGTGAGAAGAAAAAGGATGTAAGAGAGTCTGTGGACTCATTGGGGAAGGAAGGAGAATATTTTGTTAGTTGATAGATATGGTCACCAGGATCTGAACTGGGGATACATTTGGATGAACCATCTTGTCATAGGACAAGAGGTTGCTGAGTGATGATGATAGAAGGAGAGTTGGGAAGTGTCATTGGGTAACTAAAGAAGGAAACCAAAATTTCCCCCTTCATCAATATTATTTTTTGGCATGTAATAACCTATAGTCTTGGAATGTATTAGAATTATGTGTGTGTACATATATACACATATATACATATATACACATACATACATATATAGTGTATGTATGTGTATGTGTATGTATATATATATACATACCCACATATATCTTCAGATATCTACCTCTACCTCTACCCCTACATCTACATCTACATCTCTCTTTACCTCTATCTCTATCTCTGTCTCTGTATCTCTCTACCTCTATCACTATCCCTATCTCTACCTCTAAGTCTATCTTTATCTCCACTTCTATCTCTATCTCTATCCACCTCTATCCTCTATCTTTATCTCTGTCTCTACCTCTATCTCTATCGCTTCCTCTATCTTTATCTCTATCTCTATTTCTATCTCTTCCTCTATCTTTATCCCTCTTCTCTCTCAAACTAGGCTATAAACTTTAGCCAGATAGATACAGGGCTTTTTTCTTGCACTTCTTAGGATTTCCCAAATCAAATAGCATAGTCCTTTTCTTGTAATATATTCTCAATTAATTTTGGTTGAAGGAATGAACATGTCATGGAGTGGAAGTGCAAGTGCGAAGAACTTTCTTCACTATTTATAATAACCCTGCAAGTTATATAGGGAAAGTGTTATAATTCCCATCAGACTCAGGAAATGGAGTCTCAGGGAAATTAAATGAAAAACTTAATGTTGGCCACAGAGACAAAAGAAGACGACGATGATGACGGTAATTGAATTTGTATAGTTTTCATTTTTATAGTACAGTTTTAAAGGTTTGCAAAGTCCAGGAGGTTTGTTATTCTTCTATATACTACAGAGGCATTCCAAGGGTTAATAAGCCACCAATTGTAAATTGGCATCCCTTTGGAGGTGACCTTTATTCCAGACCTGCCACAATCCTGGGGCTCTGAGCTAATTGATTTTATAGATGGAAAAATCTGAAACTTGAAGAGTCTGAGGGCAATGTCATGTTCCTTTGCTGTGCAAAAGTTGTCTCTGTTTTTGAGTTACTGAATATTCAGGTGGGTCCAACAATATCAGTTTCCTAACCTGCCAAATATCTCTTTCACCTGCTCTCAAACCTACATTTTTCACTTCCTAAAATATCTGTTGATCCAGACAGAAAAGATGCAATCCCTAGAAATAGTGGGGAAAAGACAGATCAAATCTATGGTGTCATGTAGATTTCATCTGTCACCTGAACCCAGTTGCGGAATCTTTTCCCAATAACTGTATGTCTGAGAACACAGAAGATGGTTGCATCCTCAACTTTTCTTTTCTCAGAAATACTGTCCCTTACTCACCAGCCTCACCTTAGCTATCCTCCGATCCTGGAAGCTAGGAGATTTACCACCCCCTCTTCCCCTCTATCCCCCACTACCAGATCTCTCCCCCGACGTAGAGGCACGAGATCCGAGAACCCTGGTGTCCCAACCACCCGCCTCCTTGCCAAATCTTTCTCTTCTCATAGCCAAAACCAAGACACGGGAGTCCTGCCCTCTGCTCTGAATCATTCGCCTGGACCCCACCTCGTGCGACCCCACACGCACACATATGCTCCCACCCACCCCCACACACGCACGCACACATGCAGATAACAACCCCGACCCCCAGCCTGCAGGCAGCAGCAGTGTCCCAAGGGCTAGCCCCCAGGCGGCTGCTTTGTGCTCTCCCAGGAGCGGTTTTTTTTTTTTGGAGGGGGGAGGGGGGATTCCTTTACCCAGGTTTAGGAAGACACCTTTCTGGGTTTGCTCACCTATTGAAACCCTTTGGCTTCCCAGAAGGCTTCAATCTGACACATACTCTTTCGGGGTAGTAATTCGCCTCCTTTGAAGAGCTGGGGTTGGGATCTGACCCTCCCAAAATGAGGGCTCCCTGCAGGGGGACAGGCCAGGCTCCTGGTCTCTGAGGGTGTCGTGGTTCACAGGAATGGAGATGGGGGTTCATGGTGAGTAATCTTAGCCTCTCAGAAGCAGGGGAGCAGGCATTCAGGGTCAGTGGCTAGTAAGGGCTGGGCAAGTTACAATTCTCTTTTAGATCCCTTGTTTGGGGAAGGATTTTGTGCTGGGGCTATTGACAGAAAGGTGGCTGGGTTCAAGGACCACGGATTTGCCAAGGAGCCCAGCAGGGGGGAGGGGGAGCAGATGGGGCAGGACTCCACATGCAGATAGAGACAAAAAGAGAATCTCCACTGGAGGGCACATGCAGTGACCCTCTAGCCTGAGAAAGCAGGACATTTCAGTTCACAGGGAGAAAGCAGAGGACTGGAGTGGCCAGCTTCTAGGAGACACCACAGAATTGGAGCTGGGATCTAGCTGAAAAGGGTATCCCAAAGCAGGCTGGAGAGCAGAATGCTTAGGGTTCACTGGAGTGGGAGGTGTGAATGGGAAGGTATATGGATACAAGACTGGGAAGTGAACATCTGAGTTTTTGGATGGCAGTGTGCATGTACTTGGGAGTTAGGGAGCAGTATCATTGGATGTGAAACTGTTCTCTCAAAGCAGTTCCTTATCAAAGGAAGTGTTAATGTAGTGGAAAGACTGGGGATGAAACGGCAGTTCTGATGCTACCTTTCTAACCTGTCTCTTGTCTTCTTGGCCTCAGTTTCCTCATCTGTAAAACGAAGGGTTAGACTAAATGACCTTGATGGTCCCTTCCAGCTCTAAGATATTCTCCTTCATCCATCCTCCCACGGTCACTTTCTTTCTATCTCACATTCATCTTGGCTTTTCCTCTCCTCCAGAATTCCTTGTTCTGCTGCAGCTGCTGCTACTTCACCTTGGAGTCCCAGTGTGGGGCTCTCCACAGTCTCCCTTCTGTGGCAGCCACATCCTGGAGAGGTACATCCTTGAGGCCAAAGAGGCACAAAATGCTACGGTAAGGCCCCACCCCAGGGGAAACACAGTCCAAGACCTTTCGAATAGTAGTTGCTTAATAAATATTTGTTGAATTGTTGAACCCAAAGTTCACTTCCTAGCCCACCAATCCTGGAAATCCTCCCTATCCTCCACCCAAAACTAGACAAGACCATTATAAGTGGTGGTCAGATTCCTTCAGAGAAGCGGTTGTATAAAGTAGGGAGAGTGTGTATGGGAATGGGGGTGGGGGTGTGTAGAGTGATAGATAGCTACTATATATCATGTTACATTCATGTGAGAAAAAGTAGGAACCAGGAGGTAGGGAGCATGGTAGAGAGTATTTTGGTGGAGATTAACTGAGTCAGAAAAAGAATCCACCTTAGTTAGTGTGGGAATTTACTAAAAGCTACCTGTATTCCATGAGGAAACAGATGAGGAGCTGGAGAAACAGATCGTAAACCTGGCATGGAGGGATTAGAGAGCAATGATAGAGCCCTTCATTGTCTGGACGTCAACTGGAACAAAGGCTCTGCCAAAAGTAGGACAGCTAATACGCTATTGACTCGGTTGGACGATAATTCCAGCCTTCAACAGGTAGGGAGGAATCAGGGAAGGGAGGCAGAGAGCTCAATACAATGAAACATGTGGAGCTTAGTTTGACTAAGGACTTAGTTTGACAAACAGGACCTCGGTTGGACTCTCAGTTCTGATCCTTCATTTAATCTGCCTGGGATTTCAGTTTCCTCATTAGTAACATGAAGGAATCAGACTGGATTACCGTTAAGGTTCCTTCCAGATCTCTGATCCTGGACCCATTGTTAAACTGGGTAAGAACCTGGAAACCCTGACTTTTTGCATTGGGGCGGGGGGGTTGGTGTATTTTAGGTAGCCTGCATGGAAGATTGCAGCCTGGGTGAGAACATCACAGTCCCTGATACCAGGGTGAACTTCCATACCTGGAAGAAGATGGAGGTAAGACTCAGTGCTTTCTCCCACGTTCACTTGGGGAAATGACCTCCAGGGTTTTTTTTGCTTGATTTTTTGGTTTTTTTTTTTAAGGACATAGCCAGGGGGTAAAGTTGGGTAGTGTAAAGATTGGACTGGAGTAGGACAGGAGGGGTGATGATGAGAAATGGTACTTTCTGTAGTAAGTGAGGCAGTGAGAATAGAGAGGAAGAAATGACTGAGAGAGGAATTTTCAGAACTTTGTAACTGATTGGATCTGAGGGATGAGGGAGAATGAAGAGTCAAAGATAACCAACCCCAAGGTTACAAATATGGAAAAGGTGAAAGACAGCATTACAGAAAGAAATAGTAAAGTTGAAAAGAGAAAGTGTGGAGAAAGAGAAGTTCCATTTTGAATATGTTGAGTTTGAAAGACTACTGGGACATTAAGATAGAGATTTCCTGTAGGGAGTTGAGGATGTTCATCCTCCAAAAAATCAGGGCTGGAGATAAAGATTGGGCAGTCATCTGCATGGAGGTGGTAGTTGAACCTGTGGTATTTAATGAAGCTACAAAGGGAAACAAAAGAAGGAATGGGGAAACTAAAGAAGGGGAGAGGAGAGACCAAGGAGAAATTCTTGGAAAAATATCCACATCAAAGAATCAGAAAAAGGATGAGGATGAGTGTCTTCTGAGAGGGGAGGGGGAAAGAGAGAGAGAGAGAGAGAGAGAGAGAGAGAGAGAGAGAGAGAGAGAGAGAGAGAGAGAAAGCCAAGTAAGGAAATATTTCTGGTAGAAGTCAACTGGGTCTAAAACTAAGAAGTCAAAAAGAATGAGGACTCAAGAAAGACCTTTGGATTTGGTGATTAGTAAGTCATTGGTGACCTTTGAAAGGGTAATTTAGAAGAGCAGTGGAAGCAGAAGCAAGATTGCAGTGGGTAGTAAGGAAGGAAGAACTCTATGTAAACAACTTTTTCAAGAAGTTGAGTCATGAAGAGAAGGAGCTATCGGAATGATAACCAAGGGTCTTAGGTGGCTGCAGATATAAAGGAGCTGGTGGAGAGGAAGAGATTGAAGATATATGCAAGAGAAGAGATAAAGATGCTGACAGGGAAGAGAAAAAAAGAAGTCGAAAAAAAAATGCTGGCTCACTGAGGCAGAGAGGAGGCCAAAGCTGTTGATGGAGGAGATGAAAATAACCTTCGGTTAAACTGACTCTCTTATTTCTCTTTAGGTGGGGCAGAAGGCAGGGGAAGTCTGGCAGGGGCTGACCCTGCTCTCTGAAGCTGTCCTAAAAGGACAGACTTTGCTGGCCAACTCCTCCCAGACACCAGTAGCTCTAAAGCTCTTTGTGGACAAAGCTGTCAGCAGCTTGAGAAGTCTCAGATTTCTGCTTCGAGGACTGGGAGCACAGGTAAGAGTAGTTTGGTCGAACCACTAAGAATCAGGAGAATTGGGAACAAGCTTCATTGCAACCATGAAATTTGTAAAATTCATTTCTGGACCTTTATTTCTTCCCTCCCTGAAATGGGGAGAAAATCGTTGCTCCCAGTTGACCTCCCACGAGTCAACCAAAGCTCCAAATTCTGCCCCAGAATTTTTTTTCATTTTTAGGATGCAGACAGTTCACTAACCCTTTTCTCTCTCCTTGTCAGGAAGAAACCGTCTTTGTTCCAGATGCCCCAACAGGAGCTCCATTTCGTACTTTTACTGTTGGAACCATGGACAAACTTTTTCGAATCTATTCCAATTTCCTACGGGGAAAGCTCAAGCTGTTTTTGAGTGAAGTCTGCCAAAAAGAGGAGAGGTGACTAGTTGCTCCCCCGTCTCTACCTTAGGCACATCCACCAACCCGCCCTACTCAATGATACCGCTTGGGTCTGTCTGTGCCATCACTGCTACCAGCAATCTCCAGGGGGACGAAGCAATCAGTTCCAGCTAGCTCATGGACACATCAGTGCCAAGGAAGTGCCTGAAGAGCAGGAGAAACTGATACTCAACTCTGAGTCCCAGGGCTATCACAATGCCAAGACAGAGAACTACGAACTGGAGGAATCCAGCTCTAAACTGAACCATGAAAGGAAAATACCTTAATTCATCTGGAAGACACAATGATGCCACCATAGAAGTTTGGGGGAAGAATGCTCCTATCTAGAGTCACAGACCAGGGGAGAAGTATCTAGGAGCTTAGATGGCAAATGACCTGTTCCCCAGACCTGGCTGATTCACGTGTTAGCCAAAGACTAACATCTTGATATAGGGGTGGAAGAACAGCAGAGATAAAATGGGGTCCCAGATGGGGGTATCCCTGATCTCATCGGTGTCCAATTTTTCTTGTTTTTGTCTATATTTTTAATATTTAAGAACCTAATTGCCAAGATTAAAAAATGCCAAATGTGTCTTGGCTTTTCTGTTTTCCCCTTTGATCCTGACTTTTTTTAAAAAAATAAACTATTCCCTCCTCCATTCTCTGGGTCCTGTCCTGGCCTGCAGCCCTGGGAAGCATGGAGGTTACAAGGGTCAGGCCCTACGTGCTGCCTCATCCGGACTGCCTGACTTCTTGACCCTACTGGGCAAGAAGCCATAGGAGCAACCACTGTGGATCAATAACCTGTCTCTACTCAAGGTTGTTCCCCAGGCTGCAGCAGCCAATTTTTGGCAGAAGCCTTTAAAGGGAATGAGGGGGTGGGAACCCGCACTAACTCTAGAAAAGCACTTGGGGGTAGGAGGTGGCTCCCAATTCAGGGCCAACTAGACACTTCCCTCACTGCTTCTCCCTGAACCGCAGACTTTGGTTCTACCTCCAGTCTCTGCCACCATTGTAGAACCCAAGTATCCAAGTATTGAGCTATACTACCTCAGTTTCCCTATGTCTACAAAATTTGGTTTTCCAGCTGGTGTTTTTCTCTTGTCCCCTAACATATAATTTTCTCCTCAGGCATGATGGAAAAGAGGCTTTGGAATATACAACCCTTCAGTACCCCAATTCTTTTCATATTCACTCCTCCACTATCCCCCCTCAAATTCCCTGTATTCTTTTTTAAAGCTGTATTTTGCCTTTTGTTGTTACATAATATAAATATGTATATATAAAAGAATGCTTTTAAATTTCATTGATTTTTTTCCTTTTTATATCACTTTCATTTCAAAGTAGCTCTCTACCCCTTTCCTTCCCCACCAAAGCATCACTTGTGGCAAATAATAAAGAGAAAAAAGTAGTTTAGCAAAACTAATTAACACATCAACATCTGGCAATATATGCAATATTCCATATCCATAGTTCCCAGTCTCTGTAAAGAAGGGAGGAAGGTGTATTTTTTTATTTCTTCTCTGAAGGCTAAACTTGATCCTGATAAACTTTTTTGCTCTATCCATTTATACTTTTGTGGTCATTACATCACATGCATTTCTGAATATTTCCTTCCCTGCTCCCCTACCTGGTGAATCTTCTCTTGTAACAAAGACAAAGAAAAAAAATATGAGCAAAAACCAACACAAATAACGTGCCTGATAGTAGATTCCCCATCCATAGTCCTTCAACAGAAAGGAGAGAAGTAAATACCTTTATTCTTTGTTCCTACCTCATTTAACCTCGGATAATCCTTCTTGAAACCGTACCGAGTCAGATGATATTACCAAATTGGATCCAAATAGTGGGACTTGGGGACATTTACTGTCCGACTCATCAGCTCTACCTGTTTTCTTTTAAAAAATGAATCAGCCCTACAAATACCTAAGTGGAAAAAATGTTTAGAAATCCCTCAAGAAGGTCGTTAAGAAAAAAAGAGATGGAGGAGGTGAGTGAAGGGTAATTTAACAGTGAAGTAAAAGGAGATCCGCTGTCTTGAATTCCCATGATGGTTACCCAAGTCCCCTGTGCAATTCCGTCCTCTGCTGGCCCACTAGGGAAATGTTATAGGAATTAATGAGTTAGTCAAACAAGTACTTAATATATGTGCCAGGCACTATACTAAGTACTAGGGGGTACAAAGAAAAAGCAGAAGCAATCTCTACCCTCAAAGAACTTACCTTTGAATGGAAGAGACAACATATACATAAATAGGTATAGCCATGTAGTGTAAACAACAGCTATTACTATTAATATTAACACAAAGTAACATCTGAGGAGAAGACATCCTGCATTATTAAGATAGCATTTGAACTGAATCCTGAAGAAAGCTAGGAATCTTAAGAGATGGAGGCACAGAAGGAGAATACACGAACCTCATTTAAACCTGGTATTCTGTGCCTGGTCACTTGAATCCTTCCAACTAATTGTTTCTTCACCTAGTCTCTATTTCACTCCTCTATGGTGTTCGTCCTTCGTTGCCAAAGAAGACCATGCCATCGGAGAAATAATGACATGACTCGCATTTGACTTTGTGTTGAGTGAGGGAGGGCTGTGCAGGTCACCAGTCTCACTTCTCCTCCAGAACCATCTGGATCCAGTGACCAGATATTCATCAGGATGACTGGAGATGACCCAGGATGAGGCAGTTGGGGTTAAGTGACTTGCCCAAGGTCACATAGTTAGTGAGTGTCAAGTGTCTGAGGTGAGATTTGAACTCAGGTCCTCCTGATTCCTGCACTGGTACTCTATCCGCTGCATCACCTAGCAATTCATTCCTAAGGATCCAGATACTCACCCTTCCAATTCCTTATTCTTTGTCTCTCAGGATTCAAGTACACTGACTCCAGTTGTTTTTTTCTCTAATTAATAAATGAACAGGATAATACAAATTACATATATGTTTGATGTTATCCTTGCCTCAAGTAGTTAACAACTTAGTTGGTATAGAAAAACTAGTATGAGCAAATTAATTAGCAACAAAAGATAGTATATGATTGAACTGGAGTCTACTACCGCTGCCCTGCACTCTCTTCTTTTAACCTCCTGTGAAGGATAGCTGACTGAGCAATACTTTTCACCTCGTCCTTTCTGGGAGTAGGAGGAGCTAGATCCTCCCAAACCATACGTGTCTCCACTTGGGGATTTGCTAAAGGCGGACCTCTTCTCTAGTTGCAGATCTTTTTTTTTCCATATTCTTTTTCTCTCTGGAATTAGCCCCCCGGTGTCCACGTTCAATGGACCTGGTAAACTGAGGAACAGACTTGGTTATGTTCAGAAGCAATGGTCTGAATCTACTGAGATTCCTTCCTCTACTAATTTGGAGAGTTTTTTAATGCAGATTCTTAATATGGACTCAATAAAATTGTAACAGCTTATCAACCTTTTCCTCCTCCTCTTCCTCCTCCCCCAAACCATCTCTGATGCTAAATTGAGGATACTTCCTAGACAATTCTGCGTAGTTCAACAGCCCCATTTTGAATCTATAAATGCAATTAATTGTGTACAGAGCAAATGAGATTGATCTCTTTCTTTAAAGAAAATATGACAAAGTATTATTGAAATGGTAAGGAACACCTTTAAACAGAAGCAGGGAACTTTGAATTCAAACTTCTTTTCAGGTTAAAAAAAGGGAAGAGATAGAGAAAGTGGAAAGAAGGAGATATTCCATTAACTTCTTGGAATCTTGGCAGGGTGAAAGTTCATTGAGTACAGGATTTATCTCTCACTTTGGTCACTGCTGTCCTTTCTCCCTCTGGTGGATGAAGATGCTAGCTGTCTTGGTGGAGCCTGGACAAATTTAACACTATTCTCTGCATATGCTGTCCACCTGTCTCTATATGTCCCCTCCACCTTCACCTCAACCAATAGCCCTGAATAAATTCATTAAAAAACTACAGGATGCCTGGCAGAACCATGTTCTCTCATCCATGCTTAGGCTGAGGTACAAAAAAATAAACTCCAGTATTCTACTAGGATTTGGAATTTCAATGTCCCTTTTGGAATTGTTTGTGACAGAATTGGGGTTGGCAACTGGAATTATATGGCATAGAATCAAAATACACCAGCACATAAGAGAGCACAGATAATAAACCCAAATATACATCAACAACATATATAGTAGTTCTTGTCGAGATGGCTGCTTGAAAGAGAGACAGGCTCCAAACTCCCATATACCTAGCCTAATGGGAAGAAAAGAAATCAACTCAAACTGAAGTTCTGCACTTGACAGAATAACAACCAAGAAACCTAATGAACTATGTAGTTAAGTGATTTCTCTACCTCAGAACTACACAAAGTTAAACAGAAGGCAATAGACTTGCCCCCAAATCCCTAGTCATCACAAATGCCTCCTAGCCCAAGCAGGACTGAATCAAGAGGGAAGGGTAGGTATCTTGGAAGCCTTGGTAAGTAGCAGCAGTCATTGACCAATGAGATGATTACCATTGAAGCAGAACGACGCTTCATTGAGGTAGAAGAGGTAGGACTGCCCAGGCCCGGAGGCTCTGAGGTATCACCGCACACCTACCAGATTGGCTAATATGATAGAAAAAGAAAATGATAAATGTTGTAGGGGATGTGGAAAATTGAGTCGCTAATGCACTGTTGGTGCAGTTGTGAACTAATCCAATCATTCTGGAAAGCAATTTGGAACTTTGCCCAAAGGACTTTGACCCAGCAATATGTCAACTAGGTCTGTATCTCAGATTAAAAAAAAAAGGGAGGGGGGAGATTTATTTGTACAAGATATTTATAGTAACTCTTTTTGTGGTGGCAAAGAATTGGAGATTGAGAGGATGCCCATCAATTAGGGAATGACTGAACAAGTTGTGGTTTATGATTGTAATGGAATATTATTATGCTATGGGAAATGAAAAATGGAGATTTCAGAAAAACCTAGAGAAACTTATATGAACTGATGCAGAGTAAAGTGAAAAAACCAGGAGAACATTATACACAAGAACAGCAATATTTTATGATGAACAACTGTGAATGACTTAGCTCTTCTCAGCAATAAAATGATCCAAGACAATCCCAAAGGACTCATGATGAAAAATGCTAGTCACCTCTAGAGAAAGAACTGATGGAGTCTTATGTAGATCAAAGCATACTATTTTCTTTCTTTCTTTCTTTCCTTCCTTCCTTCTTTCTTTTTTCTTTCTTTCTTTCCTTCTTTCTTTTATCTTTCTTTCTCTTTCTTTCTTCCTTCTTCCTTTCTTCCTTCCTTCTTTCCACAAAATTAAAAATATGGAAATATATTTTACATGATTGCATATGTATAACCTATATCAAATTGTTTACCATTTCAGGGGTGGGAGGGAGAGGAAAGGGGGGAAAAATTTGGAACTCAAAAAAAAAATCTGAATGTCAAAAATTGTTTTACATGTAATTGGGGAAAAATAAAATATTACTGAAAGAAGAAATAATAGATCAGTATCAAAAGACTGAAAAAATAGAAGAAAATTAAAGATATCTACTAGCAAAAACAACTGACCTGAAATATAAAGAGAGAAAACTGAAGAATCATTAGACTTCCTGAAAAGCATGGTTTTTAAAATCTAGATACCATATTTTAAGAAATTAAAATTGAAAACTTCCCACTGTAATATAATGATGAGCAGGAAGATTTCAGAAAAACCTGGAAAGAGTTACATGAACTGATGCTAAGTGATGTGAGCAGAACCAGGAGAACATTGTACACAGTAACAGTGACATAGTGTGATGACCAGCTTTAATAGACTGAGCTCTTCTTAGCAATGCAATGATCTAAGACAATTCTAAAAGACTCATGATAGAAAATGCTATCCATATCCAGAGAAAGAACTATGGAATCTGAATGCAGATTGAAGCATACTGTTTTCTCTCTCTCTCTCTCTCTCTCTCCTTTCTTGTGATTTTTTCCCCTTTTGTTCTGATTCTTCTTTCACAACATGACTAATGTGAAAATATGTTTAATATGATTGTACATTTATAGCCTATATTAGATTGCTTTCTGTCTTGGGGACATTTACATCATATAGGAATCAGTAGTTCTTTGAATGTTTGAAAGAACTGGCTTGTAAATTCTTCCTGTGCTGGGATCATTTTCTTTGAGACTTTCTGAATTTCATTTTCTGAGCTTGGAAAATTGAAATCCTCTATTTCTTATTCTGTCAGTTTTTGCATTTTGTATTTTGTGATAATCATTTGATCATTTAAAGTGTCAGTTTTATTGGCATATATTGCCCAAAATAATTTCTAATAATATAATTTACTTCTCCATTTGCTATGAATTTTTCTTTCCCCTTTTTATACTGGTAATTTGGTTTTCCTCTTTTCTTACAACCATACCAGTTCACTGTTTATCTATTTTACTGTTAAAAAAATAAAATTCCAGTTTTATCATTTTATTTTTTTCATTCAGTTTTGCTAATTTCTCTTTTGATTTTTCAGTTGCATTTTGGTGTTTAGCTAGTTTTTTTTTATTGTTTTCAGTTGTTCTTTTCTTAAGTTTCAAGTCAAATTTGTTGATCTTTCTTTCTTTTGATGATGAAAGTCTTTAGAGATAATTTTTTTCCTAAGGATAACTTTAGCTGCATCTCATAGTTTTGGTAGATTATCTCATTTTTGTTGTTTCTTTGGTGAAGTGATCTATTAGTTCTATAACTTTTTTTGATTAATCACTTATTTAGGATTAAGTTATCCAGTCTTCAATTAGTTTTAACACTTTAAAAAAGATTTTTTTGTTGAATATAACTTTTTATTGCATTGTGATGAGTAAAGGATACTTTTGTTATTTAATATTTTTTTATTATGTTATGGTCTCTAAGTAATGTAAATTTTCACTTTCTCATATTTATTTGCCATTTTCCATGACTTCAGATAAAGTCCATTTTAATAAAAGTACTATGTGTACTTTGCATTATTTTCTTTTGTGGTCACATCATAAAGTGTTATAAATCTTTAATTGCGATTTTTTCAATATATTTATAATTCAATATTTCATCTTTTGTTTATATTTCTGTTAGATTTGTCCAACTCAGAAACATTAAAATCTTCTGCTGTTATTGTGCTACTATTTATGTCTTTTTGAAATTTATTTAATTTTTTCTTTTTTGAATTTAGATGCCATGCCAGGAACATATGAGTTTAGTATTTATAATGGTTTGTCTTCTATAATTCTTTTAAGCATTGTGTAATTTCCTCATCTTATTATATTGTGAAATCTTATTTTTGTTTTGTCCAATGATATGATTGCCTCTCCTGCTTCTTTGTATTCACCTTAGGCATAAATTTTGTTCTAGACTCTCATTTCTAGATAATGTATGTCTTTGCTTTCTGGTGTATTTCTTGTAAGCAATAGATTGTAGGTTTTTTTTTTTTACACAATCTGTCACCTTCTTTCATTTTATTGGATTTAAAAAAACACTTTGAAATCCTTTTAAAAGTTTAAATTTATCTTAAGTTATGAGAGTTAGGTTTGAAGATGGTATTGTACTAGACCCAGATCCTCCCTTTCTCCCTCAGGCACTCTAACTGTGCTTACTTAGAGATATGCCACTCTATTAGATCAAAGAAAGGACTGCCTCTGGACACTCCCACCCAAATTAGGAATGCACAAAGGAAACCCTAGAGTCTTTGGAGATACTGGCATAGACAAGCCATAGCAGGTAGAAAGAGAAAAGCAGAGAGAGTTAGGCACAAGCAACAGATTATGGAACCTTCAGGACAGTTCCAGAACTTCTGGTCCGAGCTCTACAGTGACCAAGAACAGAAAAGTCTATTCCTTCCCTGAGGTCAGGGTTTCAGGAGAGTGACTTTGGGTTATTCTGGGTGGTCAAGCATAGCACTCCTTGTCCAATCTGAAGATTAGCCTGGACCTTCCTCAAACTGTTGACTGGCTGCCTGAATCTGCTTCAGAGAAAGTCAGACTCAGGGTATTGTAGGCAAGTCTAGCCCAGGACTCCCAAAAACAGAATATGAGGCTAGGCCAGTCCCAAAAGCTTGAACTCAATCCTATCTTAGCAGAGATCAACCTTGGGATATTGGAGGCAGGATCCAACATGGCACCCAGTGCTCTGAACCAAACTTCAGGAGAAAAAAAACCTAGATAAAATCCAGTCTGAGCTGGAACCCATGATGAGAGCCCTATATGAATATAACTCCTGAATTCAGCAGCATGGAAGAAGGACCACAGTTGGAGCTTATAGCAGAGAGAGGTCCTAGAGTCATGTGATAGGAGGGAGCACCCAGGTAGAGCCCAGCACTAAAGCAGCCTTAGAGTCCCTTTAAGCTGGGGTCTAGTCTGGCCCACTATGCTTGATTTGATGGACCCTGCCCATGCCATTCAATTCTGTATCTTGATTAAACATAGATTTCCTACCCTCACCCTCATAAACCAACCAAAGAAACCCATGAATAGTATAAGGAAATATCTCATTTTGAAAGACACTCGGGGGTCCTCTATTTCCTGAAGAGAATAGTGATCCCACAGCAAATCTAGGTAAAGCCTCAATAAAAAAATATCTTAGCTGGAGGTACTGTAGGAGTACCGGGAGAAAATGAAACAAGAGATATCAAACAGAAAAGGCAGAAAGGAGAAAATGTAAGGAAAACTGAGACATTAGAACAGAAGGTAAGAAACCTCACTTAAGAAATGAATGCCTTAAAAATTCGAATGAACCAGATAGAATGCCACTTATCAACAACACAAGAACTGTCCAAACAACAAAAAAAGAGGAAAATCTTAAAATGTAGTATTGAAATCAACTGATCTGGAAAATAGATAAAGAAAAGACAACCTAAGGAAATAGAGCCAAGATGATGGAGTAGAAGCAGGGACCTGCCTGAGGTCTCCCCGCAAACTCCTCAAAATACCTGTAAAATCTACTCTAAACAAATTCTAAAGAAGCAGAAACCACAAAATGTCAGAGTGAAACAGATTTCCAGCCCAAGACAATCTGGAAGGCTGACAGGAAGAGTCTATTGTACCAGTCTCAGAGCAGAGTGCAGTGCAGCCTAGTGTTGGCTGCTGGCACAGATAGAACTGGGGCAAGTCTCAGGGTGCTGAATCACTGGCAGCTGTAGCAGTTTCTAGACTTCTCAACCCACAAATGCCAAAAACGAGCTTCAAAGGTCCATAGGAAAGCTCTCTTACCTGAGAGAGAAATGTGGTTTAGCACCAGCCCCCACCCCAGCCCCATTATGGTGGTAGCCACTGCTGCAGTGGTAGCTGCTTCTGGAGCTCTCAGTCTATAGGTGGGGGAATCTGGCTGTATATGCTAGTCTATATATGGTAGAGGAATCAAGCAGCTAATCTAGATTGCAGTCCTGGGTCAAGGAGGAGTGCTGGTGTGGCAGAGCAGGTGGCAACTGTGGAGAGAGCATCCTACTTGCAATTCCAGGGAAGAAAAGAGTGCTTTGCGGTTGCTCACAGACAAGAGTTCAGGCCAGGGAGGAGTAAACAACTCTCCTTTAATCATACCACTTTGGAAGAACTAAGAATGGACAGGTCCCTCGAAGATACTTCTGAAAACAGTTGCACCAAGCCCTCCACTTAACAAAGAGCTCAAAAGTCAAGTAATTGACTAGGAAAACTCCTGAACAGGGAGAAAAATGAGACTATAGAAGATTACATTCTTGGTGAAAAGGTATTTTCTCACTACAAGGAAGATCAAAACATACAGCTGGGGGAAGATAGAGAGGTCAAGGTGTATTGCCAACACAATATTCACAGCATTGGGGGTGACTATGAATATGCCAGTGTAATTCTCAGTCACAAAATATAAAAGACTCTCCACATAGAAGGCAGAAGGAAAACATTTATTTAAGCACCAGAAAGCCGAATCCCAGAACCAGAAAGCCAAATCCATCATAGTGACCAAGAAATTAATAAACATGATCACAGCAGGGGGCAAAGCCATTCTCAACCCTCCTCTCCCTCAACCAGGACCTTCTCACTGGCAACTGTCACAATGTGTCAGTTGGCCTGTGTCAGTTGGCTTGTGTTCTATCCCCTCTGACCTGACACCACTCTCTCACTTCCTCCAGGTTCCACTCCATCCTTCCTGTTCTGCCTCTTCAGCAAGCTCCTCCCACCACATGTGACCTAGGCTTCCAGGAAATTCAAGCGGATCATATGGGCCTATTAATTAATGAGAAAGATCTTTCCATTTAAATTACTATTACACAAGGCTCCTATATCCAAAGTTTGCAAGAAAAAAATGAAAAGGTCTCAGGTCATGGAAGAACTCAAAAAGGATTTTGAAATCAAGTAAGAGAAGTAGAGGAAAAACTGGAAAGAGAAATTAGAGTGATGCAAGAAAATAATGAAAAACAAATCAACAGCTTGCTAAAGGAGACCCCAAAAATGCTGAAGAAAATAACCCCTTCAAAAATAGACTAACCTAAATGGCAAAAGAGGTCCATAAAGCCAATGAGGAGAAGAATGCTTTAAAAAGTAGAATAGAGCAAACAAAAAAAGGGATCCAAAAGCTCACTGAAGGAAATAATTCCTTAAAAATTAGAATAGAGCAAATGGAAGTTAATGACTGTATAAGAAATCAAGAAATTATAAAACAAAACCAAAAGAATGAAAAAATAGAAGACAATGTAAAATATCTCATTGGAAAAACAACTGACCTGGAAAATAGATCCAGGAGAGATAATTTAAAAATTATTGGTATACCTGAAAATCATGATTAAAAAAAAAGAACCTAGATATATCATCTTTCAAGAAATTATCAAGGAAAATTGCCCTGATGTTTTAGAACCAGAAGGTAAAATAGAAATAGAAAGAATCCATCAATTACCTTCTGAAAGAGATGCCAAAAGAAAAACTCCTAGGGTTATTGTAGCCAAATTCCAGAGTTCCCAGGTCAAGGAGAAAGTATTTCAAGCAGCCAAAAAGAGACAATTCAAGTATTGTGGAAACACAATGAGGATAACACAGAATTTAGCAGCTTCTACAGTAAGGGATCAGAGGGTTTGGAATATGAAATTCAAGAGGTCAAAGGAGCTAGGATTAAAATCAAGAAACACCTACCCAGCCAAACTGAGTATAATACTTCAGGAGAAAAAAAAAATGGAATTTCAATGAAATACAAAACTTCCAAGCACTCTTGTTGAAAAGACCAGAGCTGAATAGAAAATTTGACTTTCAGATATAAGAATCAAGAGAAGAATGAAAGGGTAAACAGGAAAGAGAAGCCATAAATGGATTCATTAAAATTGAACTGTTTACATTCCTACACGGAAAGATGACATTTGTAACTCATGAGACCTTTCTCAGTATTGGGGTAGTTAGAAAGAATATATGTACATACACAAACACATATGCATATACATGTGTATATATACATATGTGTGTGTATGTGTTTGTGTATGTATGTGTGTATATATTGTGTTTATACACATACACACACACGTAGACAGAAGGCACAGGGTGAGTGAAATATGAAGGGAGAATACCTAAAAAATAAAATTAAATGTTGAGAGGAATGTACTGGGAAAAAGAGAAAGGAAAAGGAATAATGTAGCAAAGTATTTCACATAAAAGGGGCAAAAAATAACTTTTACAATGGAGGGGAAGAGGGGAGAACTGAGAAGGAGTAAATGAGCCTTACTTTCATCAGATTTGGCTTAAGGAGGAAATACACATTAAATTGGGTATGGAAATCTATCTTATCCCACAGGAAGGCAGCGGGGAAGGTGATAGGAGAAGGAGGATAATAGAAAGACAGCAGATTGGGGGAAGAAGAAAACCCTATTGTGGGGAGACAGGTCAAGGGAAAGGATGGAATAATTGGAGGGTAAAAGAGGATAGAAGGAAATGTGGTTAGTCTTTCACAACATGACTATTATGGAAGTGTTTTGAATGACTACACATGTATGATCTATATCAAATTGCTTGCTTTCTCAATGAGGGTAGGTGGGGAGGGAGGAAGAGAGAGAATGTGAAACTCAAAACTTTAAAAATGAATATTACAAATTGTTTTTGTATGCAACTGGGAAATAAGTTGTACAGTCAAGGGGTATAGAAATCTATCTTGCCCTACAAAAAAATAGAAGGGAGGGGAATAGGAGAAGGGGGGGTGATAGAAGAGAGGGAAGATTGGGGAATGGGGTGGTTGGGGTGCACACTGTCCTGGAGTGGGTGGAGGGAAGAAATGGGGAGAAATTTTGGAATACAAAATCTTGTGGAAGTAATTATTGAAAACTGAAAATAAATAAATTATATTAAAATAAAAGAGTGGAAAGATAGGAAGGGGCCAGATTGTGAAGAGCTTTGGATGCCAAATAAAGTTCATATTTTATATTTTAAAAAAAGAAAAGACAAGCTAAGAATTAGCAGGTTCCAAAAATCATTATCAGAGAAGAAGGTATAGATGACATATTTCAGGAAATTATAAATAAAAATTGCCTAGAACTCTTAGATTTAGAAGGCAAAATGAAAGTAGACAGAATCTACCAGTCACCTCCGGGAAGAAAGCCCAAAATGAAAACTCCCAAGAACATCAGAACCAAAATCCAAAGTTTCTGAGTCAAAGAAAAAATTGTTCCAAGCAACCAAAGAGGAGTATCTACTAAGAAGCCACAATATGGATTCCACAAAACTTAGCTGATGCCAGTGTAAATAAAAGGAGAGCTTGGAATACAATATTCCAAAAAACAAGAGATAAAGAATTCCAACTAAGGATAACCTATCTGATAAAACAGTACAATACTGAAGGGGGAAAATGGAATAGAAATTTTTCAAGCATTACTAAGGAAATGACTAGAATTGAGTAGACTTTTCAAAATGGGAATTCAGTTGTCAAGGGAAACAAAAAAGTATATATATTTGTATAATTGAAAGGGATTATGTGGAAATTCACACTTATAGGGAAGCTAGATGGTGCAATGGATAGAACACTGAACCTGGAGTTGGAAAAACCCAAGTTCAAATCAAGTAATTGTGTGACCCTGGGTAAGTCACTTAACCCTGCTTGCTTCTTTGTCCTCATCTGTAAAATGAGCTGGAGAAGGAAATGGCAAACCACTCCAGCATCTTTGCCAAGAAAACCCCAGATGGGGTCACCAAGAGTTGGATAAGACTGAAACAACTGAACAACATGTGGGAATTAAGTGTTTACATATTAATACGGAATAAGGAAAAATGTCATCACTAATGTATAATGCAGTGTAATATAAAATACAATACAACACAACATAATTATATTTTACATGGTATACTACACATGTAATGCACACTTAATATAAAACATGTAATATAACTGAAATAGTAATTGAAATGTAATTTTAAAAGAACATATATAAAATGTTTATATAATATATAATTATATAATATATGTAATACATTATACTTCATTATACTATATCTTGTCATATCATATCTAACATATAATAACTCTAATATGATTAAGGGTCATAGGGAAGAAAAGTTCAATTGCCAGGGAGTCTGCGGGTAATTGTTTCTTTTTCCTATTTTTTTAATGGTCTTAGGAGAAAATAAAAAGGGTAGGGACAAAGAGCTACATGGAAAGAAAGAAGGAAGAAGGGGCAGGAAAAGATTATTGCATTAAAAAACTGTATAAAAAGAAAAATATATAGTCATGGAAGAAGGAGTAGAGGGGAATAAGAATGAAGGTCACCCTTATCTGAACCAGATAAAAGAAGATTGAGTACAACTGGCTGTACACACACACACACACACACACACACACACACACACACACATACACACACACACACACACACACACACACACACACTGGAGCATTTGAATTTCTTGTCCTTCTTACTTGCAAAATTTGTTGACATTGAAATTTTCAAATTTAACCAGTAGATGTTTTGGATTTTGATACATAAAGTATGCCATTGTTTTCCGTACAGGTCATCTGAGGATTCTTTTGATTTGTGCTTTGTTTTCTGTGTTCAGAATTACTAGGCATTTTCTTGTATTACTAATTATTTTTTACATTATGGTATTCAGATTTTTTGTCTTGTCATGGTGTTCTGGAAGACTATGATTCTTAGGTTGTAGCTATGCAACCTTCTCTTCAAGGTCAGTGGCTTTTGTTTGTGTGGAGATCATGTATTCTTTTAACATTATTGTTTTTTGCTTTCCTTTTTAATTTTCGTTTTCCAAGTTGATCTTCATTTCAGAATATTTGTATTCTCAATCTGGTGTTCTAAAAAAAGCAAAATTTGAATCAAGTTTTTCTTTTATGCTTATAATTTCTACTATGCAATTGTTAAGTTTTGCCACTTGTTCCCTTCTAACTTATCTCAAGATTTTTGCCTATCTCTTAAAACATTATGGAATAACTTGCTGTGAAATTTATTTTAAAAGGTTTGTAATTTTTTGGATTTTTTTTTTTGGATATTTTAATACTAATCTTCCCTTATAATTTTAGTGTGTTGATTTTGTGGCTGGTACTCTAGGTTTCTAACTGAATTTTCTCTTTCTTGAAATCTTTGGTGCTTTTGTTTTTAAGACTTATATTTCTTTGTGTCTCACTTTGCTAGTGAGTTTACCCTGAGGCGTGCACTCTGTGTGAGTGTGAAAGAGAGACGGACAGACAGAGAAGAGAGAGAAAGAGGGAGGGGAGAACATATGTTGGGAAGAAATAAGGAGAACAGGAATGAAGGTAGAAGAAAATAAGGCTCTGGGTTGAGGGTTTTCCAGGGAAGGTCCATTTTTTTTTATCCCCTATGTCTGGAGTGGCTTCCTCATTAAATCAAAAGATTCCTTTACAATCCAATCTTCCCTTCAATATTAGATGCCTAAGCACTTCCATTATTTTCTACCCAAATAGCCTTAATCATTCTCTAACCTCGTATCTTCAGAGAGCCTTAGTCTACAGAATCTTTGCAAGAATGGTGCATTGTACCATTTTGAAGAGCAATTTGGAACTATGCCCTAAGGGCTATAAAAATGTGCATACCCTTTGACCCAGCAATGTCACTTCTAGGGCAATATCCCAAAGAGATAAGAAAGATGGGAAAAGGACCTACATTTATAAAAATATTTATAGTAGCTCTTTTTTGGTGACAAAGAATTGGCAATTGAAGGGATGTCCATCCATCGGGGAATGGTTGAACAAGTTGTGGCATATGAATGCAATGGAATACTATTGTGCTATAAGAAATGGTGAGCAGGCAGATTTCAGGAAAACCTGGAAAGACTTATATGAACTGATGCTGAGTGAGAGGAGCAGAACCAGAATATTGTGCACAGTTACAGTCACATAGTGTGATGTCTAACTTTGATAGACTTGGCTCTTCTTAGCAATGCAAGGTTCTAAGACAACTCCAAAAGACTTATGAGGGAAAATGCTATCCACATCCACAGAAAGAATTGTGGACTGAAGTATACTATGAATGCCGACTGAAGTATACTATTCATTCTCTCTCTCTTTTTTGTTTTGTTTCTTCTTTCTCATAGTTCATTCCATTGGTTATAATTCTTCTTTACAAAATGACTAATGTGAAGATATGTTAATGTAAATGTATATGTAGAGCATATATCATATTGCATGCTATCTTGGGGAGGGGGGTAGAAAAGAGGGGGAAAATTTGGAAC
>CM053770.1:305945045-306013699 GCA_028658325.1 Potorous gilbertii | reverse complement strand
AGAGACAACTTTACCTGCAAATGTAAGTTGGTTACTGGAGAGACTTCTTCTCTGAGTCCCAGGAAGTTCCTTCCCCATTCAGGTATAGGCCAAGTTTCAAGTCTGGAGCATTTGAATAAGACCCTTTCTGTTGGAGAGAATGAATGCCAGATATTGTCTGCTTATGTGAGGGGTAGCAGTGATGCAAGAACTTTGGAGAGTTTGAAAAAGTTCTCCATTTCTTCTTTGAAAGAGACAAACTTGGTTCCAGACTTTCTTTAGTATTGACTCCAGATAAAGAAAAAAGATACGTAGGAGACTTTGATGTCAAGTTGAATGATGAAGGGATAGAAGACAGGGAACAGGGGATATTACTCTGACTTTTGAGACTCCAGGCAAAGAACATTATTATTTTTCACTTCCAGTCCCACTCCTACCTTAGTAACCTTTCGTTACCTGATGCTGGCATTTGACCTTCCTTAGACCTACTTCTCAACATGTTACTGATTTCTAGTTTGCCTCTAACTTCAGGGAATTACCTCTTGGGTAGGATCAGGGTTTCTCTCTCAGGTGAGCTAAGACATTTTGCTTCTTAGTGGGAAAGCTCATTCACTCTGTAATTCTAATCTGAATAACTTTTAAATTTCTGTTTTCTATCTACTTGGATAAATGGATTTACTAGCTATTCACTATTTGTGATGGTCTTTTGTGTAACTAGCATTTGATTGAAAGGAGTTGAGCCTGTGGATGTAATCTTGGGTTAACTCCTTGTCTTTCAAGGGAAAATTGCTTGGACCTAAAATAAATATTTTCTTAGACAAGCAGATAGATATAATTTTAGTTCTATATGTCTCTCTCATTTAGAGAAGAGAGTGTTCAGTTTCATGACTTCTTTTGCTCCCCTCCAGGCAGGGATCATTGTTACATTACCCAACTTCACCTGTAAGTGTGAACCTAGTTATCAAGGAGAGTTTGTTCTCTAAAACCCAGGAAGTCCCTATCCCCTCAGGTTAAAAACATTTCCCCAAGATTTCCAGTCCTTAAACTTTATTCTTATCAGGAACTTTAAAACTATATTTCTCATAACAATAAGGTCCTAGATGATAACTTTAAGAAGATTATAGGAATTATAATTCCGTATACCATCTTCCTTTTTGTTTTACCAAATCATTTTCTTTCTTCTCCCTTACCTAAATCAAATCAAAGAATCCTAGTTCAGGCCTCCACTGTCAACTAAGTCTCCACTTCCCTGTTGAAATTTATGTCTCACCCCTGCTGCCATGTTCCATTCCCTATTATCTATATGCTGATTTCCTATTCTTCCTTTTCCCATTTTTACCTATTAAGGCCTAAAATTTCAATGAGCTACCATATGACAGAGCAGGTCAGAGGGTCAGCTGAGTAAGGAGGCCGCCAAAGGTATTGTAAGCACTACGTGGTCTTAAGCAGGAAGAGACTCAACCCAAACCCCATGACAACGTCAACTCTTTACAAGCCACTGGGACTAATATTCCTCCTGGACAAAGAACTAACTGCTTCTAGAGACTAATAGGAAAGGTTTTCCTAATGGGTTGAAAACCAGAGAACTCAACAGAACAGAGCATCTCCTACTGATGCTACCCTTCAATTCAATTTAGTTCAACAAATATTTATTAAATGTCTGCTATATCAAGGGCTCCAAGGAGCTGAGGATACAAAGATGGTGAAAATATTTCACTTTCAAGAGGTTTATGACATAATAGGGAATAAAAAGAGGTAGGGTTGCATATAGTGGAAAGAACACTAGATTTAGATTCAAAATGCCTCAGTTTGAATTCTAATCCTGCTACTTTTCTTTTTATTAACCTGGATAACTTTGGGTAAGACACTTTGCCTCACCAAGTCTCATTTCCTCTGTTAAATGAATGAATTGGACTAAATGATATTTAAGTTTCCTTCTAGCTCTGAGTACTATGGTCTTATGTATACAAAGACTATCTCTCACTCCCCTGTACCAACCAACCTCACTATCCTGCTGGTGAATGCTGATGTATGTTGCAGTAATCATACTAGGTATAGCCAGTGTCTGTAACCACAGGAGGAGCATGAGGATAATTGGGGAGACAAGGATGGACCAAGGAAATGAGGATAGAGGATGAGCATGAGCAGTCTTATCAACCTGATTTTGTCTTTTCCCTACTTTCTACCAGGAAATAAATTCAAATCAAAACAAAGACAATCATCTAATGAGGGTGAAATTAGACCTAGAAGGTCCTTAAATAGAGTTAGAGAGCCAAAGATTGGGTGCCAGGTGTCTCCTTCATATGTTACTTCTAAATTATCATCAAGATCTTTAAGTTCTGAGTGTGAAAAATAAAATATTTTATTTACAAAACATAGTTCTTTTATTATTCTGGGAGAGATATGAATATGTATTTTAAATCTGGGGTATTAGGGGAGAGACTTCTACATCTATAAATATATATTATATATAAACAGATATATGTGTATATACATATACATATATATGACCTGAGGCTATATGGATATATGTGCATATGCACATAGGCATGTATATGTATACACATATGTATACAGATATACACACATGTATATCTGATATGAAAGTTCTTTCATATGTCTACATATACATGTATGTAGGCCTACATGTATGCATATATGCGCATGTTTGTGTACAGAGAGATTTATATGTATTTAAGAACTTTGATATCAAATTGGGGGATGAAGAAAGATGTTAGAAGAAAAGTGGACCATGAGACAGAGCTCTAACTTCTAAGACTTTGGAGAAAGGACACTATTTTTTTCCAAACCACCAGACCCTAGCAGATCTTTCCATTTGACCTGCCCTAGACCTGCTTCCTTCAAGGACCCAGTTACCCCTGACCTCCTCAGTCAGAGGTAGTTAGCTGTGATTCTGAGAAGGTTCAAAGACTGGATCAGACACCACCCTGATGATAGTATTGAGTAATGGATAGTGAGATATTCCGCCTCTCCCTCCGAAGGGAAGCATGCCTCCAATCCTGCTACACATTCTCATCCCTCTGCCCTCATCTCTATTGCTTTAAAAGCTTTTCTAGTTGCTATGGAGACTGGAAGATAAGCCCTTGATGAAAGAACCTGAGCTCAGATCAAGGGTAGCAAGACTGTCTCAATCAATTTTACAGACCTGGGCATTCTACTGCCATACCTCGAAGTCCTGGGCTAGCCCTTAGCTCATGTCATCTGAGTCACAAAGCGACTTGCTTTCTCTATCCTTCTGCTGACCTCCATCATCCCATATTCAGGTATGAAGAGGGGACAGCCACCTAATTCTTGGATGGAAAGTGGGAGCTGGGAATAGGGTTGAGAGGAAGGATATATGCTTCCTGATGTAAAATGCTGCCCCACTTTCATATGTGAACAGTATGATTGTTGAAAAAGTTAAAAAAAAAAGAACATTGATGTAAGAAAAAAAGATAGAAATCATCATTTCTATGAAGAAACAGATTAAGTGTGGAAGAAAGACACTGATTGTTCTGAAGACCAGAGAGCTGCCCTCACAGATGAACTACTGAAAGGACCTGTCAGAATTCATACCAAGGACTGAGATAAGGATGGCTGCAAGTCACTGTGGTCATCAGCTCATTTGTATATGAATATTTTAGAGTTTTGAAGGTTATAACTGAAAATATTACAGATCAGTTAAGTGTTTGGAGAGTGTGAGGGAAATAATATAAGTGCTACTGAATTGATATCCTATAGAAAAGAAAGCATTCTTTCAGCAAGGCAGTAAGGACAGGTAGGTGGCCTGGTGGGTAGAGTACAGGGCCTGAAAATTTATCTTTCTCAGTTCAAATCTGGCCTCAGACGCTTACTAGCTGTGTGACCCATTTTTTTTAAACTCAGTTTGCTCATCTATTTAATGAGCTGAAGAAGGAAATTGCAAACCATTCCAGTATCTTTGCAAGAAAATCCCAAATGGGTTCACAAAGAGTTGGATACCACTAATTGACTAAACAACTTCCTACCTCGAGACTCCCATGCTCTATCTACTATGTCCCCTTTTCTCAGAAGGACTTTTTGAGTTTTACCACCTAAAGATGGTTCATTGTACCAGGATTCTCTGATTTGAGGCATTAGGAACTGTTCAGAATCCAAGAAAAAAAGCTATAGGAAGAGATGCAGGAGAGCAAGGGGAGTGTAGAAAGTCATAAAAAGAAAGGTACAGAAAACAGTGAAGGCTTCTGAGACAGCTTCAGAGGTTTTGCTGGGAACTTTCTGATTGGCAGAGGAACTGTCTTGCTGATCGACAAGAAAGCAATGAGAGTACCACCAGAACAGGAGCAGCCAGGAGTCAGCCACCTTGGTTAAGGAACCAAGGGCAATCAAAGCCTACAGTCCAGAGTTGTGAGTTGCCCCAGGATTTCCCCACTTGGGTCTCCCTGATAGGTTTCTTTAAAGGGTTTCCACTCTCCCCAACAGATGTTGAATGATGCTCCATCTCCATACCTGGAATGTTCTCCCTCTCTAGCTCTGACTACTGACACCTCTGGCTTCCTTTACGTCCCAGCTAAGGGCCAATTGAGAATTAGAAGATTGTCTTCATCTTTATTCACCACATTCTTTTCCTAGACCTACTAACACTAAAGCCCCTAAGCCAGTGAGTGGTCCTTAACTTCGTCTTTTTCAAGTTATGGACTCTTTGGAAATCCTTTGGAAAGAATTGAGCATGGATCACCTCAAAACCTTTTTTGTCTTCGTTTGTAACTGAAACCCCTCCTCTTACAAGAAACCGTCTATAATTCTTCTTAGTTCAAGTTGGTTCCTACTTGTCCTATACATGACTTGCTTTGTGTGTTATTTGTTTGCACATGAGGTTATAAGTATCTTAAGTGCAAAAAACGCCTCATGTCTCTTTTTATATCCTCAATGCTTAGCACAGTGCCTGGTACATTGTAATATTAAACATAATATAAATAATAAAAATAGCATCCACTTTGTTGTCGTTGAGTTGTTTTAAATATGTTTGACTCTTTGTGACCCCATTTGGGGTTTTCTTGGCAAGGACATTGTAGTGCTTTGCCATTTCCTTCTCTAGATCATTTTATACATGAGGAACTGAGGCAAGCTGGGTTAGTTGCCTACAGTCACACAGCTAGTAAGTATCTGAAGATAGATTTGAACTCATGAAGATGAGTCTTCCTGACCACAAGCCCAGTGCTCTACTGTGCCACATAGTTGCCCTAGTGTCCTAATGACCAATTAATAAATGTTTATTGATTGATTATGATCCAAATTTATGGATGGGTTGATGTCCTGATTATACCTGCTTTTGATTTCTAGGGAATGTTAGGATTTTTGTTTCTACTTCGTTGTTCAGCAAATGTTTCATGTTTAAGATTTAATAGTGTCATGATGACTAATTTCTTGGGGGCTCAGATGTTATGGCAAATAGTAAAAGGTTCTTCCCGCCCCCCCAGACTCACCAAGGTTGTCCCTACAACCTTGAGAGTAGTGACATGATAGTTTGACTGTCTCTGGGAACCTCAAGTCTGCCAGTGCAAATCCAGGTTGGGTTAGCTACGCCAAGAATGGAGAAGACCTTGGGAAGAGAGGAAATCTGAAAATGAAGGAGGCAAACCACCTGGATATTAGAAGATCCTTTCACCTTTACTCTCCATATGCCTTCCCTAGAGCTACCAATTTTAAGTCTTTAAGGCAGTGTTTCTCAACCTTTCTTTTTTTTAATATGGATTGCTTTGGAAATCTAGTGAAGCCAATGGACCATCAACCCCCTTCCCAGAAAAACTTTTGTTGCATTCATTCATAATTGAAGGAAATGGTAAAGTGCAGTTAGAGATTAGTGAAAGTAAAAATATAATTGTTTTTCTCAGTTCATGTACTCCCTTAAATTGACCTTTTGGGTCTGTGGATTCCTGGTTACAAATCCAGGCTCTAGATTTAGTATCCCTCATTCCCAGTAAAGATGAGTCTGATAAGAGATGGGGAGAAGGGGACTCCTACAGCTCAGACATCTAGTCTTATTTGACTCTCTTTCCTCTTGGCCCCAGGAAGCAGCCCATGTTGAGGCTAAGGCAGGAGGGCTACTTTCGGATTAAACTGGACTGCTTACATGTAGATGCCTGGGAAGCATGAGGGAACCTTCTCTTGCCTAACATTGTACCACCATCACTGATGAGACAAGAAACTGATCCACAGGCTAGTGCCCAGCAAGGCATCAGCACTGCCTTCCCACCGTTGGTCACTAACCCCTTGTACCTTCTTTTTCCTCTGGATTCCTCCTTGACTTTCTATGACATGTTCTCAGAGGACAAAAGGAGGAGAACAGGTCTCTAGCACCAAGTTCCAAGCAGCTAGATACATAATAATAGCTGACATTTACAGAGCCCTTTGACGATTGCAAATAGCTTCACATACAACACATATTGGATCATTACAACAACACTAAGAGGTAGAGGTTGGTATCTTCATTTTCAGTTGAGGAAACTGAGGCTCAGAAGCAGCTTTTGAGTGGCTGAATCAAGACCTGAATCCACCTCTTTTTGATATCCAGTCCTACATTCCACCCACTTTCCCAGGATACCTGGTTCACTGGGTTCCTTTTCCCTGTGTGGATAATTTCTCTATCTTGTGTTTTCCTCCATCTATGACTTTCACTTTTCACCAGAGACTCAAGTGTTATTTTATCTTTATAGGGAAAAAAAATAGGGCTGTGGGAAGGGTAGCAGAAAGATACGTGAGTTAGAAGAACAAATGAGTTATATATGGAGAGGAAAATTGTGAGGCATTCAGTGTATCTGTTGGTGCTTGGGAGGGATGGGTATGTCGGGTTGCTCTGGCATTCCACAAGGGGGCATCCTTGATGTAAAAATGGCAGAGGACAGTGTGACTCAACACCTCATTTACCTTCGTGGTCACTGCCCTGCCACTCCCCAAATTCAGTCACTGCCTCCACCCTGCCCCGAAAGTCTTCTTCATCAATGGCATCTCTTCCCAAATGTCAGAGTAGCTCTGGATACAGATGGGAGTGAAAGAGACGAAGAAAAAGGTAGATTGACAGAACAAGAGAAAACATTGAGAAACAGTCAGATGCCAGTGACAGAAATGAGGAGAGACAGAAAAAGGAGAAAATGCTAAAGTGGGAATGAGCCCCACCCTTGTTTCCCTTATCAGAGCAGAACTGGAGTGGGTGGGGGGAATAAAAAGAAACACCCAGACGGGCTTCCTCTTCACCTCATCATTGGCTAGGAGGATCAGCCAGTGTTTCCTCCTGAATAGAACTGTCTTCCTAGACCCAAGTGGGTAGAGTATGAACAGTTCAGGAAGATAGAACAGGGGATCAAGGTCTTCTACTAACACTGCAGTCCTCAGCTTTCCCCCTTTCCCTTATAACTAAACTCCACCCTTTTCATTTCACCCCTTTCGTTCCCTCCTCAGCAGCAAAACCCAGCTGTCAACATCTGGACCACAGCTGTCTTCTCGGCTGCCTGAACCCCCCACTCTAGCCTGAGTCCTCCCCAAATTCCCCTTTCCTCTTCCCCCCTCAGGTCTGCTAAATTTAACTGCCAGGCCCTGCATTTCTCCCCGCTTCTCTCACAGGACTCCTGCTGGGACAGGGACGGCCTGGGGAGGAGGGAGAGACAGCCCCACCCCGGAGATGCCCAGGGCTCTTGGCAGCAACCACTGGAGCCTTTAGGAGCAGCTGCCAATGACTCATTCACACAAACCCAAATACCCTTGGGCTGGGAACCCAAGAGTTCTATTTCCCTAGCAGATCCCCATCCCCAAACACTCACAAATGAGGCTCCTGTTCTTTCTTCTCTGGCTGAATAACTTCAAGGACTCATGTCTAGCCCCTAATTCTTCCTTGTTCCTCCACTTGTCTCTTGTCCTCTGGGAAGCCAGTCACCAAGTCAGTCCCAGAGTCCACCATTTCCTTAATTTTCTTTTATTTATACAAAAAAAAAAACACAACACCCTCAACATCTTTATAATTTAAGAATCCCTCCAAGGAACTTCTGTCAGCCAGGGCCCTTCCCTTAAACCCTTTCCTTATTGTCCTTTTCTTGCAATCCCTTTAGAAGGTAGGGCCAGAGTGGGATGTCCCGTCTTGGGAGGATATAACAGTACAAATGTACTGTTCAAGAGATCAGATAAGTACATTGTGGTCTCCTATCCCAGTCTGGGCATAAAGCAAGGGACAACAAGGGGGACAGGTCCCCTGAGACATTAGGTTGTGACAAGAATTGGGAAGAAAAAGAAAAGTGAAACAAAAAAACCAAAAAACCTTCAATATGAAGGCAGCAGATGTGGGGTAAGGACATTTACAAGGGAAAAAAATGAAGTGGGGTGACAATATCACTTCTAGGAGGAAAACAAAACAGCCAAGAAAATGATGTCATATGCAACACCAACATGTTCACAGTTGACTCCCCACCTCCTGTAACATCATTCCACTTCTGATATCATGGGACTGTCCTTCTGTCCTCTCTTTGGTCTGTGTGGGGTATGCCCCTTGGGCAGGGAGAGAAGCACCTGAGGAGTCCTATTCAACAATGAGAAGGACCCTGAGAGGGAGCTATGCTCACCCCTCTCTCCCAACCACAGTTTGAAGAGCAAGAGTTAGATTGGAGGTTGGATAACTTTTGTTACCTTTCCTTCAAGTGATAACCAGTTCTGAAGGAAAGACTGAGAGATCCTGGGGAAAAGGAAATATGTGCTCCATGGACTCTCCTCAGTCACTCTCATGTGACTGAATCTGGTCTCTCCAAACTTCCATCCCCCTTGAGTTCAAAGTGCAATCCAGCAGGGTTATGGTGGGACCTCAACTCTGCTGGGGGAGAAAAGGTTAAGAATCCTGGATTCCTGGGATTGTTCCAGGGATGTGAGCTCCTGGGAAAGAGCAGCAGAAGAAACAGGAATCAATACTGGGGGGCTTGTCCTCCTGCCCCTCCCGGGACTGCAGGCTTGGCCTGGGATCTCATGTGTTGGACGCTTGAGAGTATTTTTTTCTGGTGTCCAGCCAGAGTGACGCCGATTCGGAGTAGATCTCTATGCAAAGGAAGAATAGAAGTCATTAGATCATCATAGGCAATTTTTCTCAGAAATCCTCATTCTAACTTTCCTAGTAATTTCTCATAAGCTCTCAGGTTAGGAAGGACTTCTAAGTTTACCTAACCTTTATGTGTAAAGGAATCCCCTCTACAAGACAGCAACTTATGGCTCTCTGGCCTCTGTTTCAGGACCTCTAAATCGGCTCACTTCCCCCTGAGGGCAGTCCTTTCCACACTAAGACAGCTCTAATTATTAGAAAGTTTGTCCTGGCATTGAGTTAAAATCTATTCAATTTTTTTTGCCTGTTTCATGCATAAAAGAAAATACAAAAGAAAGGAAACCAACTATATTGAAATGCGGTTATCAAAACAATTTTTAAAACTAAGAACACCTACTCTAATGTGTAGAGTTACCAGTGATTTGCAATGACTGATAGGCGTTTCAATTACAGGTTGAATGAGAGAGGAACTTTGTATTTATTTATGTAACTTTGCATCACTGCTCCCAGTTTGATGTCCTCTGGCCAAGCAAAACAAGCCTAATACTTTTTCCACGTGACAGACCTTCAAATACTTGAAGATGTCTCCCTTAGTTGATTTCCAGGCTAAACAACCCTAGTTCCTTCAACAAATCCTTATATGACACTATCTTGAGACCCCACACCATTCTGGTTGCCACTCTCTAGAATTTTCTAATTTGTCAGCATCCTTCTTTAAAAGTCCTAGTTTCTTACTACATCTATACTTTTTCTTGGGGCTGGAAGCATCCAAGCAGGTTGGTCTGAGGAGAAGGGTGGAAGAAAGGAAAAAAAATATTTATTACTTGCCTACTATGTGCCAGGTACTGTGCTCAGTGCTTTACAAATATTATTTCATTTTATCCTTTCATCCCTGGGAGGTAGGTACTAGCTATTATTATTCCTATTCTACTGTTGAAGAAACTGAGGCAGACAGAAGTTAAATGACTTGCTCATGGCTACACAGCTAGTAAATATCAGTGATTGGAATTGAACTTGGGTCTTCCTGATTCCAGGAAGGAGAGGGTGGGGTTAAAAACATGTCTAGAATCTGAGGTGGTCCTCAGAAAGTAGAACGAATGGAAGCATTGCATGAGCAAACACTGGATAATAGTCCAATAATAATCCAGCACAATCTTCTCATTTTGCAAATGGCCTAGACAAATGAAGGGGCTTATCAAAGAAGTAGTAAGTGGGTGAGTTAGGATGTTCCCCTGGAGTCTTCTGATGACAAACCTGGAGTTCTTTCCATTATAACACGCTGCTTCTCATGGCCAAAGAAAAGAGAAAGAGACACCCAGATAAAGTGTTAGAGGGAGAAGGAGGCAACAGAAAGGAGCTGATGGGGAAATAAAAACCTGAGGGAAGAGGAGAACAGATGGAAAACGAGAATCAACTACATTTTACCACAATTACACAGGGCAACACCATAAATGCTCACTGACCAACTGACTGACAAAGGGAAAACCAAAGACCAGCCGAGTCTTTGGCAACAGATTTGCCTGATTTTACTGAGGGCTGAGAGAGAAGACATAAGGGAGAACTGAAGATGAGATAGAAAATGATAGAACTAGAGGAGAGAGAAGAGATATGGGAGAAGAATGAAGCAGTCAGGGAAGGTGGAGACAGGTTCTTGTCCAGTCTTCCAATATTGGTGTAACCTCTCTGAGAAGTTATTTCCTTGTGTGTAAAATGAAGGGGACTGGACCTATGAACAATTCTATGACCTAACCTAAAGAGAGACTGTGGGAAAGGAATGGGAAAGGAGAGAGAGAGAGGGGGAATGAAGAGAAAGGGAGCAGAGACACACACTGGATACTTAAGTCAAAAGGACTTCAAAGATCATCTTGTCGAATCCTTCTTCAAAATATGAATTCTCTTCCCGGTTATGATAAAAGGTCAAAAGACTTCTCCCGGGACAGAAAAGTTACTGCCTCCCATTTCACCAAGAATAACCCCAACTATTGGGAAGTTCTTCCAAATCTGCCCCTCCTGGAAACTTCCATCCTTTTACCCTAATCCTAGCTCCTGGGACCAGGCAGAACAAGTTGAACTAGATCCTCTTTTACATGACAGCCCTTCAAATACTTGGAGGCTGTTATCATACCACCTCTTTAACCATGTCTCTTCATCTTAAGACTAGATGTCTCTAACAATTCTTTGAATGTCCTGGGTTTGAATCCCCTCACTGTCCTGTCATCCTCCTCTAGGAACAGAGGAAAACAGGGTGAGAAACATGGGAAAAGGGAGACATAGAGGAAGAAAGAAGAGAAAAAGTAAGATGGAGCCAGGAAAAAGGAGAATGTACATTCAGGGGAGAAATTTAAATGGAACAACAAAAAAAGCTCCAGATAGAAAGGAGGCAGTGGCACGTGGAAAATCATTCATCATTTAAGGTTATTTTCTCCATGATTCTTAGATGTTCAGATTTTAAGGTTTTGGGAAATTTTTTTTAATCACAGGGTTGTTGAAACTATCAACATGCTTGATTTTATTGATGCTGTTAAAGCAATTCTCTCTACTCAAAAAAGAAAAGCTAATGCTACATATGGGTCAATCCAAAAGAATTCTACCCAAGTCCTCTGACACTCTTCCGGTTCCCCAAAGCCTCTACTGCCCCATGCCTCCGAGTTGTTGCTTCCCCACACAGGCCCACAACTCACTCTGCTGAGATCTGACTGACCAGCTCAAAGGAGCCAAACCCAGCAGCTGCAAAGCTCTCTTCATATCGACCCATCTTGATTGCCCGAAGCCACTCGCCCACTGAGCCAAAGGCTGAGAAATGGGGCAACCGCTGATCCAGGAGAGGATGGGAGGCCCTGTGGGGCAAAGGAGAAGTATGGAAGTCTGAGCATTACTAGTGGAGTAAGGAGACAAAAGGGGAAGAGGATAACACGATAGAACATTGCCAAATGACCAGTTCTTGGGAAGCAGACAGAGAATGGTTGCATATGACATCAACAAAGCATCTTTCTGGAGGAGCGACATTCTCCAATAGTCATTCCCGTAGAATGTCAGGTGCAAGACCAATAGACTATCAGAGTTCTTACCCTCCATTCTCCCGGGCCACAATTTTGAGGCTGGCAGGGTTACGAATCAGCTTGTCAAGGGCACTGACAACCTGGGGGAAGCGAGGTCGTGCATTTCGGTCCTTCTGCCAGCAGTCCAGCATGAGCTGGTGCAAGGAGGTGGGACAGTCTGAGGGTGGGGGCAGTCGGTAGTCTTGCTCAATGGCATTGATGACCTGACAGAGAGGAAGGGAAAAATGGTCAGGAAGTAGTGAGGTTCAGATGATCAGTGGATATTTTGAATAAAGATTTTTCAAAGAGATTCGGAGATGGCAACCAGATTGGCCATGGATGACCAACCTATGTGTACTCCATTTGAGATGGGTATAGGTACGGAGAAAAACCTTCAAATGCTTTCTGTGACCTTTGAACTGTGGTCTAGATATAAAGCCTTTCTTACCCTGCACTCCAGCCTCTACCTCCCTAAAGAAAAGAGCACTGCATTTGGAGTCAAGCAGTTCAATCTCTGGGTTTGAATTCTGGTTCTGTTACTACTTTTATGACTTTAGATAAGTGACTTAACTTCTCTGGGGCTCAGTTTACTCATCTGTAAAATGAGAGGGTTGGATCATATAATTGCTAAGGTCTCTTTCACCTCTAAACCCTATCAACCTATGAAGATTCAATCCTATCCTGAACACCAAAGATGTTTACCTACCCCATCTCAAATTCCCTTCTCTCCCAACTTAATAATGGTAGATGGATGATTATAGGATGGAAGGAAAGACCACATAGAAAATCTCCAGAATTCTGTATAATGCATTTTAAGGCAAGTAAAACATATCTAGTGGGAGCATCTTGAGGAAAGGGACTTACATCCTGGTTGCTCATGTCCCAATATGGACGTTCCCCAAATGACATGACCTCCCACATCACAATCCCATAACTCCAAGCATCACTGGCTGATGTGAATTTCCGGAAAGCAATGGCTTCAGGGGCTGTCCAACGGATGGGGATCTTGCCTCCCTGAACAAAAGGATGAGAAAGGCAATGTGAGAGATGGCTCCAACACCAGCTCTAACTACCTAACCCTGACTTACTTTCCAGACACAACCCAGACATTCAGCTTTGGTCCCAGGCTTCTTCTTAGAGAGGCAATGTGGAAAAGTTCAAGAGGGAAAAAAGAAACTAAACTCGGAGCCTGGAAACCTTGGTTAAAATTCAGGCTCTGGGATATGTCTGTGTGATACTTCTCTGGGCTTCAGTTTTTTTACCTGTAAAATGGGGCTACTGATACCAGCTACATTACAGGACTGTCATGAAAAAGTGCTCTGCAAACTTTTATAACATTATAAGGTCTAAATTGTTATCTGCTCCCTAACTCAAAGTCTAACCACCAAACCCCAACCACATGCACACAGGCAGCTCTTATTCCTTCATTAACAGACCCAAGTGATCTGTTTTCCATCTTCCCAGGTGTCTCACACCTCCTAGTCCTTCTCCCAAACCTAAATAGCAAATTCCTCAATCTCTGGCCCCATGTGTTTTTCCTGGTCCTCATTCCCTCCCCTTTTTGCCACAAATACCCAGGCATCCCACCTCCCTCGACTCCTCCACCTACCAAGGAGCTGGTGTAGGTGGGGTCAGAGGAATTCTCTTCTAGGAACCGGGAGAGACCGAAGTCAGAAACCTTACAGACCAAGTTGCTGTTGACCAAAATGTTTCGGGCAGCTAGATCTCGATGCACATAGCTCATCTCTGCCAAGTATCGCATGCCTGAGGCAATGCCCCGAAGCATGCCCACCAGTTGGATGGCTGTGAACTGTCCATCATTCAGCTGACAAGAGGAAGGGGGATATTTCGAGAGGGAGAAATAAGACAAAAGGATCAGAGAAGGCAGGAGGACTTGGCCAGATCCCCATCAGTCCTCTCTCTTGGAATGTTCTTCTCAACTTCCTTTGGGACCCACCTCAAAATCGACCTCATTTAGGAATCTTTCCCCAGATTCCAGCTGATGCCTTTCTTACTCTGATTCCCTTTCAACCTATACTTTGTTGCTTGGTTCCAGACTTGCACAATTCTACCAATGTGAGAACAGAGAAGTGCCCTAGATTTGAAGTAGAAGGACCTGGGTTTGAATCCCAGCCCTATTGCCTACTAACTTTGGGTTGGTCGCTTAATCTCTTAGAGCCTCCGTTTCCTCATCCAAGAAGGGGCTGGACTGGATAATCTGGTTCTAGATCCTCTAAGTGTATGTATCGTGTCTCTTTAGGCTAAATTATCAGACAGAGACTATATTTTCTATTTCTTTTCTATCCCTTAGTACATACTCTGCACCAAATAGATAGTCAATAAATGTATCTGCTAACTGCTCTTTAATATATTATTATTATTTAATTATTTACTTAATAATGGCTTTTATAGGCTCCTCTTTATAAAAGGGGTGTCATATTGTAGTTTTAAGCTTAGTAAATTTAATCAATAAGCTTCATTAATAGCCTTAACAAGCTATTAAAGCTTAAAACTCCACTAAGACTTTTGGGGACACCCTGTACACTACTGACCCATCAAGTTTTTTCCTTTGTGCTGATGGATTTGCATGGATCCAACCATACTGGAGCTCAGGCTATTTGGCAACCAATATTAAGGAGGGTCTGGGTCAGAGTTGGGAAACCTGTGGCCTCAAAGCTACATGTGGCCCTCTAGGTCCTCAAGTGCGAACCTTCCACTCAATTCAAACTTCATAGAACAAATTCTCTTAATAAAAGGATTTGTTCTGTAAAACTTGGACTCAGTCAAAAGGCTGAACCCAAGAATTTAGAAGGCCACAGGTGTCCCACCCCTGGTCTGGGCCTTGTTACTACCTGAGCATAGTTACTAGTTATATAGTATTGCTACTCCCTAAGGATAGCTAGCAGAGAATAGGATGTAGTTGTTACCAGGAAATAGGACGAACATAGGACATAAATCTCGACCTTGACCTCAGTAATAGGAGTCTTAAACTTCTAAACTAACCAACTATCTAACAACACATCTGCTGCTCTGTCAGGAGCCAAGAACAGGGTCACAACAATTCCCTGCAGGGAGAGGTGGGAGGTAGGGAAAGAATACATGAGATATCCTTCAAATGTAATAATATCTGCAAAGCATTTAGCACAGGGCCTGGCACATGGCAGCAACTTAATAAATTCTTACTCCCTTGTTTATTCCTGAAGTACAAAGGTACTGCTAACTCTGGAGAGAAACTGAACTGATATACATAATAGGGTGATGGTATGAGCTCTGAGATAAACACCTATAATAAGTCTTCCTTGATCTTTGTTAAAAGAATAAGGAAAGGGGCAGGAAACCATAGTAGGAAAAAAAAAGGTTAGCTCTGCTACTTATTATCTATGTGACTTTGGGCAAGTATTCCCTTCTCTGGGTCTCAGTTTCTTCACCTGTAAAATGAACAAATTGAATTAGAGGATTTCTAAGATCCTTTACAGCTATAGATCTAGGCTGTCATGATCTTAGGAGAATGAGATGGGAGGAGCATGGGAAGTCAGGCATCTTCCCTTTGATGCTGCATAACAGAGAAATAGTCTATTCTAGTTCAAGAGAAAAACTATGGGGATTGAGAGGTTGTAACCCTGGGAAGCTATGAGGGCAAGGAAGTAGGACTTACCCGAAGGAAGGAGTCCAGTGCCCCATTTTCCATGAATTCAGTTAGGATCATGACAGGTACACTATTGGTGACTACGCCCTCTAGTCGAATGATATTGGGATGTTCAAACTGGCCCATAATGGAGGCCTCACTCAAGAACTCCCTTCTCTGCCTCTCCGTATAGCCGCCTTTTAGGGTCTTGATGGCCACACAGCTTTCCTTCTTTCCTGGAGTTTTCAGCCAGCCCCGACACACCTCTCCAAATTCTCCTAAGGAAAAAGAAGCTAGGTGTCTCACTTTCTTTACTACCAAGGACCTCACCTTCCTATACATAAGCCTTTGCTTTCTCCAGCTCTAGTTCTTGACTTCCATCTCAGAGGCCCAAACAACCAGCCTTAAAGCCCCACAACATAGCGATCCCTCCCCTATATTCCCACTCCATGAACAAGTACCCAAGGACCCTGCACCCCTCAACTTTTGTACTTCTTACCTGCACCAATCACCTCCTCAATCTTGACATAAGATACATCAATCTCCTTTGTAAATTCTCTTACAGCCTCATTGGGGTCTTCATAAGTGAAGGGGTCAATATAGACTTTTGTGCCTGGGGAGTAGTGTGGGGAAGCCATCAGTAAGTCATACACTTACCCAACTGTTTCCCTAAAGTAGTCTGATAACAGTATGACAGAAATAAAAACCTTACAGCTGGAAGAAACAAACTAGTTCAACCTCTATTAAAACTGAGGCTCAGAAAGTATAGCTGACTTCCCCCAGGATGAACATATAGTAAGTAATAGAAGCAAAATTTGAATGTGACTCTAAATCCTTTCCAATGGTCCATAGTTTTAGCTTTCAGGACTCCAGATATCTTCTCTACAATCTCACTAATACCTCTCCTCCCAAAACCCCAGTATCCTTCCCAAGCCAGGGCCCAGAACTCAGGTTTCTAGTTATACCATGCACACACCATGCCCGATGAGATATTGTCCATGCTTGTCAGAATATTCAGCATCTCTCCCACTGCTCTGTTTCCTGTAGTCAATTGGAAGAGGCAGAGGAATCAAGACTTAGGCTTATCTCTGTTTCCCATGGATGGAGAAAGGGGGATCAAGGAGATTCCATATAAAATCCAATATCCCTTTCCCACTCACTAGAAATGCCATCCGACTTGCCCTGGATCCAGGAGACAAATGATTGTTTCAGGGCACGGAGGATGGAATTACTGGTTCTCACCTGAGGCAGAGGACTGCAATGACAATGACCACGAGGATCAGAACTACCCCCACGGCCGCTGTGCCCGAGATCAGTGCCAGCTGGTCCTTCCAGTTCTCATTCTCTATTTTCAGAGAGAACAAGTTGGGGAGTCAGAATGGACAGGACCCTTGAGAGAGTGGTATGAAGGAATATTTGGCTTATTGACCTTACTCTTCCCCCATCCCTCTCCCCAACACTGAATTAGAGAAGGATGGTGGTTATGAGTTTGGCCATCAGTGCTCCTTCCCTTCAGCATTCTTCACACAGTATGACTGTGTGAAGGAAACGGAGACTGAGGACAGAAACAGAACAAGAAATCTAAGATGGAAAACAAAAATGGAGATGGATTAGGAAATGGTCATACAAACGAACAGGGCAAGACCCACCATAGAGATAATAGTCAAGAGCCCAGAAGACCCTCTTCCCATTCTGTTCCTGACCCCACTATAAATCTCTCACCATCCAGTTTGGTTTGGCTGTCATGCTCACGGCCAAAGGGCCCATAGCCAGCCTCAGAGCGTGCCCGAACTTGAACAAGGTAACTGGTACCCCTCTTCAATCCTTGTAGCTCTGCTTGGTTTTCTGATGTTTTTAGGAAGCGTACCCCACTTGGTCCTTCCACACCCTGTCCTCAGTGAGGGAGGCAAAGAGTGGCTGTGAGTTAAGATTTCAGGTTCTCTGTTTAATCCCCTACTTCAGCTTTCCCTGTCCCCATTAACTCTCATCCCCTCCCCTGATGACATCCCCTAATTAATTTTTACTGTTTATGCTAAATTGAACAACTTGTTTTGATTTGTGTCTTATGAGTCTCAAGAAAGATGGGGAGTTCATGTCAGGTATAGAACCCAACGCCCCTTCCTTACCACACAAAAGGTACTCAGTCAGTAATGACTAAATCTGTCTTTAAAACAGAGATTAAACCCTAGGGTCCTTTGCCCCATCTCAAGGACTTCAGTATCTGAGTAATTCTCACCTTCTCATGGTACTTGACTTCATAATCCAGTACAGCCCCATTGGATGGATGGGGAATGGACCAAGTCAGGCTTAAGCTGCTGGGGGATGCTCCTGTCACCTGGATATCTGACACTGGAGGTGGTACTGGAGGGAGACAGGTCAGGCCAGTTAACGCCCTTCCTCACTCTAAACTTGCCCCTCATCAGGCAAGTGCTTTCCTTGCCCTTCCCAATCTCTTCAGATTCCCCACTGTTCCTATAATCTCCTTCCTCAGCTCTGCCTAGAGTTATGATCTCTCCTCTATGTCCTCCAGACCCAGGCCGATTATGAGCTCTCTATAGACCTCCAATCTTGAGTATCTTTACTCTTCCCTTTTCCCTTAGAGCCTCAACCCAGTTAGACCTTTCTGGTCCCTCACCTTCATCCTCACCACCCTTCTTATTTATCTTCTTTCCTAGTCCCTGATTCCCCTATCTTACCCTCTCGGTCTGTGGTGACATTGACTGCTTCCACTGGAACAGGCCCAAAGGCCACAGAGGATACCCCATTGATGGCCATGACCTCAAAGGCATAGGTAAAATCAGGACGGAGCCCTTGAACCCCTACCCAGGGTTCAGCCAGGTTTTCAGGACCTGGATCAAAGGTCAGATCTCTTCCACATGGTACACAAGAGGCCCGTGGATGGCATTCATGGCAACGAAGGGCATATGTCAGGTCTCCTCGGCCTCCCGATTCAAGAGGAGCACTCCAGTCCAGACGAAGAGATGAGCCGTTGAGACGGGCCACTACACTTCGTGGGGCTGAGGGTGGTGCTGAAGGAGATGGGGAACACAGACACAGAGAAGTAATGATAGAGGCAAAGACAAAAGGTAACAGCAGGACAAATAAATAGATAACTCACAGAGAGACAGAGAGAAAAATACATGTATATAAAAAAAAGAAACCAAAATAATCCCACCAGACCGACAGACAGAGGGAGAAAGGGGCAGAGACAAAAAAGTCAGTTTGCTTTCTTATGAAGCACAAGGTACTAAGTGCTTAATAAATATTGGTTGAGTTGAACTGAATGGAATTATAGGTGGTGTGTGTTGCTCAATTTTTTATGACTGAGGGACAAGATGCTCAAATCCTGAGGAGATCTGTTACAAACCATCTTACTCAGACTTTCCCCCCTCTCTGCCCCATACGCAGCAATTTTAAAGATGATGCCAAGACATCATCATATTTCTGGGCCCTGGTTACTTACTGGTACAAGGAGCTCCCACGGGGTCTTTGGGGGCACGAAAGTAGTTATTGCGGCACTGGCAAATGGTGGAGCCAGAGGAAGTGGATTGGCTATTAGCTGGACATAATTGGCACGACCCCTCTCCTGCAAGAGGCTTGAAGGCTCCCTGCATACAGGCTGTGGAAGAGAAGAAACTAATCACCAAAGCCATTTTCTACTGGCCAATCCATTTCACCTGACTCCAAAGTTTCATGAATGCCAGTTAATAGTAGAGAAAAGAAGGGAGAGGGTCAGGAACCCAGAAAGATAAGGGAAAAGGCATTTTCCTGCAAAGAGAAAACAAACAGAAAAAAAAAAAAGGAAGAAAAGGACTCAGAAATCATACTGAATAAGTCAGGTCCATGAGGTTTTTGTCCCCTGACTCCAAGCCTGGTCAAGACCTGATGAAATTCTTAGTGCTTAGGTTAAAATTCTCAGAGTCAGGAAAAGGGATGCAAGAATGTGACTGAGGTTTGAGAAAGAGGCGGAAGTGGAGAAGGGAAAGATTAGAGGTGATCTGGAGTCATGAATTAGGTTTAGATAGCATGAGGTACTTCCTGAAAAGAAAGGCTAGGAAACCTAAGAGAGGGAGGACCACTAGATATAGAAACAAAAGAGCTGTAGGAACTAAGAGGGAAGAATTCTGGGAATAATAGAATCCTAAACTATAGATTGCAGAGACTTCAGAAATCACAATTTCTAAGCTATTAATTTTAAAGATGGGAAAGTAACTTCCCAGGATCCCATAGCTAATCAACAGCACAGTCAAGTCTCAAACCCAGGTCCAATGCTCTTTGTATCATACCACACTGCCTGCCTATGGATAAAAGAGAAGAAGGGGTCAGGGTTGAGGATGGGCAATATATGGGAGAAATCCTCACCTCGACACCTGGTGTTGTCTTCAACTGCTTCGTGGCCTGCAGCACACATACAGCCAGTGACTGGTTGCTCTGCCCACTGGCCATCTTCCCGGCAGTAGAGGCTAGGACCAGGGCCAGAGGCTGGGACAGCCTCTGCCACACAGCTCCCAGCTACAGGTACCACTAGTTCATGAGGCACAGTCTCAGGGAAATGGGTCAGGTTGACAGTTAGCTGGGGACATTTCTTATAGAAGAGGTGGAGGGATAACAGGGCCATGCAGGCTCCTTGCTCTTGAAAGGCCAGGTAGAAACCAGCTTTGGTGAGAGGGCCCAGCCTCAGGGTCTTCACATTCACCTTCCCAGTTGGCTCAGCCCCTGGACGTTTCCGAGTCAGGTGCTCTGCTGCAACTGTGTCCACCTATTCAGGTTTGCGGGGGAAGCAATGTTTACATCTGTAACCATTTCCCAAGACCCATGTATACTATTGCCAATACCCCAGTTCTTCTCTGAGTTCTCCCTAGCACCCCATTCTGCTAGAGCCCATGTCCTGGCCTCTCAGACTCTAGCTTCATCTTCATCTGCCCCTTCACTCAGCCCCTCCCACCCAAGTCTTTGTTCTGAGACCAAAGCACCCTGCTTCCCTAGTCCCTTAGTTTTCCCCTAAATAAAGCTCTATTTAGAAATGAGAAATCTGTTAATTTCATATCATCTCCTCCCCCTCCCCCATTCCTTACTTGCAGCTCACTCCCCAATCTTTATGCATTTGATAGTTCAGGTTTAGATACCTTGATATAGGGATTCTCCATCCAAGAGGGTGAGAGGGCAGTAGCAGTGTCAGTGTCACTCTCATAGTAGAAAACAGTGAAAGTCTCCTTGCAGGCACGCCCTGCCCGGGGCAGGGATAGACATTCCAGCATGGTAAACCGTAAGGTGGCATAGACAGTTCTTGCCCCTTTCCGGGGTACCCAACCTGTTCGAAGCCAGTGGGGTTGTCCAGGGGGCCGCTGCACATCACATACTTCATACGTCCGAACACTGTGTTGTTCTTCATCCAGCCCGCTCAGCTCTTCCCACTATTCAGAGAAGAGATGCTATGAGTAGAGGCAGAGGGAATGTGGGAAAGGGAACGGAACAGAAGTAGCAAAGAGAAAGAATTGGACCTCTCCTCAGACCACCTGGTAGGGAATCTGGCCCAAAAATCTATGCACAGGAAGATGACAGAAGATGAGATCAAAGGTTCATGTATAAGAGGTTAGAGGGCCAAGGCTCAACAGTTGCAATTTCAGGGCAGGTTGGGTCAGTCTTTAAGGAGGGAGTAAAGAAGACTGAGCAGGAGAAAGTGAAAGTTGGAAGAGAAGTGATATCTGAGCATCTGAAAGCCAAAGGACTAGGACAGGGAGATTAACGGTAGAAAAGCTTAGGAGAGGGATGGTTGGAGGGTTGAGGGGGTAGGCTGTGTCCTTATCATGTAAGTTTTCTTCCCCCACCCCCCACCCCATGATCCCTTCTTCAAGTTAAGTCAAAAAGCATGGACCGAGACTGTGCTAAACTTTAGAGGGGCACAAAATGGTCTCTGATCTCACAGTCATGGAGGAGACAACATGAAAATATTTATGTAAAAACAAGATATATTCAGGATAAATTGGAGATATCAGAAGGAAGGCACTACCATTAAGAGGGAATCCGGAAAGGCTTCCTGAAGGTGGGATTTTAGCTGAGACTTGAAGAAAGCCAGGGAAGCCAGGAAGCAGAGGTGAGGAGGGAGAGCATTCCAAGGATGGGGACAGCCAGTAAAAATCCCAGTCAGGAGATGCAGTGTCTTGTGTGAGGAACTGCAAGGAGGCCTGTGTCACTGGATCACAAAGTGCATGGAAGGAAGGTAGAAGGTACCAGAAGACTGGAAAGATAGAAAGGGGGCAGGTTATTAAGGGTGTTAGAAGGCAAACAGAGGATTTTCTATCTGATCCTGAAGAATATAGGGAGTCACTGGAGTTAATTTAATAAGTGACATGATTAGACTTGTACTTTAGGCATGTAGGTAGACAGAGTGTCAGGTCTGGAGTCAGGAAGATCTGAGTTCAAATGTGAACTTAGACACTTACTAGCTGTGTGACCCTGGGCAAATCATGCAATCTCTAGGTTTGCTTTGCTTTCCTCATCTGTAAAATATGTATAATAACACCTAGCTCCCAAGGTTGATGTGAGAATCAAATGAGAAAAATAACTGTAAAGCACTTAGCACAGTGCATAGCACATGGTGCCTGCCTAGTAAATGCTTATGTCCTTCCTTCCTTCCTTCTTTGACAGCTGAGTGGAGAATAGATTGGAGTAGGGAAACATTTGAGGCAGGAAAATCAACCAAAAAACTATTGAAATTGTTCAGGTGTGAGGTCATGAGGACCTATACTAAGGTGGTAGCTATGTGAGTGGAAAGAAAGGCATGTATACAAGAAATACTAGGAAGATAGAATCAACAAGATGTGGGAACAGATTAGAACTGGGGGGAGGGAGGGACAAAGTAGGAGAGAATGATGAGCTGCAGATGATATCTCAGTTCTGAGGTTGGAGCCTCAGTGACTTGGTTTGATTTTGGGTGTGTTGAGCTTAATGTATCTATGGAACACCTAATGTGAGATGTCCAGTAGGCAAGTGGAGGTGTGAGAGTGGATGGTTAGGACAGAGGTTAGGGCTGGACAGATCTGAGAGTCATTTGCACAGAGAGAAGGTAAATGAATTCACATAAGCAGATGAGATTGTGATCAAAAGAGAACAGAGGGAGAACAGAAAAGGACACCTATGCATGTGATCTCCTCTTCCCATCTTCTATGTCCTTGACCCTGGCTCTTACCTGTCCCTCCACCTGAGGATAAGTAACCCATTTCAGATCTGCTGTCTCCAGCTTTGTGTTCAGGAGGGTCTCTAGGAAAGATAGAAAGGCACAATCAAGGTCAATGAAGCTGGGGGGCAGGAAAGATGGACCCACATATCTTTGATTGGGGGCGGGGGGGGTAAAGGTACTGAGGGAGATGAAACCTCACAAGTCAGATTTAGTGGGATTTTATTAGCAAAGGAAATGAAGTTCCAGAGATGGGGGTGGGAGTTAATTCTGCTTTTGCCCCCTCACCCTCTGGTCTTTTCTCTCTTTGGCTGCCAGCTCCACCCCTAACAGCTGGCAAATGCCTGGTTCACCCCCGAGGGATCCCCAAGATCCTGGCCCTCTTCCCTACATTGGTGGATCATGGAGGAGAGAGCCTTTAAGTCTAGAAAGCAACAGGTTAGGAAGGTGTTCAACAAAGACCATCAAGCACCCTTCACCCAATCTCACTAGTAAAATGTAATCTCTTGAAGACTGGGCAAGGTCTGTCATTAGAAAAAAACAATCTTTTAAACATATTGCCAATGTCTAACACAAGATGTTTAACAAATGTTTGTTGAATTTAGTTAAATCGAATTGATTCACTGACCCATAAGACATTGAACCCTCCCTTGTAGGGCAAAGGACTGGTGAAAAGGGAACATTCCCCTCCCTCTTCTCTCAGGATCCAGGTTCTATTTTCACAACCTCCACTTCTCTCTCCTCAACTCCTACTCCCCTCCGAAGACACAGACATTCCATCCTTCAGACAGTAGTTCTTCCCTTTCTTCCCTTCCCTGCTCCCCCACTGGGACCTAAACCCCCCCCCCACCCCCCCCACCAAAAAAAAGTCCCTTTCCCCATCAGGATCAACTCTCATTTTCCAAGTAGAGCCTAGACGTTTAGGTTTCATGCCCTGGCCTCCCTATTGGGGCCTCACATCTGGATCTGGTTATGGGAAGGAAAAGGGGAGGAGATGAGGAAAGCCCCCCCTCCACACACACACACACACACACACACACACACACACACACACACACACACACACACACACACACACACACCTGGCTTTGCTTCTGCAGCTAGGAGGGGAGGTGGAGGTGGGGCTGGCGGAAGGAGGAGATTAATAGAAACTGCAGAGCCCTAGGCTGGGGAGGGGAAGGAAAAAAAGGTAGGGGAGGGAAATCCCCTTTGAAATGCATGGCTAGTTGGGGTAAAATGCCTCCCAGGGCTCTGGGAAGAGAGAGGAGGGTGCCGAGGATAGTAAGTTGATTTCAGGTACAAGCCACCTGAATCCAGGAAGGAGGGCAGGGTCGGAAGGGGAGACACCAAAGGTGAAAGAGATAGCCTCTTCCCTTTCACTGAACTCTCCTCCTACCAAGGAGAAGAATTTCTCTCTCTGGCTCTGAGTCACTTGGGAGCCCCACCATCCTAAGGCAAAGCCGCCTAGCAACCCTCCTGGGGTGCTTGGAATTTTAGAGAAAGCTTGGGACAGGTTCTGGGAAGTGGATTGGAGGAAGGTAGAGGTCTCCTCCCTCCATTGTTTCCCTCCGAAAGAGTTTTTCCTGTCTACTTTATACATCATCTCTGTCAGTCATTTTCTCTATCTCTTTCTGTGTATCTCATCTCTAACAGTCTCTGTCTATGCCTCAGCCTCTCTTGTATCTGTCATTTCTGTCTCCCTCTTCACTACTCTTTCTCCCTCATTCTGTGTCCTATGCCTCACTCCTCTCTCTCAGCCTTCAATTCTATTTCCCTCATATTGTGTATCTTTTTCATCTACCATCTGATGCCTAGATTCCTTTTTCCTTGTTTCTTTCTTCTAGTTCCTCAATCCTTTTTTTCTTTCTCACTTTCCTTCTCTGTCTCTCTCTCTCTCTCTTTCTCTCTCTCTCACTCTTTCCACAAGTCTTTTCTCTTTCTATCCTATTTCCCAGCCTTTTCTAGCCCGGAGAGTTTATCTTCCCTCTCCACATGCTTTTTGGCCTCCACTTCTCTTTGATCCATGGCCCAGTGCTCTGTGGTGCTCAGCCCTAAGAAAAATCAGGATTTTCCAAATACCTTTGATTCTTCCCCTTTACCTCCTCCATGGCCCACTCCCCAGAGACCCCCTTTGATTGCAGGCAACCAAAAGAGGAGGGGGGAACTCAGTGAAAGAGATCAAGGCAATAGGAAGGGGATTTACAGGGCTCTTGCCTCCCCTCCAAAAGAATGGAGCCTGAAAGACAAACATATTTGCAGAAAGAGAAAAAAATGCTTACAGGATAACCAGAAGCTGGTGCCTGGGTGGCAGGGTTAGTTAACAAGAGTTTTTGGGATTTGGGGTGGAGATTGGGGTAGGGTCTATAGTAGATTTTTTGGGTGCCAGAGACTGATTGGTGAGTACTCTGTGGTGACATGGAACATAATTCTGAGAAAGGTATCAGTGTAGGGGAAAGATTCCAATCAAAATCCCTTCATTTGAGAGCTAAACTGTTTACAGACATTAAAGGGTGTGAATGTGGATAGATCTGAAGTGCTGGGATGCTTTGGGGCCTAGGGATAGAAGGAGAGTGTGAGGAGAGCTGAAACTCTGGGGCCTAGGTGCTGGGGAGCAGACCCATATGGTTTGGAGGGGGTTGCTCCTGAGATGAGGCAGATATACTTTGAAGGCATTATTTGGATAATGGCAGTAGAGGAGGTAAGAGGTAAATTCTTCTGTCTCATTTGGGACAATTCATTGTCTCATCTGAGGAAGGCTCAGCATTTGGGGAGAAGGACTATATTAGTTTGGGGGTAGGTACAGCAAGCTGAGGAAAGTCAGAAGAAGAGTTTGGGACTAAAGTTTAAGCTATTAGGGGGAAGGTAGTGAGGGAAGAAATAAAGGGGCTTGGGAGAAAATGATAAAGTCTGGGAGAAGAGAATGAGGAGCGGAGATGGGGAAACGTCCCAGGACAAGGGATTCAACTCCCTCTTCTTTGCAAACAAAAGAAAAATCCACTTCCCTGCTGGGCAGCCTACCTCCCCTCTTCCCTTTCTACCCCCACCCCCCTCCACAACCTCCAATCCAGATCCTTTTCCCCCGGCCCAGGGACCGAAAGGCCGAAGAAGGAGAGAGGAGAGAATCAACCGCTCACCTCCTGGGCCAAACTTAAAGCCTCCGGGAACTGGGAAGGGAAAAGTTCCCCCAAACTCACCCACCTTCTAGCGCAGAAGCCAGGGACGCCCAGCAGAGCAGCGCTCGAAACTCCATGGCGCCACCTGGTTCCCAATTAGATCCTAGTTTGGGGGGCGCGAGCCCCCCCAGGTCTGAAACCCTCTGATTAGGAGCACAATTCTTGCCCCCCGCAGCGCTTTCTTGGCTCGCAGTCCTTTCGGTACCCCACCATACGGGGGGAGCGCGAGGATCCAGAAGACACCCCAGATTAGAGCTCCAAGTGTTTTTGCTTCTCTCGGGTTGGGGGTTTAGTTTATCCTTCTTTCTGAGTAGTTTAATCTAGAAAGTGTGGAGACCATAAGACTCCCTTAAATCGAGGCACAGTCAGAGAAGTAGGGCTGGAGTTGGGGGATCGCTCTGGATTTTCAAGATCCCTCCCGGGGGCCTCTCCTGGCAGAATCGGGGTGCATCTAGGTCTCCCTACCCCTTCTTTCCAATCACTTTGCTCCCACTGGGCCCCCAGAGTCCTCTCCCGCCAGCGAAGGAGGGAGAAAGAGAGGGAGGGGAGCAAGCAGTAAGATGGGGCCTGAACCGGGGCAGGGGCTGGGACTGGTACTGGGGCTCGGGCCAGCTCCTCGGCTGGGGAGGGAGGGAGAGAGGAGGGATCGACGACCTAGGGAGAAGCGGACTGGCTGGGCAGGGCCCCCAGGGAGAGAAGGGGCAGGACTGCCCGGATTGGAGCCCGCGGATTACTGAATAATTCATGAGGAAAGTAGAGTTGGAAACTAAACGGGGCGGGGGTGTAGATGGAGGAGGAGCCGGGAAGTTAGAAGAAAGTTTGGAGAAGAGGAAGGAGAGAGGGAGAGGGGAAGGAGGAAGCAGGGAAGAGGGGCCCGTGTGTCTTGAAAGAGGCAAAATCACTGACGCACCTCTGGTAAAGGTAAAGTAATCGGGAAGCACTCTTGGAAGGCAAGAAGACAAGGTTACACAGAGATACAAATACACTAAACTTTGTACAAGCATTCACAGAAAACCATGCGTTGCAGAAAATATGCGCAGAAAAATAGACCCATTACCATCTATCCAAATTTAAGTCTACTAGTCTCAAGTGTCCACTATTTTGTTACACTTGGCATTTGGTTGAATTGCCTCGGGACAAAGGAGTGGATAGCAGAGAGTGGAAACTGGAGATCTCCCTTACACCTATGGCAGGGAATAGAAATGGATCCTACATATGCAGTTCTGTTTGAGGTCGTTCAACATTTATTCATTCGATAAACATTTATTTGGTGTTTAATGCAAAAGAATCATACATCGAGAATGGAAACAAAGAGCTCGGGAAGTGGGGAATTGAAAAGTGAAAGGCAGGAGGTGCCTCTCCCGCTTCCCTCACACACAGCCGGCACCCCCTCTCGGTACCTCTTCCCCCATAGCCTGGAATGAAACAGGTACGGACAAAAGGGAACTGAGTAGGTTACCCAGTAGAGGAATTTCCAATCTCTAAGTCCCTGCCTCTCCATCCCACTCTCCCTAACAGTAGGAAACTCCCCCCTTTGCCAAGCTCTGACCCTTGCTGGGGGGAGTGTCACCATAGCTACTTCCTCTGTCTTTCCTGAGGCTGTTTCCTGTCTGGCTCCTGGGGGCCCTTGGGACCTCCTTGGGAGGGGCCCTTCCTCTCACTACCCCACCCCTCTAATCTGCTCTGCTAGCAAAAGGGGGAGGAGCCAGAAGGGCCCCTCTCCTCTTCCACCCCCACCCCCCAATTTCAGCTACTCCTTTTCCTACTTCTGAGCTGGGATCTGGAGGAAGAGGAATAAGCAGAGGAGAACATTTAGCACACTTGGAGTGAAGAAGTCTGGAGGAATGGCTGAAAAAACTGTAGGAGAGCTGGTTGATGAGTACACAAAAGTAGCAGGACAGATTGAGGTGGGGGAAAGGCAGAGGCAGAGGAACACCATGAAACCAGACAGAAGACAGGAGCTCGGAAATATTTGGGAAGCTGACACCCTGCCTCAAACAGAGTAGACAGGTCTAGAATGACCTCTCAGCCCTTGAATTTATCTTACTAGCCCAAGGGATGTCCCCCACACCCTGTCCTTGGGTTCAGCTTGGATAGGATAGGGTGGGGAATGTAAAGGGCAGGAAACAGCCTTCTTTTCTGAAACTGAATGGAACAGGACTGAGAATCCCATCTTCAACCACTTCCCAACCCTTTCCTATTATTTTTCTTAACCTCTAAGCTCTACTGACCAATTAGTCTAGCTAAGTCTATCCCTCATTGCCTTAGCCCTCTAAGTTCTTCTTTCTACTTTCCTATCTCCCTAAAAGTTCTTCCTCCCACATGCCTTACTGGTCTGAATGTCTGTCTTTCACTTCTCTAGTCATTCTCTCCCTCCATCCTCCCACTCCTCATCTAATTCCACTTTTCCAGTCTTCTTCCCTGGCTCTCCTTCACCTACTCCCACCCCCAAGTCCTCTCTGGCCCTTGATCCCTGGAATGTCTGCACAGCTGTTTCTCATATAGTAGGGATACTTTGCATCTTTCCTGGAGGGAAAAAAAAGGAAAAAAGACAACTAGAGATGGAGAGAAGTGAATAAAATGTAAGCATAATAGGCTTGGGGTCTGATGGAATCTAGTAGGCAAGATAGAGGAGTTTAGAAAAAAGCAATGTTATTAACTGACATGATTTTTTAAAAAAAATAATATTAATAGGTAGTCTTTTACATAGCACTTTCAGGCTTACAAATCACTTTATATACATTATCTCTTCTTGGTAACCTAGCGATGTGGGTACTATAGGTATCATGCCCATTTTACAGATGTGGAAATTGAGGTTCAGAGTGGTTATATATTTTGCCCATGGTCACACAGCTAGCAAACGTCAACAGTAGAATTCAAACTTAGGATATCCCTGAATCCAAGGTCAGCACTCATTCTGCTAAATTACACTGTCTTCCTTAGGAAGAAACAGTCTCTTAACTAGATCATACTGTTATATGAAATTTTTGCCCAACAGTGCCTTGAAATATAGGTAAGATTATCATCCTTTTTGTTAGGAGGTCAGTGCCTTCTCTTCCCTAAATATAAATAATACTTCATGTGTTCATCAGATGTGTAGGTCCCAATCATGCTCTCAGCATTTCAGTGGATACAAACATTTATAAGGTGCAGTCCCTGATCTCCAGTAGCTTACTCTGATATTTCAAGATAGGTGATCTTTCCAGTGCACAGGTCCAGCAATCTAACCATGTCTTTTCGTTTAGCTGTTGTTAGTTGTTTTAGTCATTTCTGACTTCATGACCCCATTTGGGATATTCCTGGCAAAGATACTAGAGTGATTTGCCATACACCTCTCATTTTGTAGATGAGGAAACTGAGATAAACAGGGTTAAATGATTTGCCCAGGGAGAGGACAGATTTGAACGTAGAAAGATGAGTCTTCCTGACTCCAGGCCCAGCACTCTTTCCAGTCTACCATCTAGCTACTGTCATATTATCATATATTTCCTATATCAAGTCTTGTAACAGGACATCTTAAAACTGGAACTATGATTTTTTTATCTCCAGCATAAAAATCAAAACAGTAACGAGAGAACCATCTGTGATGTAGTGGAAGAGCAACAAACTTGGGGTCAAAATGTCTGCATTTGCTCAATGAACTCAGGTAAGTCACAAGTCACCCTCAGCCTTAGGGTTTTTTATCTGTTATATGGGAATAAATGCTACCTTTTCAAGATCATTACGAGGATCCAGTAAAATCATGTTTGTAAAGTTCTGTTATATAAATATCAGCTACTGCTATTAGAATTATTTTAAGACCTTCTCATATTTAAGATTTTCACTAGGAGGCACAGAGAATAGAGTACTGAGCCTGGAGTCAGGAAGACTCATCTTTCTGAGATCAAATCTGGCCTCAGACACTTAATAGGGGTATGACCCCGGGTAAGTCATTTAACCCTGTTTGCCTCAGTTTCCTCATCTATAAAATGATCTAAAGAAGGAAATGGAAAACCACTCCAGCATCTTTGCCAAGAAAACCCCAAATGGAGTCATGAAGAGTCAAATAACACTGAAACAAATGAATAACAAAATGATTTTTCCTATAGATAGTAAAAAAGAAATCCTCATCCCTCTTCAACTCCATAATTATTTCAAAATATCAAGAATTCGATTTCATGATGTTGAACCTCTCCTAACTTAGACAAAGAGACATGAGGTCTGTCACTGGACCAATACATTATTAAACCAATATATTGTTTAAAATGAGCAACTCTCATCTCATATAATATTCATATTATAAGTAGGGAGTTGCTAGAGCCAGCTGTCATCAGCTTCAGAAGACTGGTTGCTAAATTTTCAGTGTCAACATATATACCTCAAAAATCAGCAAATTTATCAAATCAGGGGTTGATTTATTGTTCTGTTGGTTGTCTAGACTTAAGAAAGTGTTGGATAAAATGTTAATAATGCAGGTCAAACTTAAAGATATGTCCTGTGCACTTATTTTTCTTTTGGAGAGCCAGTTGTAAAACATTTACCAGCATACTACTGGTTATAAGCCTTTTCCCATCATATTGAATATAAGATTCTGACCCATATTCCTTTGTGTGAGATTATGATGTCTCTCCCTTTCTAACTCAAGAGGATAAATGTAACATCACAGGCATTATTGAGACTTGGTAGGATATAAACTCATAACTAAACTATGACTCTACATGGGTATACTTGATTCAAAAGAACCAAGATAGGTAAAAGGAAGATGAAGTATCATTGTGCATTAAGAGGATACACTCATGTGATCAAAGTCAGAAACCAGAAGGGGGAAGGATAATGGGGAGTGTTTGGGTGAAGGTCAAAGGAAAAAGAAATAGAAGTGATTTTGTCATTGAAATATCCTACAGACCACCTGGGCAGAGGCAAGAAATAGATAAGGAATCTGGCAAACAAATCATAAGTCAGGCACAAAATAGAAGGAATAGAAGACTTCCATTATCCAGATATCTACTGGAGCTCTCTATCAAAGGCAGAACAGCAAACAATGTCTTGATATGCCTTCCTCAAAATTTAATCTTTCAAAAAGTGAGGGAACCAACAAAGGGAACTTCTCTTCTGGATCTGATTAGCTTGGTAAGTTGGGAATGATGGGAACCTTGGGAAGATAAGACTACTTCCTAGTTTGTAACAGAGAAGAAGAAATCTGGGTGCTGTTTGACATGTACAATCCATTTTAGGAACACAGATTTCAAAGAGTTCAGAGGAAAGATAGGATCTCAGATAAAAAAATGATTCACTGAAAGTAATTCCAGAAGGGATGGGACAATGTTAAGAATGAAAGTCTGAAGATATAGAGGGGAATAATTAAAGTGAGGAAGAGAAATGGGATTTGTCTTAAGAGACCAATGGCAATGCACAGGGAATTCAGCACCTAGGTTAGATTTTTAAAAGAGATATACAGACAATAAGAACAAGACCAGTTAACAGAAAGTGACTGTAAGAATTTGTCATCATTCTAGAAAAATAGTGCCAGTAAGTTAATCTTCAAAAGGAATTGAGGCTGTGGAGGGAAGCTAAGAACAAGAAGTTTTGCCTCCTTTTTTAGCTATAAAAGAAGAAAAAGAAGGATCAAAGAAGGGAGAGCTTTGCTTGAGATGGATGGGAGGATGGTAACTGACCATAGGGATAATAAAGTTGAACCCAAGCCTTCTTGAGTTTCTGTTTTCTCTGACAAAGAAAATGATTTTTGTATTAGAAATGACAAGTGACTAAATAAATTCGTATACTAGATATTTAATTAATTCATGTACTAGAATACTAAATGAATAAATTTCTAGTGACTAGACTAAAAAGTATTTGATGCATAAGTAAGGCAATAGTAAGAAAGTACCTAGTTTTCTCTAATAAATTCAAGTCACCTGAACCAGATGAACTGTATCCTTGAGTCCTGAAAGAACTAGCAAATGTGATTACTGAATCAGTCAATGAACATTTATATAGCACCTACTATATGCCAGTCACTGTGCAAAGCATTTTTATAACTGTCTCATTTGGTCCTCACAACAGCCCTGGGAGATAGTTGCTGTTATGTTATTTTGTAAATGCAGAAATTTAGGCAAGCAGACATTTAGTAACTTGACCAGGGTCATATAGCTAGTAAGTGTCTGAAGCCAGAGTTGAACTCAGGTCTTCCTAATCCCAGGTACCATGCTATATTCACTTTAACACCTCATTGCCTCAATTGTGGAAAGAAACCAAAAGACTGGAAAAGGGTAAACATCCTAATTTTTAAGAAGAGAAAGAGAACAAAGTATGAAAACTATGGTGTAGTGAGCTTGATTTTGGTTACTGGGAAAATTACAGAATAAGTCATTTAAAAGGAGGCCATAGAGTATCTAGAAAAGGAACTAGTATTTAAAGAGCTAGTACAGTTTCAAGAAGGTCAGGCCATGCCAGATGAACCTCTTTTTTTTTTTTTTTTAGATAGGATTACTTTAGTAGATGAAGGGAATGCTATTTAGTTTATCTAGATTTTAGCAGAAATTTTTAATAAAAATGCCTTATAAGATGAAGAGATATGTCTTAGATGATTCAAAAATGGTTATGTAGATAGACTCAAAGAGTAACTGTCATGAATCACTGTCAATGTAGCAGAAAATATCCAGTGGAATATTCTGTAATATTTATTTTTTAAAAATAAAGGTTTGCTTACTTATTTTTACATGTATTTATGATCTATCCCTCCAACTGTCCCCTATTCCAGATGAACAATCATAATAATTGTGGGTAAACAATAATAGTTTGTGGGGGGAAAATTCCCACATTGGCTATGCCTGAAAATATATACCACTTTCTAAGTTCATCATCTCTCAGTGAGGACGAGCTAGATTTTAGAGCTGTGGTGATGGATGAAGTTGTATTAACAATTGAGCAAGGTGTTTTATCTTTGATCTTTGGAATTCTTGTTTTATCATTGCATTGATCAGAGTTTTTACAGTTTTTTTCTTCATAAAGTTGTCCTTGTAGAAATATTTCTCCTAATTATATTCACTTCACTCTGCATCAGTTCCTAAAACATGTGAACTATCTTTTCATAGTTTGGGAACCACTAATCCACACATGAGGATCCCTGTGGGCCACGTATTGAGATTCTAAGTGCTAGAAACTTAGAGGAAGGAGCAAGCTTATGGTTTCAGCACACCTCTGAGAAAAGAGAGGACTGAGCTGAGAGTGGAGATATAGAGAAGAATCATTGGCTGTACAAACATCTCACATCAGAAGACCCTGGCTGAGAGAGGAAAAAAGATAGTGCATAAATTAAAGAGAAAATCATTCAGAAGGAGGAAGCCTAAATCAAGATGTATAGTTTTGTTGCTGCCAGATTGTGGTTCCTGACAGATGGTTGAATAAGATACCCCTACGGGAGATACTACGAGATCTAAAGGCCAAAAGTTGTGAGGAGGAGCTAAACTTTAGAGCTGCGGTGATGAATGAAGTTTTGCTAACGGTAGTACAAGGGAATTTGGAATACTGTTTCTTTATAGGACAGTTAAGTGGTACAGTGGATAGATGGCCAGGCCTGGAGTCAGGCAGACTTACGTTCTTGAGTACAAATCTGGCCTCAACATTTATTAGCTGTGTGACCACAGGCAAGTTATTTAACCCCATTTACCTCAGTTTCCTCATCTATAAAATGAGCTGGAGAAGGAAATGGCAAACTTCTCTAGTATCTTTGCCAAGAAAATCCTAGGTGAGTTCACAAAAACTGGAAAACAACTGAATAACAGTTTTTAGAGAAAACAATCCAAGTTATCAACAGGGTCATATTAAAAAAAATTCACAATGATTGATTAGTTAGAGAAATGAAAATTAGAACAACTACTTTATACCAGTTAGGTTGGCAAAGCTGACAAAAAAGGAAAATGAAACATTTTGGAGAGGTGGTAGGAAAACAAGTTCAATAATGCATTGTTGGGGGATCTGTGAATTAATGCAGCCATTCTGGAAAGTAGTTTGGAGCTATGCCCAAAATTATACCCCAAAAAGCTATTTAACAGTGCATACTCGGAGATATCAGTAAGTGTATATTTTCAAAAAAGTTGAAAGAGGAAAAAGATCCACATGTACAAAAACATTTATTACTGCTCTTTTAATGTGCATGGTAGCAAAGAATTGGAAACTGGCAGGGGTGATGGTGCTCATCAAATGGGGAAGGATTGAACAAGTTATGGTATATGAATGTGATGGAACACTACTGTGCTACAAGAAATGTTCAAGGGGATGATTTCCGAGAAACCTGGCAAGACTCTAATGAGCTAATTCAGAATGTAGCGAGCAGAAGAAGAATTTATACTATAACAACAATTATTGTGAAAGAACAACCACTCTAAAAGATTTAGCCACGCTGATCAACGTAATGACCCATCACAATTCCAGAAGGCTTACCATGAAACATACTATCCACTTCCTGATACACTCAGAGTATATAATGAGATACAATATTTTTGGGCATGACCAATCTCTTGCTTGACTATACATGCTTATAACATAAGAGATCTTCTTTTCTTGGTTTTTTTTTTCCACTGAGAGTTGAGAGAAGGTGAGGAGAGAAGTTGAATATTTGTTTTAAAATTTTAAGTAAAAAACAGCTTGTTCAATCCTTTGACCATTTATCTATGTAGAAAATGACTCGTAATCTTATAAATTTGAATCAGTTCCTTATATGTCTTGGATATGAGACTTCTATCAGAGAGATTTTCTGCCAAAGTTGTTTCCAATTTGCTGTTGTGTCTCTTCTGATTTTTTCCCACTTAATAGTATTTTATTTTTTTTCCAATTACACGTAAAGATAGTTTTCAATATTCACTTTTATAAGATTTTAAGCTCCAAACATTTTTCTCCTTCCCCAAGACAGCATGCAATCTGATAGAGGCTATTCATGTACAATCATATTAAGCATGTTTCCACATTAGTCATGTTGTAAAAGAAGAATCAGAACAAAAGGGAAAAACCACAAGAAAGAAAAAAAAAACAAACAAAAAGAGAAAATAGTGTACTTCAATCTGCATTCAGACTCCATGGCATTTTTCATCCTAAGACTTTTTGAATTGACTTAAATCATTGTATTGCTGTCTCCTTTTAAATTTTAACTATATTAGAATTTTTGTGCAAAATTCTCAATTTTATATAATCAAAATTGTCCTTTTTATCTTCTGTGATCCTCTCTGTCTCGTTTGGTCAAGAATTCTTTCCTATCCATAGACTTGAAAGGGAATTTTTTTCCTTGCTCTCCTAATTTGTTTTTGATATGTCCTTTCAAATCTAGGTAATATATATACATTTGGAGTCTGGTGTGAGATATTGGTTTAAACTTAATTTCTGCCAGACTATTGTCCAGAAGCCAAGATGGCAGAATAAGTAGTAAATTGCTATTGCTCTCTCATATTCACCTCCAAACAACCATAAAAGAGCTCTCTAGAACAAATTCTGAAACAATGGAACCAGCAGAAAGACTGGGTGGAGCATTCTTTTAACCCAGGAAATGTGGAGAATCAGCAAGAAAGGTCCATCTCATTTAGACAAAAGGGAGCACAATACAGAATAGGAAGCATTCCAGCAAACCAGCAGCCAGCCCCACTTGACCAAACCAATGGGAGATCCTTTGCCCTAGTGTGGTGAAGGAGGCAAATGCCAATGCCTGGATCTTCCCCCTTTCTCCCATGTGTCTTAGCATTGTCAGGGGAACTGACAAGCTCCAGCTCTGAGAACCACCATGGGCCTCAGGGTAACTCGAGAAAAATGTGGAAATACCCCACCTGACCTCAGCACATCCCAGTCACCACCACTAGGACCCCAGCTCAGCATAAGCTGCCAGACACCTACCACCTCCAGCAGCACCAGTCACCTCCCACCCAACACAGTAGACACATTACACATATGTTCCCCATGGGCCTCAGGAAAACATCAGTATAGCATCAGGTAAACAGCAAACAGGTAAACACTGGCTTGCAGCCTGTAGCCACAAGCACAAGAAACCTGCCACAGAAGCCCTTCAACCCTGGGAGTAAAGATCAAATTTAAAAGAAAAGGAAAAGCCCTCCCCCTCAAAAAAGAGCAAAAAACCCCACAAAAAATGAATCTGACCATAGAAAGTTATTATGGTGACAAGGAAGACCAAGACACAAACTTGGAAAAGGACAACAATTTCAAAACACCAATGGGCAAAATCCCAAAGGAAAATGAAGAAGTGGCCTCATGTCCAGAAAAAAATCATGGAAGAGCTCAAAAAGGAACTTTAAAATCATACAAAAGAGGTGGAAGAAAAATGGGGGAAAGAAATGACAGTGATGCAAGAGAATTATGAAAAAGACTCAACCATTTGGAAAAGTGCTTAAAAAGTAGAATTGGGCAAATAGAAAAGGAGATACAAAAATCCACTTAAGAAAAGAGTACAATTGGCCAGGACAAGAGGCCAAATGGAAAAGAAAGTACAAAATCTAATTGAGGAAAACATCTTAAAAGTTAGAACTGAGCAAGTGGAAACTAATGACTCTCTGAGACTTCATGAATCCAACAAATTCAAGAGAATGAGAAAATGTAAAATACCTCATAGGGAAAATAACTCACTTGGAAAATAGACCCAGAAGAGACAATATCAGACTCATTGGACTACCTGAAAGCCATTATCAAAAGGGGGACCTGGACGGAATCCTTCAAGAAATTATCAAGGAAAATTGCCCTGATGTACTAGAACCAGAAGACAAAATAGGCAATGAAAGAATCCACCAATCATCTCAGGTAAGAGATCCCCCAAAAAAAACATTATAGCCAAATTTCAGAATGATCAGGTCAAGGGAAAAAATACTATAAGTGGCCAGAAAGAAACAATTCAAATATCAGAGAATCACAATCAGGCTCACATAGGACTTGGCAACTGCAACATTTAAAGGATCGGAGGTCATGGAACATGATACTCCAGAGGGCAAAGGAGCTAGGACTACAACCAAGAATCACTTATCCAGCAAAATTAAGCATACTATATCAAAGGGAAAAGGGGTTATTTAGCAAAATAGAAGGATTTCAAGCCTTCATAAGGAGAAGACCAGAACTAGATAAAAAAATTGACCTCCAGTATCAAGACCCAAGAGAAACATAAACAGATAAAAAGGGAAAAGAAAGTGTAAGGGATTCAACATTGTCCAGTATTCCCTTCAGTTTTTGTCAGAGAATGATTCTATCAATACCTAGAACTTTGGATTTATCAAATACTATGCCACTGTGTTACTTTACTTCTATATGTTGTATATTTAATTGGGTCTACTGATTAACCTCTGTTTTTTAACCACTAAAAACTTGTTTTAATGATTATTGTTTTATAGTAGTTTGAGATCTTTCTTCACACTTTTCCTCCCATTGTTATCCTTGAGATTTTTACCTTTTTGTGCTGCCATATGAATTTCATTATTTTTTTCAAGCTCTGTAAAATATCTCTTTTGTAGTTTGGTACAGCACTAAATAAGTTAATTAATTTAGATATGTTGTTCTTTTTATTATATTGGTTTAACTCATCATAACCAATTAATATTTCTTTAATTATTTAGGTCTGTTTTTATTTGTGTAAAGAGCATTAGATTCCTGGGTACAATATCCTCTCAAATATTTTATAGCTTCTGTGATAAATTTAAATGCAATTTCTTCTTTTAGCTCAGTCAGATATTCTCTATTACAACTCTTTTATTTCTCTTGCCCTGCCCCTGATGTCAGGTTTTTATTCTTTCTTCCTTTCTTTAATCTCGCCTTCATAATCCAGCCTCCAGCATTTACAGTTTATTTTGTTTATAACTATATCCTTACTTATCCTGTCCTTCCTCTTAGATGCCCCTCTGCCTCTCCCTTTTGAACTTAACATATTTCTATATACATTATGCATATGTGTAATTCTATATAGACTATATATTTGTGTGTAATTGTGTTGAATCTTTTTTGTCTGTTTGGAAGTAAGGTTCTTAGGATGCCAAAATTCCACACTTTCCTCCCTGCCTATATAGTCTTCTTCTTCTTCAGACCAACTATATGATAGTAATTTTCCTCCCTTTCCCCTTCTTTTCTTCCTCTTTCCCTCCTATATTCATCTTCTCCTAAGACCGTAGGCCTTCTCATTATTTTTACCATTCTCCATAACCCTTAAAGATATTATGGTTCTGAGAAAGCATTTGATTTTCATCCCCTTTTTAATAGGCAAATAATTTATACTCATATTCCCCTGTTATTTAACAAATATATGCATTTTTCTGTATTCCTCTTGACACCAGAATTTCTATTTCAAAATATCTCCTCAGTTCCGGCCTTTTCAGCATGAAAGTTTGGAAATTCTCTAGTCTAGCTGTGTCAAACTCATATAGAAAGAGGGGTCAGTAATTCATATATGAGGCTCTCTGTGAGTCACATATGGACAGTTTCAAACAAATGTCATCTGTGTTTTATTGTATTTTTTATTCATTTTGTTAGATATTTCCCAATTACATTTTAATCTGGTTTGGGCCGCATTCCATGATCAGTGTGTTTGATACTTCTGCTGCAGTCCACTAAAGTCTAGTCCATTTTTTCCTCCTGTAGGGACTATTTTTAATTTTGCCAAATAGGTTATCCTTGATGGTAAGCTTTTATTTTTTTTGCCTTATGGAATATTAGATTCAAAATTTTCCTTTATGCTAGCAACTTCCAAGTCCCTGCATGATCTTTGTTGTGTCTTCTCATTATTTGAATTCTTTCGTTTGGGCTGCTTTTAGTATCCTTTCTTTACCTTTAATTATCCTTTTAATTTTACCTTTCTTTAACTTCAGCCTTTGGAGTTTTGCTACTATCTTTCTGGGAATTTTCATTTTAGAATTTCTCTCAGTAGTTGACTGGTAGATTCTAATAGCTAGGATTTATGTAGCATTTTAAGGTTTGCAAAAGTGCTTCACAAATATTATCTCATTTGATCCTTACAGCAATCCTGAGAGGTAGGTGCTGCTTTCCCCCTATTTTGCAGATGAGGAAACTGAGGCAGACAAAAGTTAGGTGACTTGCCCAGGGTCATATAAGTAAGTGTCTGAAGCTGTTTGGATTCAGGTTTTTCTAATCAAACCACCTACCTGCTTTTAATTTTCTATTTCTGTCCTAATCTTTCTATTTTTCACTTTGTCTCCTAGTCTTAAGAGTTCTGGGTAGTTTTCATTGACAATTTCTTCAAATATGGCAACTAGACTTTTTTTTATGTCATAATATATACTCAGTCTGATTATTCTTTTATTGTCTTCTTGACATGTTTTCCAGGTTAGTTGTTTTTGTTATATTTCTTAGAATTTCTTCTTCATTTTTTCAATTTTTTTATTTCATCTTAATATTTCATCTTCTCTTACTAAGTCCAATGACTTTCTGTCTGACCTATTCTAATTTTCAGAGGATGTAGTTCTTATGTAAGATTTTCCAGTGTCTAGTGTATGATATCAATTCCCCTGACCCTCTTTCCTCTCTGACTAGCTCATTTGTATCTTGTTTGGTTTTTGGTGGGTACTTTTGTAATCTTTCTGTCAGCATGCTTTTTTTTTTCTTTAAGGCTGTATCTGAACTTGTTGTGGTCTCTATCCTTCCCGGGGTTTACCTCCTGGGTATTTTTCAAACTAAGATATTTCTCAAACTATCTAGATTGGAGGCAGGGTGGGGAGGTGTGCTTGGGTCACAAATACTAGGGTATTTGCTGTTTGACCTAGCACTCTCTGATAGGCTTATCAGATTTGTGGATAACGCAAAGCTGGGAGGTACAGCTGACACATTGGATGGCACACAGTCAGGTTCTAAAAGGATGTTGACAGTCCATGAGTTAACAAACATTTATTAAGTCTCTACTATGTGCCAGGTACTGTGCTAAGTGTTGGAGACATAAAGAAAGGCAAAAGACAGTCCCTATTCTCAAGGAACTCACATTTTAGTGGGGAGCCAACATGCAAAAACTATGTACAGATATATATACAACACAGACTAGGGATGATCAATAGAGAGAAGAAACTAGTATTAAAAGGGATTCCATGAATTCACTTACCATATCTATGCTGATGCTTCTCAGATTTGTTTATCCAACCCTAACCTCTCTCCTAACCTCCAGTCTCACATTTTCAACTCCCTATTAGCCATCTCAAAATGGATTTCTTGTAGACATTTCAAACTGAATTCATTATCTTTCTCCCCAACACCTTCTCCTCCATTTCTAACTTCCCTATTGGGGGTACCACCATCATCCCAGTCTCCCGGGTTCTCAATATAGCTATCATCCTTGGTTCCTCACTTCTTACCTCCATATGTAATCTGTTCCCAAGTTATGTCAATTGAACTTTCAGAACATCTTTTATACACAACCCCTTCTCTCTTCTGACACTGACTCCCCTCTGATGCAGCCCTCACCTGGTATAGCAAGAGCCATACCCTGTTGGTTGGTCTCTGTAACAGCATGGACCCTGGCATAGACAAGAGGGACTGCTATACAGGTTCTTAGATTTGCTTTTCTAAAAGGAAAGCAACTTTTGAGGGATCAATAATCTACTTTAATCAAGCACATATGTCATTCAATTAGTTCAGGGAGAAAAGTCAGCATCCTGAGCTTCAGAGAAAATACAAAGAGAAATTACAAACAGAAAGACCAACAGACAGGGAGTCTAACTCTCTGTTAGAATACATATAATACATACATTGTTACCAGAGAAAGACACACTAACATCTGAGTGTTCCAGGGGGGGGAGGGGCTCCTTAATGGCTACTCAGAGTCTCATCAGGCACACACAAACCTTATTCCAAAAACTAAGCCCCAAAGTAAAATCTCACCTCAGAGTATAAATATATACACACATACTTTTCAGAGATGGAGGGCATAACCTTCAGTGACCCAGTGCCTCATTAGAAATTAACAAAAGGTATTAATGGGTAGGAAAGATCTTTAACTCTTCCCCCGCATCCATCATTAACCTTATATTAACATTACAGTCCCTCAACCTCAAATCTCCAGTTCACTCAACTGTCAAACTGATCTTCCTTAAGCATAGATCTGACCATGCTTCTTTTCTCCCCCCATTCAGGTAAGCCCAGGTGGCTCCCCATCACCTCTAGGATCAAATAAAAATCCTTTGTTTGGCTTTTAAAGCTCTTCATCACCTGGCATCTTCCTACTTTCCCAGCCTTCTTACACCTTACTCTTTTGTGGCCTTCTTGCTGTATCTCAAGCAAGACACTTCATTCTGACTGTAGGCATTTTCACTGCCTGTCTCCCATGCCTGGAATTTTCTCCCTTCTCATCTCTTCCTCTGAGTTTCCCTGGCTTCTCCTTCAAGCCTCAGCTGGTCCCATCTTCTGAAAGAATTCATTCTCAGTCCTTTATACAGTGGTTGTTTTCATGTTGTCTCTCCCATTAAACTGAATTCCCTGAGAAGAGGGATTGTCTTTTGTCTTCTTTATATTTCCAGCGCTCTTCACAGCATCTGGTACATAGTAGCCACTTGTTATTGATTGACTAACCAAGAAGGATCTTGAATTATAGATTTAGAGGGATCTATTCCAACTTTATCATTTTACAAATGATAAGGAAACTGAGACCCAGAAAATTCTTGTCCAAGGTAGTAATTGCATAGGTAGTAAGTGATTAATGTGGAATTCAAACTCAGGTCCTCTGAATCCAAATCTGACACTCATTCCATTTCACCTCATATAGCAATCCTTCATTCCAATTCTACACATTCCTTCTCTGACCTAGTGGAACCAAAGTTAGACTAGAAGCAGCTCTGTGACTCTTTCTATTTTTGTGTGTCTCTTCTGAGGTTTCCTCTTGAATTTCCCTCCTTTAATCCACAGGAGAGAAATGTGATTTTCCCTCTGATATTTTGTGAAACTCATTCTACTCTGCCCCTGACCTCGGTCCAGCAGCTGAAGGAGGGGCCTGAGAACCTGAGGAGTGGAGGGAGGAGACTTGGGGAGCCCTAGCTTGTTAGGTAGCTTGGGGTCAGGGAGGAGCATCAGAGCTGATAGGAACAGAGGAAAGGAAAGGATAGAGCCTGTGGTAGAACTCCCAGATGTTTGTGTGCCTGAGAGGCAGAATTATGGATTAAGGTTTGAGTTGGGGGTGGGGGAGGAGCTGAGCAGGGTGGGGGGAGGTAGAATGGAGGCTCATTGTCCAAGCAGGGGGAAGTCCTTTGTTTTCTCTCTTCCCCTGGCAATCCAAGCGGATATGAGCTTGAGCCCTCTCCCTTCTCCCCCACCATGCCAAGATCCCCCACCCCCACCCAACCTGCCTTTGTGTCACTAACAGGACTAGAAGGAAGGTGAGTGCTGGACACCTGAGTCGCAGGAGGGGATCTGTGCTTAAGTGTTGACTAAGAGCTGGTAAGCCTGGGTCCTGGAAGAAGACTTGGAATGGAAGGAACATGATGCCTCGATCCTGGACTGACCAATAGAACTCAGCAGAGTATGTTCTCTCATCTCTCCCAGCATAGTGCCTAGGGAGGGACAGGAAGACAGAGCTGGGTGGGGACCAGGGAAAGAGGGCAATGGGTCAGATTTGGCTAGGAAAGGCGGGTGGGGAGTTGGGCCCCACTGAAACTGAAGATAATGCCGTGTCTCTGGCTTCTTGGAGCTGTCTCCTCTCCCCTGCTTCGTGCCCCTGAAGGCAGAGGTGGCCTGCCCCATCCCTCTTACTCCATACCTCTTCTTGCCTCCAGCATCCTCTATGACTATCACATACATACTTGTAAGCAGGGATGCAGTAGAGAGTAAATCCAGGTGCCTCGCTGCTACTTTCTACTGCTCCTCTCAGCCTTCCTGCCTTTTGCACCCTAGACATCCTGTCCCTTAGGCCCACTCCCTTCCAGGAAACAGGAGGCCTGCCTCCCACCTCTTGTTGCTCTCCTGGGACCTAGGGGTCTTATGCCTTCCCTTCCTTCAAGTTAAGATTGCTCTGTCAGTGATTCTAAAGGAAGGGCTCCCTTCTCTTTCCATCCCTTTTGTTTTCTGGAGCTTCAGGAAACTGTCAGGGCAGCTGCCAAGTACTCATCTGCTTCTGGTGCCCAGGGGGGTCAGGGACCACTTTGTTCAGGCCTGGGGAATTGGGCTAGGGTGGGGTAATGATTACCCTACTCATAGGCTCATAGATTTAAAGCTGAAAGAAATCTCAGGGGTCACCTAGTCCAACAATCTCATTTTAGATAAAAAGAAACTGATGCCCAGGAAGGTAGTGATTTGATCATGGTCCAAAAGGTAGTAAGTGGCAGAATTAAACTCCAAATCCAGGTCCTCTAACTCCAAATCCAATGTTCCTTACACTTTATTATGCTATTTCCTCAGGGTGGAACACCCAGAAAGTTGGAGGACTGTGTTTCCTCAGGAGTAGGGGAGATATTTAAAGTAGGTTAGGGGGTGGTGGAAAGATTACGGATGCCTGGGATGCTAAGATGGGGCCAGGATTGGTCTCACAGTGGAATGTAGGAAGCTTGGTCCTAAGGATCAAAGGACTCAGCTAACCTCACTGCTTAAAGCGCTTCATTGGTTCCTTAAAGTCCAATTCAATTTAACAAATATTTTCAAAGTTCCTACTTTAAAGGTACTATGGGACTGGCACTATTTTTTGGAAAGAACAAACTGAAAACAGCAGTCCCAGCTATATGTGTATATTTGTGTGTGTGTGTGTGTGTGTGTGTGTGTGTGTGTGTGTGTGTTTGTATATATATAAATTCAAAATAATTTGAGGAGAGAGAGGGAATTAACAACTGGAGGGGCCAAGGAAGACTTTAGAGAGGAGGTGGTACCCGAGCTGAGTTTTAAAAGGAGGCAGGATCTTGAGGATGAAAAGAGGAAAAAGTGGATTTGAGGCCTGGGAATAATTTACAGAGCTGGGAGACTGAGTTTTGGCTGTGTTTATGGAACAGTTAAAATAGGTCAGTTTGTCTAGAAGGTAAAGTACCTACAGGAAGAGTCATATGAGATAAGGCTAGATAGGTAGGTAGGAGTCAGATTGTGGAAGGGCTTAAATGCCAGGTGGAGGAGATTGAATTTTACTCCAGAGCGAATAAAGAATCACAGAACAGCAAGGGAGTGACATGGTCAGATCCATGCCTTAGGAAACTTATTTGCCATTGAGGAGAGGGGATTAGAAAGGGAAGAGTGCATGTGTGGTCATCCTTCGTTGCTGAAGAAGACCGTGCCTTCAGAGAAATGATGACTTGACTTGCACTTAACTTTGTTTTGAGTGAGGGAGGGCTGTGCAGGTCATCAGCCCAGAACCATCAGAATCCAGTGACCAGATATTCATCAGGATGACTGGAGATGACTCCGGATGAGGCAGTTGGGGTTAAGTGACTTGCCTAAGGTCACACGGCTAGTGAGTGTCAAGTGTCTGAGGTGAGATTTGAACTCATGTCATCCTGACTCCTGCACTGGTTCTCTATCCCCTGCACCACCTAGCTGCCCAACAGAAAGGAAAGAGACTGAAAGTAGGGAGATCAGTGAGGAAGCAATTAAAATAACTGAGGTCAGAGATGATGAAGGCTAGAAATAGGAAAGTTACCATGTAAATAGAAAGAAGGGGATAGAAGAGAAAGAGGTAGCAGGAACAGTATTGACATGATTTGACCACTGATTGGCTATCACTCATCCAATGAGCATTTATGAAGCATCTTCCATTTGCCAAAATACTTTTACTAGGTGCTGGGGATAGACATACAGAGAATGAAACAATAGAGATTCTCCGGGACTTTATATTCAAATAGGGAGACAAGTCCATATGAAAACAAGGGAAGCCCTGAGTTCAGTGTCTGGGTATATGCAGCATACTGAGCTGATTTGCTTCTTATGAAGAAGAAGCTTACTTTTACAAAGATGTGATAACATGTAATGGCAGAGCCCTGCTCTCCAATTCAGAACATGCACAAGTATTTTTTCTGGTATGCTTACCATGTGAAAAAGGGGAGTCTTTTGATTGGTTGCTGAGCTGGAACAGAGGATGCATTCAAAAGGCCCTAACCAGCCAAGCCATTTTCTTTTTCCTTCCTGGCTTTGTTTGAGTGAGGAGGCCAACCCAGTGTGGGGAGAGATGCCTCAGGCGCTTATCTCCCCACCTGAGCCTCCACCTTCTGGCCCTCCTGTTCCTTCTGTTGTCTAGTTTTTTCCTACTCTTAATTGAAGGGATGTTATAAATGACTATAACCTTGTGAGCTTCAAAATGTTAACAGTAGGGAGAACACACCAGAAAAACTGACTGCATTTGCAGTCTAAAGCAAAAGAGAGTTAGTTGTGCAGTTTTTCTGGTCTCTGCAGGATATCCAAGAATAAAAGCCTTGGGTATAGAGTCTGTCCCTGATGACCATATGGTTATCTCAGATGAGTCCTCACATGTAGCACAGGCTCTGATATGTTTATCTCAATTTATGTTCACCCTGATGAGTCTGGTCCCCAGATCAAGGCTCGCCACATCCCTTGGTTAGCCCTGAGGAGCTATAGATGACTTTTCTAATGCCACAGCTCAAGTCCCAATTCTGGCATATTTTCTTCAAGGTAGTGCCCATCATTTCATTTAAGTAATTACCATCAATCAGCTTTTACGTAGGAATGTTTGCTGAGAAGATAAAGCAAGAACAGAAGTTATAAACAATTCTCCCCATACCACTTCTGTATTTGGGGAGAATGGGATTAAATTTAAAGAAAAATCTTCTTTTCTGTTTCTTAGAGTGGGATTAAACAAAAAAAGTCCTTTTTTTCTTCCTTCCTCCCTCCTTCCCTATCTTTCCTCTTATCTCTTTCCATCCTTCCTTTCTTTCTTGGACCTCTGACTTCCATTGCTGACCTGGACTGGGCTGGTATGACTTTTCCAGAAGCCTCAGTTTCCCCACTATTGCAGAGGTACTATTGCATTATTATGGTCTGGTTTTTCAGTCATGTCTGACTCTTTGTGACCCCTTTTGGGGTTTTCTTGTCTAAGATACTGGAGTGCTTGGACATTTCCTTCTTCAGCTCATTTTACAGGTGAAGAAACTGAAGCAAACAAGATTAAGTGACTTGCCCAGGATCACATAGCTAGCAAAGGTATAAGGTCAAATTTGAACTCAGGTCTTCCTGATTCTAGCTGCTCCATGGAGCTGCCACTAGAGAGCTATTATTACAGAAATAGCAGTTTATACAAAGAATTTGCCCCACCAAGTTTATTCCAAATGCAACATAACCGCTGACTGAGTCTCAGCTGCCACTGTTCTGAGTCAAATTCACTTTTTAAGGCCTCTGCCATTGCCTCGTTTGTATGTGGCTTCTGACAATTCCCAGCAAGGACTCAAGCTCTCAGACTTCTGGTGCTCAATATTCTGACCTTGTGAAGCTCACAAGGTTATAGCCATCTCCAAAAGCTCTTCATTTAAAATCAGGAAAGTATAGCCATGGCAGAGACTAAAGAGCTCACCGGCAGGTGGGAAAAAAATGGACTAAGACCTCTGTCCAGACCAATAGCCTTATGAAATCTCTGAGGTATGTTGAAGGCTTCAAAGAGATCAAGAAGAATAAGAATAAAAACATTTTTTAAAAAGGCCAGGAGTGAGAGGCAGAGGAGAGATAGGGAGTTGAATAGGAGTAACACAGAATGTCAGCTACAATGAGACCAGAAAGATAGCTTGAGACCAGAATGCAAAGGACTGAACAAATAAAAGGCATTTATTAAACACTTTCTGTATGCAAAGTCCATTTATTGAGCACCTACCAGACCTGGCATTAGGCACACCAAGAGGCTAAAAATAGCCCTTACTTTCAAAGAGCTCTTTCAAAGAGCTCACAGTCTAAGAGAGAAGACAACACGACGGGAGTGGGGAATTCAAAGTTATGTACAAACGATATATATAGAAAAAATTGGAAATAAGTTCAGAGGGAAGGCACTAGCATTAAGGGGAATCAGGAAAGCATTATTGCAAAGTGGGATTTTAGCTGAGACTTGAAGGAAGAAGGCAAAGCCAGGAAGCAGAGGAGGGGAAGGAGAGAATTTCAGGCACTGGGGACAGATGGAGTGTCTCCTGAAGGAACTGTTCAAAGAATTGATAAGAGGACGGTGTTCCTGGATTAAAAGTTATAAAAGGAGAGTAAGGTATAAATGCTGGAAAGGTAGGAAGGGGCCGGGTTATGAAGGGGTCTAAAAGCCAAATAGAATTTTGCATTCGATGCTAAAGATGGGTGATAGGGAGCCAATAGAGTTTATTGAACAGGTGTGTAGGCTGGGGTGGGACCGTGAGTGGCAAGGTCGGACCTGCTCTCTTAAGATTTGATAGCTACCACCGTTTGCGCTCCTGAAACGCATGCATTCGTTCGCTTGTACAATCCATCACACTTATTAGGTGCCTGCCAAAGGTTAGGATGGCTGCCCCTGCCTTCGGCGAGCTCCAGGCACCACCGCTTTGTCTTTCAGCCTCGCCTCTGCACAGGTGCCTATATGGGCACAACACAGCTTGGTTAAGCAGCTGGGTCAACGAGATATACCCACAGGACCTTTCCATCTCAAATCCAACGCTTGTTTCCTTGGGATTGGAAGTGTCAAGGTCAGGGTGGGTGGGGAGCGCTGGGCTGAGGAGAGCTGAAAACGCAAAGCTCACATCGGCCCCTGCTGTCCTAGAGGCGGTGCAACGCTTTCCACTTAACTCGGATAGGCAGAACGTGGGAGAAGGGCCGGAGGCTGCACATGCGCAGTGGCCCAGGCCGAGCCGGACTGGAGGCACCAGCCAGCCAAGCTAGACGGCTCCCGCGCAGTCGCGTAGGAGACGGAAACGACGCTCGGGACCCCGGACTGCCATCCTCTCGGTGTCCGATCGTTCCGGGTCCTCCTCTTTTAATCCCGCCCAAGAGCTGCCATTTTTTTCTCCCAAGTAGCTACCGAGGCCTTCTGTCACGTGACAAAGGAACACTTTCTCGTCCCTTTTCCTTTCTCCCCGCCCCTCTTGCTTGCTCTCGATTTTCCGGGGAAAAGCGAAAGTCTTTTTGCCTTGGGGGGAGGTGCCCGGCAGATGACAATTGAATGTCACCGCGTTGCCAAATCCGGGTTTATTCTCCCTTCTTCACAAAGTTACATGTTTGTAGGCAGGGCAGGAAAATTCCATCAGTGCGCGAGGAAGACTAAAGCCGTGTCCCTGCCCAGCCCCATTCCTGCTTGGCACGCACTCCCTCTTCCCCTGGCTTCTGGGAGCCTTCGCTTCAGCTCAGGTGCCGCCTCCTACAGGAAGCCCTCCATGTCAGCTTTCTCCCCTCCCTCCCTCCCTCCTCAGACTGGCACCTGTGGGCTCAGCCAGGTACGAGTTATCTTCCCCTAGGGAAGGAAAAGCGGCCCGAGGGCCAGGTGCCCAAGGCAGGCCAAAGTCTAGTCGACACGCATTTATCCAGTGCCTACTGTGTGCCAGGCACCGAGTTTAGCGCTGGGGATACGAGGGCAAAACTAAAACACGACCTCTTGACGTTTTCCGGGCTGGGGAGATAACACGTGCTCTCTGCCCGAGTAAGGCACAGCCAGGGCTGTCCTCGAGGAGCTCCCAGTCGGGGGAAAGTCCAGGGTGCTCTCTGCCGCCCAGGGTCCCCAAGAGACTAAAAGGTCGGCATTCCTGGCCCGCCCGCCCTTTCAGGGATCATTAACCTGGGCTGCAGTTTCCCTGGGGGTAGGGTGGGGGGAGATCGGCGAATCTGATAAGCCAGACCCGGCCGGACTCCCGGCTTCTCCTCAGCGCAGGCTGCGCCGCCTCCCGTCCACGCGGGAGAATGCACCGTGGGAGAGAGCCCGGGAAGAGGCGGGCACTCGGAGGACGGGGAAGCCGGGAGGCCCGGAGCCAAGCCCCGGGGCTGGGAATGCGGGGTTGCGGGCGTGGAAGGGAGGACTGAGGTCCCCGAGGGCTGGCCCTCGCCACGCAACCGAATCCCGGGCGGCGTATCCGACTCCCCAGGCAGCCCCGGATCAATCCGTGCGTCCGCGTCCCCTCCCCCTCCGCGGTGATTGCCGAGCTCGCCAGTCCCGGCCTCCCGGCTCCAGAGGAAGCCTGGTCGGCCCGGGGTAGGGGAGGCGAAGGAAGCCAGCAGGTACCCTCGGGGGGCGGGGAGGGGCAGGGCAGCCTAGGACCTTTAGCCACAGGCTAGGACCAGGAAGGGGGGCTGGCCGGGGCGCCGCGGCGAGGGGATGGAGGAGGAGAGCCTTCGAACCAATGGGGAGGCTACGGGGGAGGCTGTGGATGCCGCGATCTGGAGAGTCTCATGGGGACTTGAGGATCTTTCTCCCTGGCCCTGTCCCATCCCCTAGGTGCACTCACTCCGCCTGCCATCTTCAGCAGTTAGAGGTTTTTCTCGGGAGCTGCTTGTTTTGGGGATCAGGTGAGTGAATGACCCTTTCCTCCCGGCCCCCGAACCCCAGCCCCGGCTCTCAGTTGGGGTGAGGTTAACTTGTCCATGACGATCGACCAAACCACACTGACTCTTATCTACAGCCCACTTAACCCACAGTGGGAGTCATGGAAGGGCCACGGTTTGAGGGGTGTGTATGGGCTGAAAGGGGGTGGGTGGGTGGGAGGGGCTGATCAGGGAGAGGGGATGCCGGTTTAGTGATGGGATCTGGGAATTGCTTCTCTGAAGAGTGGTGAAGGAAGAGATTAAGGATAGAGCAGGAGACAAGGGGTGTGAAGAAGATGTAGTATGGTCGGGACTTGGCCTAGGGTATGGCTGGGTGAAGTGGGAATAGGGGATTGTGGAGGTTTGTGGTAAGAGGAAGGGGATGACAGGAGAGAGTGGAGATCCTGCTGCTTTAGGACTCAGGTAGAGCTGGAAAGGAGAAGGTTTGCTTTTGCCCATTTTACTTCCTCTTTTGGGCAGCAGAACCCAAGGTCAGTTTCCTTTTCGGAAAGGGGTAGTGGGTGGGGAGGAAAAATCTGTGACCAGATGCTAAGATCCTTGCCTTCTCTAAAGATTGAACACAGGATTTGGGAGTAGGGGCAATTGTAGGAGGCCTTTGACTGGTTTTTTGTGGTTGCCAAAATTCCAAAAAAAATTAGACAAGGGAGTGGGGTTTAACTGGAGTTTAGAGGAATACTTTGCCCAGGATTACAGTATGTTGTATATTCTGTCACCCTCAGCCTCTCTTGCTAATATGCTTATAGTGTTATAATTCCTCGTACAATAGATTTTTGAGAGGCCTTTTGAGGGGTTGTGGGTTATTTCTAGAAGAAGAATTCTCTCTGGGGCTACAGGATATTATAGGGGAAGAGTGGCAAATTTTGCCCTATTCTGTGCTTTAGTGGATTCCCTGGCTCTGTCTTCGACTCAGCTTCTATTTCTCCCACAGGCACTGTTACGCCTTCACATATATGTCTACCCCCAGCCATGGCGAGTGAGAGTTCACCACTTCTAGCTTATCGGCTCCTTGGGGAAGATGGAGCTACGTTTCTGCCATATGGAATGGGGGGTCCAGGAGGTGGGGCCCTCCGGAAACTCTCCACCTTCCTCGGTGTTGTAGTGCCTACTGTCCTTTCCATGTTCAGCATTGTGGTCTTCATGAGGATAGGTAAGGAGCTGGAAAGAGAGCTAGGTATCTGAGATTCAGTGTTTAGAAGGGACCCCCAAGGAGGAAGAGGAGGGTGGTTGTGTGATGTGTGAGGAGGCTTTGGGTAGTGGGAAGTCTCTTGCTGAAATGGAAAGAGATGCTGGATATGGGGTCAGAGGGCCTATGTTTGAATTCCAGCTCTGTTACTTATTAGCTGAGTGACCTTGTACAAAACACATGGCTCTTCTGGGCCCAAATTTCCTCCTCTATAAAATGACTAGCTGGTTTAGGTCTTAGGTTTAGGTTTCGATCTTAGGTCTTAGGACCTTCCAATCTCAATTCTACATAATTTCCTTCTATTCTTGCCCTTTTATACAAGGCAGGATCAGTGTGTTGGTATCCCTGTGGTATCCACACATCCATTCTCCCATCACCTACTCAGAAGACACACTGAATTGAGGGAGTTTGGTGGGAAGGATTCATTTCACTTGTCAAGTCCATAATCACTTAACATGGTTGGGAGCACTTACTACCCTTTAATCTTACTTCCCTATAGTCTTATTTTCCTCCCTTCCTTACAGGATTTGTAGTGGGCCATGCTGGGCTCATCCAAGCTTTGGCCATGCTGCTGATTGCCTACTTCATTCTGGTGTTGACTGTTCTCTCCGTTTGTGCCATTGCTACCAATGGAGCTGTGCGTGGGGGTGGAGCCTACTGTATCCTCCTATGAGGGCTGAGCAAGGGGTGGGCATTTGTTGTATTCTCCGGTACAGATTAGAGGGGGTAGTGGGAAGGCCAACTTTGGGGGTTTATTCTGATGTCTGATCAAGGAGTGGTTATCTGCTTGAAGAGGTAACCTGCGTGGACTGTGGAGTCTACTTGCAGATTGGTGGAAGGGTACTGGCCACTGTGTTAGAATGAGCACTCTTTGCAATGAGTGGCCCACCTAGGTTTCAAGTCTTTATTTTTCTTTAACTTTCCCTTCTCTTGTGCTTCCCCCTTTCAGTCATGATCAGCAGGACATTGGGTCCTGAGTTTGGAGGAAGTATTGGGCTTATGTTCTTCCTGGCCAACGTCTGTGGCTGTGCTGTCTCTGTGCTGGGGCTGGTGGAAGCCATATTGGATGTCTTTGGGGCTGGTTCGTTCTACCAACCCTGGGTCTCCACAGTGGGGGAGGAGCCAGGAAACTCCGAGGTCTTGGGGAGTCTGAGGTGTTGGGATTATTTTTGATAGAGGAATGCCCTGGGGAAGGGATGATAGCAGCCAGTTAATCAGTGAGTATTTTTTTAATATCTCCTATGTGTCCAACCCTTTACAGTAGTAACAGAGGATAAAGGGTTTGAGACATGATGCTTGCCCTCCAGAAAATTATGTTGTAGGAGGGGAGAAGGGGCAGATGAAATAAATGTGTAATGGGGGATTGACCATTGAGAGTCTATTTCTGGACCATGGAGGTGTGTGGTGAGTCCGGTTTTCTGCGTATGCCCTGAAGTGCAGAGTAGGAGCCCCCACTACTCATGTCTTAAAGCAGATGCATCAAACACCTGTATGTTCCCAGGAGTGGGCCCGACTGAACCCCTCTGCACTAAAAAAATATGCTGAGTTATGAGGTGCTTTCTATGGTCCCACAAAAGGAGTACTGGATTTGGAATGAGAGGATTTATATTTTAATCCATACTCTTCCACTTACTTCCCACTGTGACTTTAAGCAAAGCACTTCCCCTCTGAGAGATTCAGTTTCCTTCTCTGTCATCCAGGTGATGGAGCAGATAGTCCCTCTCAGGTCTTAATCTTAATTCCTACTAGAAAATAGAGAGAAAGATTGATCAGGTCTAAGCATTGGCATGCTTAAGAAAAGAATTAAGAGCTGGAAAGGTCCTCAGAGTTGTTTAGTTAAATCCCTTCATCTCACAGGCCCAGAATGGTGAAGTGGGATCTAGGTGAAGAGATGGATCTAGGTTCTCTGAATCCAAATTCAGAGTTCTTTTCCCAAGGCCATGCTACCTGTCCAAGGGTTTGCCCAGAATTCAGTTCCACTCTAATTTGATAAATGAATAAATACTGGTAAATTACTGTTACTTGAAGGTAGTGGGTCTGTCAACTTTGAATTTAACAGATTCTTAACATAGGGTCCATGACTTGTTTTTATTATAATTAATTTCCTTTGTAATTCTATGCATTTTATTCTGTGCATTTAAAAACATTGTTCTAAGAATATAGGTCTCACAAGATTGCCAGAGGGGTCTATGATACCAAAAACAGGTTAAGAACCCTTGGTCTAGATGCCTTCTAAGGTCCCTAGCAGCTCTAACATTTCTATTATCCTTTGAAACACTTATTAATCGTTAAATTCAGAGACATGGTCCTTGCCACGGAACTCACAGTGTCTGATGACATTCATGAGAATAACTGGAGTGTTTAAAAGGGCCTGTTCTGATTTGGGAAATGTTATACAAGATGTCATAGGATTCTGTACCTCAGTTTAGGTGGATCTCAGATGTGGATAGTTTTTTGGAGTGTTACTTCCTTTCCCAAATGATTCCATCCCTGTTTCTCCCCCAGATACATCAGGTCCAACAGGCATACGAGTGCTTCCCCAAGGCTATGGTTGGAATCTGCTGTATGGAACAATGTTGTTGGGCCTGGTGGGTGGGGTCTGTACCTTGGGAGCTGGCCTCTATGCACAGGCCTCCTTACTTACCTTCCTGCTGGTCTCTGCCTCTTTGGCCCTGGTCCTCATCAGCTTTATGGCTGTGGGGCCCCGAGATGTCACCCTCCCTCTTAGGCCAGGCACCAATGGTTCCTCGACAGTCCCCCAGCTGGGCCACTTCACTGGTTTCAACAGTAGCACCCTGAAGGCCAACTTGGGTGGTGAGTAGAAGCTGTAACTTGGAGCTCTGCAGAAGGGGAAAAGGGAAGGGCTAGATAATCAAAATCCTGAGATGAGTGTGAGAACTGAGCAACAGAGCATTTGGGTATGGGATACTGAGAAAGTAGGAAGCACCAGTCCCAGCACAGTTCATTTTAATTCAGTAAATAAGCAAATGGGTCTTACCCTCCCATTCTGCAGGCAGCACTGTAGGGGGACACAAGAGAAGCCTTAGAGAGACTTTCTGTTCTTAAGGAGATGTAGAGATAAGATACATTCAAGGAATAAGTAAATAATGAAAGGCTGTACAGGTTTAAATAAAGACTACCACTTTGGGTTTGAATGGCATGTGGAAATGAGACTTCAACCTAGTCTTAAAGGCTTGAGGGAAGGCTTTAGGTAAGCTAAGAAGGGAAGGGAAAGCATACCAAGGTAAGAATGAAAGAACAAAAGAGCATGGTAAACTTACGGGCAAGTAGGAAAGACTAACCTGGCCAGAGCAGAGAGAGAGACTTGGTCGGGGAAGGGGGAAAATGAGAGCTGGAACATTGGAAGACAAAGACCAGCATCCTAGCCTCAAGGACAGGGGGTGTGGAAGAAGGGGAGAGGACATCTGGGTTCCCAGGAGAGCTGTCCATAGCCTCTTTCTCATCTGTGTTCCTTCCTCAGCGGGCTATGCCCAGGACTACACCACCGGGGCCACCATGACCTTTGCCAGTGTGTTTGCTGTCCTTTTCAACGGCTGCACAGGCATCATGGCTGGGGCCAACATGTCAGGTGAGTCACTGTTGTCTTTGACCTTCTTAAAGGAAATTCAAGTCCTGAGCAGATGGTGAAGGGTCAAACAGTGATGAGAAATTGACTTCACTTCTAGGAGATACCAACTGGGAACAGGAGGCTTGCCTTGGTGACTCAGCTCTGACAATTCTTAACTGGATGACCTTGTCTCCATCTCTCTATATCATTTTTCAAATGGGGATAATGGTACTTGATCCATCTTCCATGAAGGATTATTGCAGAATGTACTTTATAAATTAACACTGTAAAAGGGTACTTGCTTTTCTTTGGCTCTAACTCTGTTCTTACCTGCATATTATCTTGATTTCTTTGTGTGGCCAGACTCCAGTCTTGGAAAGGAAAATCTTTGAGGTTTGATGGAGTCAGAGGACCCTGATGATTGACACTTCGACACTGTCACCTCACATGTCCTCCTTCCCAACCCTTTTTTTCCCCAGGGGAGCTGAAGGACCCGAGTCGAGCTATCCCTCTGGGCACTATCATTGCTGTGGTGTATACATTCTTCATCTATGCTCTGCTGTTCTTCTTCTCCAGCTTTACCTGTGACAGGTGGGGGCTGAGGAGGTAGAGCTGGGACCCCAGGTTTTGGGGGTGGAGAAGAAGTAGATACTGGAGTCTCTGTGGGAAGTAGAGGCTGGGGCTGGGGGAGGCTCTCTGGGTCCCTAAGGGAAGCAAGGTTTCAAGAAGAATTATGGGAAAGAGAGCAGTCTATCTGTCACTGATTGGGAAAATCAAGGACTAGGCATGAGAATAGTTAGATGTAAGTGTCATCTTTGTTTCTCTCCCTCAAGGACATTGCTACAGGAAGACTATGGCTTCTTTCGAGGAATCAGCCTGTGGCCTCCAATGGTGCTAATTGGGGTGTATGCTGCATCACTCTCGGCCTCCATGAGCTCACTCATCGGTGCCTCAAGAATTCTCCATGCCCTCGCACAGGATGATCTGTTTGGTGGGTTTTCTTTTTTGTTCCTTGTTCTCAGTTTTTTCCCTCAGTTTTTAAACATTTTTATTTAAAGTTTTTAATTCTAAATTCTGTCGTTCCCTCCCTCACCTTCCCTTTCCCTAAGATGGTAAGCAGTCAGATATAGGCTATACATGTGCAGTTATGTAAAACATTTCCGTACAGTCATTTTGTATAAGAAGACTCAAAGAAAAAAATCCAAGAAAGTGAAAAACAGCATGCTTCAGTCTGTATTCAGTCAATATCAGTTCTTTCTCTGGAGGCTGATAATATGCTTCATCATTAGTCCTTTGGGATTGTTTTGTATCATTGTATTGCTGAGAATAGCTAAGTGATTGACAGTTCCTCATCAAACAATATTGTTGTTACTGTGTACAATGTTCTGGGTCTGTTCACTTCACTATGCATCAGTTCATGTAAGTCTCTGTAGGTTTTTACGATATCATCCTACTTGTCATTTCTTATAGCACAATAATATTTCCATTATAATCATAGCCACAGCTTATTTAGCCATTCCCCAATTGAGGGGTATCCCTTTTATTTCCAATTCTTAGCCACCACAAAAAGAGTTATTATAAATATTTTTGTACAAGTAGTTCCTTTTCCCCATTTTTTTGGATGTCTTTGGCAAACAGACCTAGGAATATTATTGCTGGATCAAAGGGTATGGAGAGTTTTATAGTCCTTTGGGCATAGTTCCAAATTGTTCTCCAGAATGGTTGGATCACTTCTCAACTCCACCAATAGTGTATCAATATCTAAGTTTTCCCATATCCTCTTCAATATCCAACATTTTCCTTTTTTGTCATATTAGCCAATCTGATAGGTGTGAGTTGGTACCTCAGAGTGGTTTTAATTTGTATTTCTCTGAGTAATAGTGATTTAGAGCATTTTTTCATATGCCTTTAGATAACTTTGATTTCTTTGTCTGAAAACTGCTTTGACCATTTCACATTCTTTGACCATTTATCAATTGGGGAATGACTTGTATTTTATAAATTTGACTCAGTTCTCTACATATATGAGAAATGAGGCCTTTATCAGAGATACTTGTTGCAAAAATTTTCCCCCAGTTTTCTGCTTTTCTTGTAATTTTTGGCTGCATTAGTTTTGTTTGTGCAAAACCTTTTAAATTTTATATCATGAAAATTATCCATTATCTTCTTTGCTCCTAAATTCTTCCCTTATCCACAAATTTGACAGATAAACTATTCCGTGCTCTCTTAATTATCCTCAGTTTTAATGAGTGTATATCTTTATATTCATTCCTTCCCCTACCTCCTTCCCTAGTTCTATGGCCTTATTGAATTCTCTGGGTTTTCTTGAATTCTCCCTTTACCATTTGTTGCTTTCCCCTCACCTTGTTATCCTTTGAAGTTTTCTTGTTTAACCTCTGCCTGTCCCATCTCTTTCCCCTGCAGGGATAATTCTGGCTCCAGCAAAAGTTGTATCCCAGGGAGGGAACCCCTGGGGAGCTGTGTTGTACTCCTGGTGTCTAGTGCAGGTGAATTGGGGAGGACTCTCATAGACTCTTTCTTCCCCTAAATGGACAGGGAGCAGGGTGGGAAGTCAGCTTTGAGGGAAATGTGCATTGTGTGGATTTTGGCCATGGGCAAGGGTTGGCATTTGGGTTTGGTGAGGGCACCTGAGCACCGTTTTCCTCTAGGTAATGCTTCTGGTTGGGAAGCTCAACACCCTAGCAGCTGTGGTCACAGTGTTCTACCTGGTAGCCTATGCTGCAGTGGATCTTTCATGCCTGAGCCTTGAGTGGGCATCAGCCCCCAACTTCCGGTGAGGAGCATGTAACCTTAGGTTCTGATATTTTAGAAGTCTGGGATTCTAAGTTGAAAGGACCAGAGAGTTAGAGATTGAAGGGACCTTAGGAATTATTTAATCCGACTCCTCATTTTATAATTGAGGAAATTTAGGCCCAAGGAGGTTATATGACTTGCCCAAGGTAGTAAGTAGTGCAGCTGAGATTTGAATTCAGGTCCTTTGACTCCAAATCCCTTGCTTTTTTGATTCTCCCATATAGCCCTAGAGAAATCAAATAACATGCCTAGTAAGTGGCAGAACTATAACTGAAACTCAAATCTATGAATGCTGCACCAGTGTTACTTCTACTATGTCGTGCCTGGGGGTGGGGATAGGTAAGAGAAAAAATGTGGATTTGGGTCCCTAGAGGTTCCTGACGGGGGCCTGGAACAAATTAATCCTGTTAAAAGGATACACAGCTGGGTGTGCAATGTTCATCTATCTTTGTCTTAAGCAGTCTGTCTTTCTGTCATTAGCCCCACTTTCAACCTGTTCTCCTGGCACACCTGCTTGTTGGGCATGACCTCCTGCCTGCTCATGATGTTCCTTATCAGCCCAGGAGCTGCAGGTGGATCTCTGCTGCTCATGGGGCTGCTTTCTGCCCTGCTCACAGCTCGTGGAGGGCCTAGCAGCTGGGGCTATGTCAGTCAAGCCCTGCTGTTCCACCAGGTTAGCAGGGAAGGGAGTCAGAGAATTGCAGATAGCGGTTGCATGGCGCTTCCTTATCCTTGTCCTTAACTCTGGGAGGGAGTTTATGAGGGGATTTCAAGGGCTGCTGTCCCAAGGGAGACTTGCACTGGTACCTAATGTGAGAAGAGAAGAAGGTTGGGGGAGTGGTGGCATGAGAAATGCTGTATAATGCTCTATCCTAATCCCTATCTACTTAGGTCCGAAAATATCTGTTGCGGCTGGATGTGCGGAAGGACCATGTAAAGTTCTGGCGACCACAGTTACTGCTATTAGTGGGAAACCCACGAGGGGCACTACCCCTGCTACGGCTGTCCAATCAGCTTAAAAAGGGTGGCCTCTACGTACTGGGCCATGTCATCTTGGGAGACCTTGGTGAGGATCTCCACGCCCAAATGTACTCTGATATCCCCCATTCCTAATTCTCTTGATTCCCTAGTTCCTTTTAAACATCATTCACCCCTTTCTCTGGGCCTCTGAGGAAATGGAAAGAAGTTTCCACATAAGACTTTGAAGAAGAGGATGCAGATTTCTGATGTTTCCCGTTCTCAAACTCCCCACTTAGATTCTCTGCCCTTGGACCCTGTGCAACCCCAGTATGGAGCATGGCTGAGTCTTGTAGATCGTGCTCAAGTGAAGGCTTTCGTGGACCTTACTCTTTCCTCTTCTGTGCGTCAAGGGGCCCAGCATCTGCTGCGTATTTCTGGTCTTGGTGAGACTCTCCTCCCCACATCCTCTCCATCCTATCCTTGTTCTCTCCCCACCTTCCCCTCCTACTGCCTGCTGCTGGTCTGTTTCCATTTGTATCAGTCAGAAAATGTTTATACATATGCCAGTTTGGGTAAGGGCCTAGGTTAGGCATCGTGGGAGGAATAGGAAGCTCAATCTCTACAGTTGTGGGGATTATAATCTATTTGGGGAAGTAAAATATGCACATTCACAGTTGCAGATAATTAATAATACAAGGAGATATGTGATAAGCTTCAGATGAATGATACAGATAACAACTGCTCTAAGAGTGCAGAGAACGGAGTCAGTCAATAGCTGCTTATTAAGGCACATAGTAGTGTTCCATACAATGGGCTAAGTACAGGGGATACAAAGAGAGGCAAAAAAAAAGTCGTTGTTCTCAAGCAACTTCCAGTCTAATGGGGGAGAGGGGCCATATGCAAGCAACTATCTATAAACGAGATATACACAGGGTAAACTGGAAACAGTCTCATAGAGAAGGCTCTAATATTAAGGGGCTTTAGTGGAAGGTGAGATTTTAGCTGAGGCTGTGGGAAGTCAGGAGTCAGAGGTAAGAAAATCATGGGAAATAGCCAGTGAAAAAATACTAAGTAAAGGAGATGGAGAGAACCTTGTGCAAAGACTAGCAGGAAGGCCAGCATCCCCACACTGCAGAGTAGGAAGGGGGTACAAAGTGTCATCAGACTGGAAAGATAGGATGGGACCTGATTATCAAGGGCTTTAAAAACCAAACAGAAGATTTTATATTCAATCCTGGAGATATTTGGGAACCATGGGAACCAAGGAGTTTATTAAATAGATGTGAGAGGGTTGACTTGTTTAGACCTGTCCTTTAGGAATATCAGTTTAACATCTGAGTGAATAATGGACTGGAGAGCAACTGGCAGGCTATTTCAGTAGTGTAGGAAGGAGGCCTACATGGGGGTAGAGAAAGGTAGAAGTATATGAGAGATGTTACAAAGGTCAAATGAACAGATCTCATGAGAGATAGTAAGGAAACCCCTTGCGAGTTTCCCACAAACAGCAGATAGTAAAGAGAGAGGATGACACTTAGGTTGCTAGCCTAGGTGACTGGTACCCTCAGTAGTCATAGGGAAGTTGGAAAGAGGGAAAGGTTTTTGGGAAAAGATAATGAATTCATTATTGAACCTGTGTTTAAGCTATCTATGGGACATCCAGTTAGAGATGTCTGGTAGGCAATTTGAGATGTGACACTAGAGGTGAACAAGAAAATTAGGGCTGGATAAGTACATTTGAGAATCATTAGAGATAATTGAATCTCTGGGAGCTGATAAAATTATTAAGTGAAATAGTATAGGAAGAGAACAGAAAAAGGCTCAGGATAGAACCTTGTGATACACCCACAGTTAGTGGGCCTGACCTGGATGAAGATCCAGCAAAGGAGACGGAGAAAGACCGGTCAGATGGGTAGGAGGACAACCAGGAGCAAGTTGTGTTATGAAAACCAAGAGAAGAGAGTGAAGGGAAGAAAAAAGAGAAAACTAGTTAAAAAGGAAACAGAAAGAGAAGAAAAGAAAGAGAAGTGAAAGAAGAAAAGAGAAAAGCGATGATGAAAGTTGCAAAAGAGAATAGAGGAAAGGAAACTGTTTCCTTGTCAAAGACTGAAGAAAAGTCAAGAAAGATGAGGACTGAGAAAAATGTCCAAGTCTGCCCAGACCTCTGTCAGAGCCAGAAGGTGGAGTGGGAAAGGAAAAGGTTTAAAATGAAATCAAGTTTATTAACTATAGAGCAGTCATTTCACAGGGCACAATTAAATTTGGCAATTAAGATATCTTTAGTAACTTTGGAAAGACCAGTGTCAGTGAAATGATGAGATCAGAAGCCAGACTGCAGAAAGATAATTGAGACAAGAGGTGGTGAAGGCACAACCTATAGATGACCTTCTCAAGGTGTTTAGCCGCAAAAAAGGAGGAGCCAAATGGGATGATAGTGGAGATAGATCAAATGAATTTTCTGAGGATTGGGGAGATCTGGGCATGTTGTAGTCAGCAGGGAAGCAAACAGTAGATAGGGAGAGATTGAAGACTTAATAAATAATAAAATGAAGCTGGTAGAGGGGGTAATCTGCTGGAGAAAATGGAATGGGAATAATTTGCACATATAAAGGGACTGGCCTTGGTGAAGAGAAGGGTCGCCTCTTCATGACAGAGTAGAAGTGAAGAAGGAGATAGAATAGCAGAATTCATCTGAGAGATGTGAGATGAGGAAAAGAGGAAAAGAAACTCTCAGTGAGTATCCTCAGTTTTTGTTTTTTTTTTTTTTCAGTGAAATATGAGACAAGATTCTCAGCTGAAAGGTCAGGGGGAGCCTTGGGAAGCTTGAAGAAGGATGAAAAGGTTTAGAAAAGCCACTGTAGTGAGTGAGATAGGAATTGATCTAGGAAGTAAAAAAGATTGCTTTGCAGTTCTGAGAGCCCAGTTGAGGGTATGTAATATAAATTTGTATTAGACCCAGTCATCATAGTTCCATGATTTTCTCCATCAAGAGCACATAAATAAAGAGTGAAGGATGGTGGAAATAAGCTGAGGACAGACTTGGCAGGGCAACATTGGCAATAGGATAAAGGGGTAAGGAATTCAAAAGAAGAGGATAGTGTAGAATTGAACTGGTTCATGTGAGAGTTGAGATGTTGAAGCAAGAAGAATATTGCAGCCAATGCAGGGTTATTACGCTGAGAAAGAAAGTGGAGGATTGGAATTCAGAGTGAGGTTGAAGTACAAGGCTAGGGGATCATAAGAGAGAAGGAAAGACGGAATGATAAAAGATTATGATCATACAGAGGAATTTCAGACTTCATGAGCATACAAGTGGAATACCTTGTGTCTTATAACACCATTGCCTGTGTGACTGTGAGGTGTGAGTAAAGTAGGTAATGGGAAATGGATAAGTTGAAGAACTAGGATGTTTGAAGGAGTATCAGTAAGTTTGTTGAAGTCCCATGGTATGAAGGCAAGAATTCAAGAGGAAAGAAAGACTGTAAGCCAGACAAACTCATTGAAGAAGGAAGAAAAGTATCCTTGAGGTAGATAACAGCTATAATTACCAGAATCTTGATTGATAAGTGTAGAAGGAGAGGTTACTGAGTAATGGTGGTAGAGGGAGGGCCTAGAAGTAGGAATAGGAAGCAAGGAGTATACTGAATCTAATACTGCAAACAATGAAAGTACTACCAGTACTGGAAAGGCTGCCCAAGTATGTCCAGATCTCAATCAAAGCCACAAAAGGAAGTGGAAAAGGAAAAGATTTAAAATGAAATCAAGTTTATTAACTATGGACCAGTCATTTCACAGAGCACACTAGAAAAGTAGATTTGGAGTTGGCCATTTGAAGGGTAGGGCTGAGGACCGTGGGGTTAACAAAGTGGAAAATAGGGATTGAGAATGACTTGTACAGTGACAGCCAGGGGATCAGATGTCATTGGGATGTAGAGAGAGTATGCAAATCTTACTCTCTGAATTTAAGTTGGAGAGTAGTCTATTGAGGGAAATAGGTGATTAAACTATTCAAGGCCCTCTCTTGAGATCCAGTCTCATAGCAGGTAGAGACATTGAGCCATGTAAGACCCACAAGACCACATTTACATCCTAGCAGATGGTAGAGCAGGTAAAGGTGTATACCCTGGGGGGGGGGGCGGGTTCCAGATGGGTGACAGGTGTGAGCATTTTAGGGGTGATTGTATAAAGAGTTCTGTTGATCTATTTTTTTAAACTAATAACAAATATTTTTGATGATTACTATTTTATGATATAAATTTGTTTAGGAAGTGCTCTTTACTCTTTTTTACTACTTCCTCCTCTCATTATTTCCTTTGAAATTCTAGGCCTTTTATTGCTCAGAATTAATTTTATTATTTTACTTATCTCTTTAAAATATCCCTGGGAAATTTAGCATAGGACTACACCTGTATGTTGCTTTGGACAATATAATTTTTATTATATTGTTATGACCCAACCATGAGCAATGAATTAGTCATTTGTCATAATTTAATTTGTCATATTTGTCATTATTTCAAAGTATTTTGTAATTATATTTACATAAGTCTTGAGTATGGTTACTGCCAGTGGACTTGGAGTCAGGAAGACCTGATTTCAAACTCAGCCTCAGATACTTCCTGGCTGTGTGACCCAGGGCAAATCACTTAACCTTTGATTGCAAGACAAAATGGATCCACTCGAGAATTCTAGTATATAAAAAAAAAAAACCCAAAATCCATTTGGCATCACAAAGGGTTGAGCATGACTGAAACGACCGAACAAGAAGTCTTGAGTATATCTTGGCAGATTGACTCTGGAAGGCAAATTTCAGGAACAAAATCTTTAACCTGGAGAGCACCCTAAGCAGAGTTACCATGATGGTGAACAACCTTAAGATCACAACACATGGAGACTCTTTGAAGTATCTGGGAATGTTTGACTTGGTGAAGAAAAGATTTGGGAGGATGATAGTTCTCTCCCCACTACAAGCTCTCATGTGGAAGAAGGGCTAGTTCTTTCTCCTATAAGACAACTAGTAGAATATAAGCACTTTAAAGACAGGGGTTATTTTGTCGTCCTTACAATCTCAGTTCCTTGAATTAACCTAGAAGTTGTAGAGAAGCAGAATTAAGCTCAGTGTACAAAGAAACTTTTTAACAGAGCTACCCAAAAATAGAATGAGCTTTTGGGAGAAGATTGTAGGTTTCTGCCACTAAGGTCTTCAAGAAATTGGATTGATAGGGAAAACTGAGGAAGCTGTGACTTCTTAAGTAAAATGTGAGTCATTTATTCCACAGTGGTGAGAGAATGAGGAACCTGAGAAGACATAGCAAGGCACCTCAAAAGTTGGAAGTGGGGTATCTGAGAGAAGGCTTCAATTCAGCTTAGCGATTCCTGATGTCCCAGAAAGAAATTGACTTCATTGGCCAGAATTCCCGGGACAGCTGTTGCTCTCAGTTGCCACCTAAAGTTGGAGAAAGGTGGGGCTATTGTAGAGGAGATCTCTTATCCAAGAATGGTTAAACGTTATGGCCTCTGAGGTCTCTTCCATCTTTGAAATTTTGTGATTTTTAACATATCCTTTATGGAGTCGGAGGATTTTTGGGGGGGTAGGTAAAAACAAATATATTGCCATCTTGTATTCTCTATACCTTTTCCATCAGTTGTGATGCAATGAATATGTGATCTTCTATAGAAAGTCATTTGTGAATACCTGCCTATTTCCGTCTCATATTTTCATCAAGGATCTCATGTTAAGTGTTAAAAAAAAAGAGAAGTGGGTTTAGTAGTTGCTAGTTCTTTTTTAGTAGTGGTAATACCATCTGTGGGTTTTTTTCCTATTTCCTATTTTTTTTCTATTGTTATCTTCAACTCTTTGATTTTGTGAAAATTGGTATCTTGGTGACTTCAAAATTTTGTTGCCATTCTGGTAGTTATTGGTATCATCACAAGACAGAGAAAGGTGGAATATTAACAGACTGATCAGATAAGAGAAATTCAGAGTTCATAAATGTGAAAGGAGAACATTTATGGCTGATGGTGAAATCAAGAATTTGTATAGCTGCAGTGGTGGGGAGGAGTAGGTTATGAGAAATGAGCAAGTTGAGGAACTGGAGATGAGAGCATTTGAAGGAATATCAGTAATATACATTTAAGTCCCCTACTATGAGGGTCAGAATTGGGGAGGAAAGATTTTTGAGAAAGGAGAGTGTCCTAGAAATTGATAGACAATAATTGCTAGAATTTCAGTTAGGTGGTAGATAGGGGTTGTGTGAACCTCAAGGGAGGAGAGATGACCTAGTGAGCCTGAAATTGGTACTGAGGAGCAAGAGTTTTCCAACTCCCTGATCCTGACCAGTCAGTTGAGTGGAATGTATGAAAATGCAACCAGTGTTGGAAAGGGAGTCCAGGGGAGGCTGTGTCATCATGGGGAAGCCAGGTCTCTGTGAAAGCCAGAAAATGAAAAGAGTGGGAAAGGTAAAAATTTAAGATGAAAGTAAACTTACTACCTGTGGAGCACTTATTCCAAAGAGCGCAGTGAGCAGGTAACTTTAGAGTGAGACACTGGTGGGACTGAGAGGGATGGGGAGCAGATAGTGAGGGATGGAGAATGGAATTTGTATAATGACAGCTTTATGTTCAGAATCACTATAATGGGGAAGGTATGACCAGTGAGAATTTGTTGATCATTGCCAAATGCATTTAGAAGAGTTATTAACATCACTAGCGGTTCAACCTCCTAGTATTGTCTTCTTAGGGTGTTTGACAGCTTAGATGAAGGGACCTGTGAGGGATACTGATGGAATAGTGTTTCTCTCCTGTCCCTGCAGGCAGGGCAGATCATAAGATAGCTTGAGGGAGCAGGAAGGAATATGGACCAGCTCATAGCAATAGAATAGCATGTACCTGATCCCCTACTGGCAATAAGAGAGGCCAGGCCAGGAGACTGGCACTAGAAAGAATGTGGTCTCTCTGATACCCAGCAGAGATTTTGCAGCATCATAGCTAAAGTTCAGTCCTTTAAAACAACCCCCGCACCAGTACAGGAGTCAGAACGACATGAGTTCAAATCTCACCTCAGACACTTGACACTCACTAGCTGTGTTACCTTGGGCAAGTCACATAACCCCAATTGCTTCATCCTGGGTCATCTCCAGTCATCCTGATGAATATCTGGTCACTGGATTCAGATGGCTCTGGAGGAGAAGTGAAGTTGGTGACCTGCACAGCCCTCCCTCACTCAAAACAAGGTCAAGTGCACGTCATGTCAACATTTCTCTGATGGCATGGTCTTCTTTGGCAATGATGGACGAATACACATCAGGCTATCAAAGCAAGTTGCAAAGCCTCCTCTGCTTTTCTCAGTACAGAGATGACAGCCAAGAGCAACAAACCCTTATGAAAGGCTTCACCTTTCTCTAACTTTAGGTGGCATCAGAGAGTGATAACTGCCCCTAGAGTTCTTGACCAATGAACTCAATTTTTTTCTGGAACATCAGGAATCGCTAAGCTGAACTGAAGCTTCTCTCAGATGACTGCTTCTAAATGCCCAGCCTCCAACAGAATAGCTTTTCAAGTCCCTTACTGTGTCTTGTCAGGTTTCTCATTCTTTCGCCACTCTGTTCAGTAGCATAAATGACTCCTAGTGACTCACCTTTTACTGAAGAAGTCGCAGCTCCTCCAGTTTTCCATCTTAAATTGATGATTTTTTTTAAAAATCATGCCTCTTCCGTTGGAGAAGTGTATCTTATTTTCTTGGTTTTGTTCTTTTTGGCCATAAAACATGTAGGTACAAATGAACTTGTGCTCCCCCCTCTCCTTTTTCCTTTTCCCTCTCTCTCTCCTTTTCCTCCTACTCAGAGGCTTACATTGTCACTTGAATCATCCAGGCAGGAAAGAGGGAACAAATTGTCTCCTTGGGAACCTTTTGTCTATCTCTTGTTCTAGTTCGGTTGTCAATAAAAAAAAATCACTTTGCCCACCGGCACCCCGCTGAGTGTCAGAGGCAAGGCTTGAATACTCAAGTCTTCTTGATTTCAAGGCAGTCCTCCACCCAAGATGATAGAATTCCTCTCCTGAAAAGAATATCCTATGGAATAATATTTATTATTGTCTTTAGGTGGATAATGAAGCTAAACCCTTTAAGTTTTTTATTTGCCTCCCTAAAGAAAACCTAAGGGGTCAAAAAATTGTATGTATTAGCACACTCTACTTTTAAACTGTGGTTTACTGCCAGGACTGTGTTCAAAGATTTTCCACCTAAGTAGAGCTTGTCAGAACTTGCTCTCCACAGGCATAGCCTTTGAGAACCCAAGATTACTATTTTAATTTTGTAATCACTTCCTTTCATGCATTATATTTATTTATTAAAGTAGGGCTCATCCATGGTGGAATTTCAGTTATTAGGTATAGTCAAATGAAATAATGTATTTGACAGCACATTGTAGGTTTTCAAAGGTACAGTGGTGGCATGAGGGTGAGCATATTGAATGATCCACAAGGCACCAAGCAAGCTAAGTTAGGTGCCCACTAAGTACAAAGTAAGACATGAAGTGCTGAAAGTCTTTGAAGGAGTCTGTCTATTTTTGTGCATTTTTTCCTTCCTTTTCATGCTCTGCCTTCTCCCCAGGTGGCATGAAGCCCAACACTTTGGTCCTTGGATTCTACGATGACGCACCACCTCAAGACCACTTCCTAACAGACCCAGCCTTCTCAGAGCCAGTGGAAGGAGGGGGGCCTGCCCTGGACTCCTTGTTCCCTCCACCAAGAGCACCTGGCAGTCCTCGGGCACTCACCCCCCACGACTATGTGGCCACAGTGGTAGATGCCCTGAAGATGAACAAAAATGTTGTGCTAGCTCGAGGGTGTTGGGCATTGCCACCTGAACGGCTAACCCGGAGCTCTGGGGGTTCCTCCCAGTCTCACCATGTGGATGTGTGGCCCCTTAACTTATTGCGGCCAAAAGGGAGCCCTGGTTATGTGGATGTCTGTGGCCTCTTCCTCTTGCAGATGGCGACTATCCTGAGCATGGTGCCTGCTTGGCAAAGTGCCAGGCTTCGAATCTTCTTGTGTCTAGGACCTCAGGAAGCTCCTGGGACTGGTGAGGCAAGGCTCCGGGTGTTGCTGAGTCAGCTTCGGATCCGGGCAAAGGTTCAGGAGGTAGTCTGGGGTGAAGGAGCCAGAATAGATGAGGGAGAAGATGAGGGGAACTTTGTGAATGGGACCCGTGGTGATGCTGAGGCTGATGCACTCGCCATCAGTGCCAATGCCCTGGTTCGGGCACAGCAGACCAATGGCAGGGCTGAAGGTCCAGGAGGGCCTGACGGGAATCATAGGAAGGAGGGGCCAAGGACAGCCCTTACCTTCCTCTACCTGCCTCGGCCACCTGCCGACCCTGCCCGCTACACCCGATACTTAGCTCTGTTAGAGATGCTGAGCCAGGACCTAGGTCCAACATTGCTCATCCATGGAGTCACTCCAGTCACTTGCACTGATCTTTGATTTTCCTCCTCTTTTTTAGGAGGAATTGAGGGGTGAATGATTAGGTCTAGTTGCCCATCTCAATCCTGTGTTCTCAGTTTGAGATTCCAGGAGGAGGTCAATTTGGGTTTGCCTCTGAGGGCCAAAATCCCAGTAAGGACATTAAATGGATCATTTTAAGGGGCTTAACTTCGATCTCCATTGTGGGAAGGGCCCTTCTACACTGATGAGGATGACTGTGCCCCTTTAAATTACGAATGTGTGTGGAAGGGGACTCAGCTTTCCCACTTCAAACCCACTTTGCTTTCACTTCACTGGTGCCTTGTTAGGAGGGGCAGGTTCTCCTCACCTTGGGCTTCTGTTCTTTAGCCTACCTCACCCTGATCCCTTATTTCTGACATCACTAGCCTCCCAAGGCTTTTTGTATTTTAAATTTTTGTGCTTGCCATGAATAAAAGACCAATGTGTTATGGATTGTCTGGCTGTCGCTGAAAGTGGGAGAAGGGAAGGAGGTTAGGGGAATCCTCATTCTTAGAGTGGCTTTTGACTCCTAAGTACCTGTGGATGTCTGAGAATTGGGGTTTGGGGAAATAGGGCAGGAGGTGGTTGGAGAGTAGGTAAGCTAGTAGACTCTTTCAGTCAGGCCTGGGTTGCATAAAATCCTGAGGAGACCCTGAGATATACAAACTAGCGAAGGTGGGAAGCTGAGTATAGACCAGCCATTTGAGACTTTGGGTAGGTCTTGTGTGATGCTAATTGCCAAACTTAGATTTAGGAAAAAGGCACTAAATAGAGACATCTGCCAGAAACCCTTACTAGGAGCCCAGTAGCTGGGAGAAGAACCCCAGGCGTAGTCTAACTCAGGTAGGTCCAAAGCAGAACCCAATTTAGAAGCAGCCCTATATTCCCTTAAGGGAGGAACTTAGTCACCATATTCAGAACAAGTCAGGCCCTGCCCATGCCATTTTTGGCCCAAGTAAAGTTTGATCTAAGCATACAATTCCCACGCTCAACCAAAATACTAGGGCTAGTGAGCAAACCAAGGAAAACTCCAAATACTGTGAGGAAACACCTTGGTTTGAGAATACCCAAGGGATAAATGTTGAGGTAGATTGTAACCCACAAAAAGTCCAGGTAAAGCCTTCAGGGAAAAAAATGCTCTGGCTACAGATTACAGGAGTGCCTAGGAGATGTTAAAAGAAGTGCGGGGGGGGGGGGGGGGGGGG
>CM053770.1:305928141-305944545 GCA_028658325.1 Potorous gilbertii | reverse complement strand
TTTTTCCCTTTTCTGGGCATTTTCCCAGCCAGTTACTTGACTTCTGAGAGTCGTCTCCACCCCTGGCCTAGATCCGCCCAGCTAGTGCTTGGGGTCTGAGATTCAAATGCTGCTCTCCAGCGTCAGGGCTTTTGGCAACTGGCCTGGCTGCTATTCAGGGTAAGATTAAATCAGGTTCTCAGGTTAGGGCAGGACCACCTCCCAGGCTCACTTCCCTCAGGAGGTTTATGCAGAGACCTTTTGTAATGGAGCTGCTGCTGAGCCTCTGGCCGCTGCTGCCTCTGCCTCTGCCTCCCGAGGGGGTCTGAGTCCCGGAGACACCCCACTCCCCTCTCAGCCCGTCTCTCTCATTGTCCTGTGAGTCTGTGGGTGGGGGGACCTTCACGGCCGCTGGAAATTCCGTCCCTGAAGCCTGCTTGGATCTGCTCGCTCCTCTCAGTGCTGCGTGGCCAGGGCAGGGGAAGGCTCCGCTCCCGTCCAGGTGCGATGGACCTTTGGGGTCATTTTTTCAGGGCTCTCTAGAACAGAAATCTCCTTCGCTGTGTTGCTGCGTGGCTTCCACTGTTCCAGAATTTGTTGGGACTTCTTTTTAGAGGAAATCCATGGGCTGTGGGTTCAGAGCTAGCATAGGTGAGTCTTTCTACTCCGCCATCTTGGCTCCGCCCCCCCAAATCCAAAATTCTTGAGAGAGACCTTGAGAGTGTCCTTGTACTGCTTCTTCTGACCACCATGTGATAGCCTGCCCCATTCGAGTTCTCCATAAAATAGTCCTTTTGGCAAGCATACATTTTGCATTTGAACAACATGGCCAGCCCATCAGAGTTGCATTCTCTGAAGCATAGTTTGAATACTTGGCAGTTCAGCTCCAGCAAGGACTTCAGTGTTTGGTACCTTATCCTGCCACGTGATCTTCAGAATCTTCCTAAGACAGTTCTAATGAAAGCAATTCAGTTTCCTGGCATGGTGTTGGTAGACCGTCCATGTTTCACAAACATATAATAGTGAGGTCAGTAGCCTCTGTAGACCTTCAGTTTGGTAGTCAGTTTAATACCTCTTCTTTCCCAAACTTTTCTTTGGAGCCTCTCAAACACGGAGAGGCAATGCATCCATCAACCTCAATGTCAATGTGTACATTACATCCCTGGAAAGTATACCACCAAGATAAGTGAACTTATCCACAGTACTCAAGGCTTCTCCATTTGTTGTAACCAATAGTTCCACATATGGATGGTGTGGTGGTGGCTGACGGAGTACCTGTTTTCTTGGTGTTAATTATTAGGCCAAAATTAGCACAGGCAGCAGAGAATTGATCTATACTTTGGTACACTCAGGTCTACTGGATTTTGTGTTGTCTGTAAGTATGCACATGTTCCCTGTACCAATAGTGAGTGGAATCATCTTTGCAGATGTTTTTGTACATTTTTATATGTTTTCACTGCAGAGTGAGATTCCCTGCCTGCCGTGGTGATCAGGCCAAGCTTGGGTAAGCAGACAATTTTTAGGGCACCTTTTCTAGCTCCCTTCGTCACACCAGGAGGTGAGCAGTGTGATCCTTAAGACTTCTCAGGTACCAGGGGGCTGCCAAGTCCCACTGCTGCTTCCTGTGAGAAATGACCCAAAGGCCTGGGCTGCCTGTGTGCAGGGTTGTGACTGCAACTCCCAGCAGCACCTGCTGCTTCATCACTTACCTGTCACCACAGGAATTTGAGGTATATTAGTAAAATGGTAAGGGTGATATCTTTTGATTCATGCGTAAATTGGATTTAAGTGAGGCAAAGTTGCACAGAGTTGTCAGACTTACTCTCTCCTCCAGAGTCATCATAGTCCAGTGGCAGGACAGTATCAAGATGACTAGCAATGGTTCAGAATACAGTGGATGACCTTGGTGTCTTTGGTGTCTAACCAAGTTCTAAGTGCTCCACATCGCCTGCTTGAACTGCCTTCATGGCCGTTGGCCCAATCCACCAGGGGAAGTCTTCCTTCACATGCTTGGGGTAGACACGCCCCTAACTCACCAATGGGTTTGAGACCCCTTGGCTACCTCCGATGAAAGATTTATAGACAGGTGAATGCCAGATCAAGTGGGAAGATTCAAGGAGAGTTCAAGGGGGCTCCCAGAGCTTATACCCCCTCAGAATGATGCCCAGAAAGTTATAAAAGGAGGGCATACCCCACAATTCAGCTATACCACCACTACGCCTATATCTTAAACAGGTCAGCAAGAGAGAGGGAGTGGAAAGGGACCTAATTATATAAGACTATTTAGAGCGGATCTAGCAGCCAAAAATTGGAAACTAAGAGATTTTCCTCCTATGGGGGGAAAAGTTATGGTATTTGACTGTAACAGAATATTATTGTGCCATAAGAAATGATGAATTTGACAATTTCAGTGGAAAACTGAGATGATGTCTATGAACAGATGCACAGCTGGAAAAACAATTTATACAATGCCACCATTGTATATAACCAATATACAATAAAGAAAAGACCCCAAAATTTTACATCCTGCTGAATCTCAAACTGTAGTACAAAGCAGTAATCATTAAAATAATTTGGTCATGGTTTAAAACAGGAGAAATCTAACAGTGGAACAGTTTGGGTACACAACACAGAGAAGAATAAACACAGTAGCATCATTTAGGAAAAACCCAAAGATAGGGTGAACTGATGGACTTTAAAAAGTAAAAACAAACACTTTTCAAGAACGGCCAATGTGGGAATGTATTTTGTATGTGTATGAAGACAGTTTTATTTACTTATTTTTTTGTTCAGTAGGGAAAGAATGGGAAGGAAAGATTACCAGTTCGTGTAAGTATGCATGTGTATATATATACACATATTATATATACATATTATATATTTGTGTGTGTGTGTGTGTGTGGGCATATAATGTATTCTTTGTTAAAGAAAGGAAGTAGAAAGCAGAGTGGGGCTGGGGTAGTGCTGGTTCTCTTTTTTTTACTTGTCCAGTTGTGTTTGTCCTTCTCCAAGAGGACCATGACATCAAGGGGATGACAGGACTTGCAATTGACTTGGATTTGAGTGAGGGAGGGCTGCACAAGGTCACCAGCCTCACCGTCTTCTCTTGAGTCATCTGGGTCCAGTGACCTGATATTCATCAGGACAGCTGAAGATGGCCCAGGATGCAATGTGAGACCCTGGCCCTTTCAGGCTAACGCTTTACCACATTCTCACTTTGGGTGAGCTACACCCATTCAATGAATGGACTTCTTTAAGTAGTTGCTCAAGGGATGGCCCCTTTAATCAAAAAAAAAAAAAATCAAACTGGGAGAAGACCCTCTGGGTTCCTGGGTAAAAGAGAAACAGTTACCATTTAGTATTTGGCCAGTGGAAGGAAGGGAATGAAAGAGTGAAGCATGGCAGGCTCTGTGAGATGCAAGGTAGAGGAGAGCCAGGGGCTTGGGCCACTCCTGTGGGTGAGTTGGTGAATCCAAAGAAAAAGGTGTGGAGTTATTATCGAGCCTTCTCAGCCATCCCAAGTCTTCCTCTCTGGGTCTTCTTTCTTCAACTCTGAGCCCAGGCTCAGCCCCCAGCCCCGCAGGACCTCAGCCCCCTTCCCCCAGCCTCCATCCCCAGCTTCCCGCGGAAGCCGCAGAAAGTGGAGCTAGAGGAGGGGGCTCGTTAGAGGGGGATAGTGGGGAAGTCGGGGAGGGGCTGGGGGCTCGGGGGGAGGGGCAGAGGCGTGGAAAGCCCGGAGTCTCAGGCCACCACGTGATCTTCATCACTTAGGAATGCGGTGATGTCACTGGGGGCGTGGCTCTCCCCCAAATTGATGTAGAAGAAAAAAGAGAAGGCAGAAAAAGTTTCTTCTCTCTCGGAGCGGAGCCAGAGTCGGGGTGGAGAGCAGAGAAGGGGGCCACCTCCGTGGGCGCTGGAGCAACGCCACCGCGGAGTTCCCACCCGCTCCTCCACTCGTGGGGAGAGCCGCCTTCCCTGCCATGTCCGGCCCCACCTGGCTCCCCCCAAAGCAGCCGGAGCAGAGCAGGCTCCCCCAGGGACGAGCTCTCCTGCGGGGCACTCCCGGCCCCTCGGTCCACGGAGCAGGTAACGGGCACGTCCAGCCTAGGACCCAGGGAGTGGAGGGTGTCCGATGCCCCCCGAGTCCTCGATTCGCCCCGGCCCGCTGCTTTGCTGGCTTTTCCTACGCCCCTGCTGGAGACCCCAGTGCCCCACCCCCACCCACCCAGCAGGTCTCGCTGCTTCCAAGTTCCTTTCTCTTAGCACCTGGGCTGTGCAGACAGGAAGCCTCGGGGAGCAATGAATCGGCCCCGCACCCCTCCTTCCCTTCTTCCTGGAACCCTGCTTTTCTCTTCCCCTTTCCTGTTCCTTCCTCCTCTAACCAGCGCCCTAACCCCTCTTCGTGTGTAGTCAGTGCCTACCATTTCCCAACAGAGCAAAGTTACCCGGGCCCGGGCCGACCAGAAGAACTGGCCCCAGCCTTGGGGAGATGCCCTGGAGCCTCTCAAAGCCTACAGGTGGGAAGCCGAAGGATTTTGAGATGGGGGTTGTATGTTTGGGTTCCCAGGAAAAGGATCCAGAAACTTCCTCATTTCTTCTTGTCCACAGGGGCTTCGGCCAGACAGGGGAGCCGTACACCTGGGAAGTTTGGATGCAGAAATAGATTCGCTGACCAACATGTTGGCCGACCTGGATAGTAGTAGGGGCCATTCCCCATGTCGTCCAGACAGACAGGTGACTCCCTCCCAGAATCTTCATCATTTGCCTCTGCAATAACATACCCTTGGAAAACAGAAAGATCTTTTCCCCCATAACTTCTACAAGATGTCAAATCCCCTAACCTTTTCCATTTCAGGGCTTTTGGGTTGTGTCAACATACATGAGCATGAAAGAAGTACACGTTGTCAAGGTAGATCCCACTCATCCCACGCTATCTTTATTTCTTTTTTAGGCATGTGAACCTCTTCGGCCCCCTCCCTATCGTTCAGGTTTCCTGAAACCAGGTGGAGGAGTGACCACTCCACCAAGGGTCCCAGCTCCATCTTATGGGGGCCCTACCCCTGCCTCCTATACTACAGCCAGCACTCCAGTTGGCCCTGCCTTCCCGGTCCAGGTGAAGGTGGCTCAGCCTGTGAGGGGGTATGGTCAGTCCTGGCGGGGTGTCCCTCAGGCCTCTAGCCCACCTCCGGCTCCTTACCCTCCTTCAACCAGTTGGGCTGAGTCTTGGGGGGGTTCCTATGAGGGGCACAGAGAGCTCAGGACCAAAGAGGAGAATGTTGGAGCCTCTGGCCCAAGAGGAGGAAGAAGACCAGGAGGATATATACCTAAGGTAAGGAGGATATATACCCAAGGTGAGCCAGGAAGACTGGCCATTGATGGGAAATGGGTGGGAGTGATTCTACAGTAGGGGTGACAAAACCCCTTAAAGAAAAGTTGGGTGACTAGGAGAGAGGGAAGAGGCCACTCAAGGGACCAAGGTGGCCTGGGTTCTTCCACTTTCTTTAGCTATTGTGTTTGAAGACGAGAGAGACCCTGCAGTTGGTTCTTATGGGAGGAACCCTGGATTTGGGGCTAAAGGACCCAAATATGAGCTCCAGCTCTTTAACACTTACTGAGTGATTAAGCACATCCCCTCACTCCAACTTCCTCCTCTTTTACAATGAAGATAATCATATTTGCCTTCTCTACCTTAGGAAATTCAAAAGTGCTATTTATTGTGAATTTTATTTGTTATTATATGGTTCTCTACAATATATAGCTCCTCTTTCTTGGATATTTGGGGGCAGGACTGGGGACAGAGGGGATTGAGTCTCATTCTGGTCCCCTTTTCCCATGCCCCCTAGCAGGCTGCCCCCAGCAGGGCCCCCCCTGAGGAAGAGCTGGAGAGACTAACCAAGAAGCTGGTGCATGATATGAACCATCCACCCAGTGGGGAATACTTTGGTGAGCCAGGTTCTAAACATCTGCATTTTTTTGATGGGGTTGCAGGGATGTTCTGGTACTCTCTAGACTAAAATGGAATCTCTCTTCTTTCTTCCCTTCTCCCCTTCCCCACTCCCTGTCTTGCTCCTTAGGCCGATGTGGGGGCTGTGGGGAAGACGTAGTAGGGGATGGTGCTGGGGTTATTGCCCTCGACCGTGTCTTCCATGTTGGCTGCTTTGTCTGCTCCACATGCCGGGCTCAGCTCCGGGGCCAGCACTTCTATGCAGTGGAGAGGAAGGCATATTGTGAAGGCTGCTATGTGGTAAGTGACAGGAAGTCAAGGTTCAGAGTAAAGGAAGATTTGGGATCAGAAAGAATTGCCAAGCTAGGGAAGTAGATAATTTAGTCCATAAGGGCAGCTAGATCTGAATGTGGACTATGCCAGGTGGGGTACATGTCTTCTGATTATTCCCTATAGGGTTTGAGACTCGGTTGAGTGTCAAGATCTGGGGATCCAGACACTTGGGTTCTGGCAGGGAGTTTGACTGGAAAGTTGACTGTGGGGCTTCTTCAACAGGCTACTTTGGAGAAGTGTTCCATGTGCTCCCAGCCCATCTTGGACCGGATACTACGGGCCATGGGGAAGGCCTATCATCCTGGCTGCTTTACTTGTGTTGTGTGTCACCAAGGTCTTGATGGTATTCCTTTCACAGTGGATGCCACCAGCCAGATCCACTGTATTGAAGACTTCCACAGGTCCTGATGATCCCTGCTCGCTCAGCCTTTCCTTCTCTATGGTCTTAACAACTCCATTCCCCTACCTCCATTCCCCCAAATCTTCACCCCGTTCATAGGGATCATAGAAACCGTATAGTGTCAGAAGAAGCTTGAGAAGCCACCTGGTTCAACCTTTCATTTTCACAAATGAGCCCAGAGAAGTAGGGTGATGTGTCTTAAATCACAGACAGGAAAGTGGTAGAACTAGGTTTTGAACCTGGGTGTGTTACATTCCACGTTGCCATTCTGCCCACCTTTCTTCTATCTGTAGTAATATTTCTCCCCAGAGCCAGTCTGTTTTTCTGGGGTTTGACTTCTCCATCCTCTGTTCCACCTCCCTATGTCCCTTTTATCTTCTGATCCCCTCTCTCAACTCCCTTCTCCACTCTCCCCTCAGGAAATTTGCCCCTCGATGCTCTGTGTGTGGTGGTGCCATTATGCCTGAACCTGGGCAGGAGGAGACTGTGAGGATTGTTGCCCTTGACCGAAGCTTCCACATTGGTTGCTACAAATGTGAGGTCAGTGAGGGCTGGAGGGCAAGAGGTAGAGGGTGGTGAGTTTGGGGAAGGAAGTGGAAGAAGTAGCTGGAAGCAGTGTGAGGGTCCTGGGAGCAGGGAAAGCAGAGGACTGATGGCAAGGTCTTGTCTTCCTGTCCTTTCTTCCTCCTTTTCTCTTCTCTCTTCCCTTCCCTCTCCCTGCCCAGGAATGTGGACTGTTGCTATCATCAGAGGGAGAGTGTCAGGGCTGCTACCCCTTGGATGGTCATATCCTGTGCAAAACCTGCAGTGCTTGGCGAATCCAGGAGCTCTCGGCCACTGTCACCACCGACTGCTGAGATTCTCCACAATCATGACCTGCCAGCATGCCCTCTTTACATCCCCCTACCCATCGTGGTCCCATTTACAATTAGATGCTAAGTCCCATGCCCCTCACTCCCAATCTTCACTACATAATTGCTGAGCCCCAGGACTGCTTCCCTGGCCTGTGAGGGGAGTTGGAATTGCTGGACTGAGGAGGTGGATTGTTATCATACAAGGGAGAGGTGCAGAGGAGGCTGGTGGTGCAGTGGTTGAGCCATAGAGGGAAACAGCCAAAGGGCTAGATACTTGGTTTCCAGGGTTATTCACACTTGGGTTCTGGGAGAAAGTAGAACTGGAAAACTGATCCTGAGATGATCCTGTTTGGGGAAGAGTGCTACCCTGGAGGGAAGTGTTTCATGGCCTCCAAGCTCATCTCATCTTTTGGGCCATGGAAATGGCCTGCCTCCTTAGCTATTCATTATGCAACAGAGGCCTTTCTCTAAAGTAAATCTTTCAAGGCCACCAGGTCTGGCAATGCAAAGGAGTAGGGAAAGTCATAGTGACTTCACTTAATCACAGACTCCCAGGGTTAGAATGGAATTCAGAGGGCATCTAGTTCAACCTTTACCTCAATCATCTATCTGGTCAACAAGTATTTATTAAGTATCTATTATATGCTAGACATTGCGGTAAGCATTAGTGGAATCAACATACAAACTATAGACAGGTTAAGTTTGAGATAACCAACAGAGGAAATGCCCTAATATTAATTGGGGATTAGGAAAGACTTCTTGTTGAAAGTGGGATACCTGGGACTTCAGGGAAACCAGGAAGTGGAGATGAGGAGGGAGAGACTTGCAGTCATGGGGCACTTGTAGTGCCTGTGAATGGGCACTGAGCAGGGACATGAAGTGTTTTGTGTAAGAAAGAGCATGGAGGTCAGTGTCATTGGACCACAGTTCTTGGGGTGAGTAAGGTAAAGAAGATTGAAAGGTAGAAGAAGGCTAGGTTGTGAAAGGCTTTGCCAGAGGATTTCATATTTCATTCTGGGGCTGATAGGGAGTTCCTGCAGTTTATGGAGCAGAGGAGTAACATGGTTGGATCTGTACTTTATTGACAGTTGAGTGGAGGGTGATTTGGAGTAGGGAGAAACTTAAGGCAGAGACCAACTTGAAGGTTATTGTAATGGTCCTCAACAACAAATTCCTCCATAGCATCACTTAGAGTAACGCCTGGCATATAATGGGTACTTAATAAATGTTTTTTTGTTTGACTGATGCCTGACAAGAGGCCATCCAACCTTTGCTTGAAGACTCCCATTGAAAGAGGAAACCACTATCATACCAGCCTTTTTGGAGAGCTTGGATTGTTAGGAAGCTTTTCCTTATATCTGGCACAAATTTGCCTCTTTTGGGACTACCATTCTTTGCTCCTATTCTGCTGTCCAAGACCAAGCAGAATAGTTTGGAAAGAATACTGAATTAGGAGTCAGGGGACAAGGGTTTAAAATCTAGTTTTACCACTTTGTGACTGCAAATAAAACACTTGAACAAGACAGCCTTCAGTATCCTTTGCCACTGTAAATCTATTATCCTAAGTCTAAAGAAGGCAATCATGTTACCCTGTCTTCTCTTCTTTGGCTAAATAGCCCCGATTCAAGTCCTTATGTGGTAGGATCATGAGGCCCCCTCGTTCTCCTTCCCCACCATTCTCTGACATTCAACTTCTCCATGTCCAAGTTGCCCTAAAAGAGTGATACATTCCCAGTAGTTGTATTGAGCTCCTTAAACCCCTACTTCAAGTTTACTTTGCCGCCTGAGAAAGAGATAATTCCCATATTCAAAATGGAAGTTTTTCTAATCACAGGAGAAATCAAGAGTTTCCTAGGGGTTGGGGTCAATGTTCCCCTCTTTTCCTCACAGCCATTCCCCTCCTCTCCCAGGATATATGGATTCTCTGTGTCAAGATGCTGACAAGGATAAGTTTATAACTAGCTAATTCATAATTTTATGAGTAAGACAGAAATATGGATAACCCTTTAAAGAGAGTTTGAGAAATGTGGCCTTGGGGGTGCAGGTAGAGAAAGGAGGATTTTATGGAACAAATAAAGAAATTTTGTGATTGGGATGACACATGGTTCAGTGGTAGCACAAAATGGTGGTGGGAAGGTGAGATGGAATAGCTGTGGCATGCCAGTCACACATTACCCTCACTTCAATTGCCAGGCAGCCCCAACCTCCTCCCTTCAATAAGGAAAATCTTGGTCAGACATCACAGCCAATATTTAAGATTGAAGATGGTACTGTGAAACACTCTGCCCCTCTCTGCCCTACCATGTATACTCTGCTAGGTGTGGGGAACAATTCTATCTCCACTACATTAGGGTGGGAGTATTTCCAAAGAAATTAAATCCTGGAGAGAAGCACTGAAGGGAAGGGGGATGATGACCACAAGTTCTATGAAAAATAGGCATCTATTGGATTTCCAATAAAACTTGTTGCTTGGAGAGGGTGAGGGGTTGGTGATCAAGAATGGGTGAGAGGAACTACTTCATGAAGAGGGGACCTCTACAAGAAAGTATGCAAGAGGTAAAGTTTAGAGTATTCTGAGGGAATGCACATGAGAATGGAAAGTTTGACTGAAGAGACTTCCTCCATTCCAGCTGGATTTCTACGACAGTGATCTCCCTTGCTCCCATGTATGAGCTTTGTCTTTCCATGTGTATCTGGATATATTCTCTTTCCTGGAATTGGAAGAGGGATGAGGCATGGGAGGAGGATCTAGCTACTCCATGGCTTCCCACATGGGATGGAGTCTGGTTCTAGTCAGGGCTGTGTATTAACTCAAGTCCCTATGCCTTGTATTTAGGGTGGTGCTGATTAGCATCTACTCCATTGTTTTATTCATACTCCTACCTACTCTTAGGAAAACCAAATGATTTGCTTGCAATGAGTGAGAGCCAACCTCAGCCTCTGAGCAGGAAGTTTGCATCAGAGAGCCCTTCTACCCTCCTCCCACATAGAGGAGTCACTTGAGGAAGGAAGGAAGGAATTTTGAAAACCTAAAATTCATTAATTCTATAAGCTTCTGCCTGCTAATGGATAACAAACTTGTCTTTGCCATAAGGAAAGCCCCTCATGACCCTTTGCCAATGCTATGTGCTGCTTAAGCTGATCAATCCCTTGGCCCAGGAGGAGGAACTGAGTACTTGCTCCCAGTAGTTTCTGCAAGCTCTGCTAACATCATTCATCTATCCCTTTGAAATTCATGCCATTCTCTTTGGAGAGAGTAACAAAACTGACCTGTGAGACTTTTTGGTTGTTTGTTTTAGTTTTTACAAAATTAACTCTTTGTATCTTTTTACTTTATTTTAAGGTCCACATTCTCTCCCTTCCACATTTTCTTCCTTCTCCCCCCAATTAAGAAAGCAAGAACAAAATTCATTATAAACATGTATAAACAAATTACAGTATTTGCCATGTGTGTTTGTGTGTGTGTATCTCTCTCTCTCTCTTTCTATATATATATATATATATCTCAATCTGTGCTCTTGATTCCATGACCTCTCTGAAGGTGAGTAGCATATTTCATAATGAGTCCTTTGGAAGTGTGGTTGGTCATTGCATTGATCAAAGTTCCTAAGTCTTTCAAAATTGTTTGTCTTTACAATATTATTGTTAAAGTATGAATTGTTTTGGTTCTGCTCGCTTCATTTTGCATCAGTTCCAACAAGTCTTTCCAGATTTCTTTGAAACTATTCTTTTACCATTTCTTGCAGCACAGTAGCATTCCATCACATTCACGTAGCACAACTGAAAGATACCCCTTATTTTGCAATTCGTTGCCATCATAAGAAGAGCTGCTATAAATATTTTTGTGCTTTTTCTCTTTGATCTAAACCAATCACTGGAAGTTTCCAGTATAGTGTCAGTTTCATTCATTCATTCATGCTAACATCCTATAAACCTCTCAAATTGATTAAAGAACTTGATATCTATAAAAGGAGTGACATATAAACACTTTTTCATACCTCCTTTATATTGAATGGTCTCTATAATTTTAGGTTTATTCGGAGCCCATAAACTCCAATGGCTCCCTATTACCTCCAAAATCAAGTATAAAATCCTCGTCTTTGCATTCAAAATCCTTCATAAGCTGGCCTTCCTCTCACCTTTTCAATCTTCTTACTAGATAATAAATTGATAATTTAAATAAACAACTCCATTGGAAAACTACAAACATAATATACCATATTAATCACAATAACTAAAAATCACATGATTATATCAATAGTTAAAGAAAAACTTTTTTTCAGAGATTGGGTAAATGTATTATTTTAATTCTCTTGTTCTGATAATCTGAGTATTTTACTTTTTGTGATTGTTCACCTATTTAATTTAAATTACTATTTTTGCCAGCATATAATTGAGCAACTTCTAGCAATTTTACATTTTCCTCTTCTTTTGTGGTAATTTTTTTCATTTACTTTTGATTTTGGTAATTTAATTTTCCTTTTTTTTTATTATCAGATTAGATAATGATTCTATTTTGTTGCGGTTTTCTCTTCAAAAAATCTACTCCTGATTTGTTTATTTGCCATTTCAGCAGCTTTTATTGAAACATTTATTTCTCCTTTGATTTTCTGAATTTTTACTTTGTGTTTTAATTAGGTTTAAAATTTTATTGGTGTTATAGTTGTAAACTCAAGTAATTGATCTTAATTCTTTCTTTTATTAATGAATGTGTTTAAACATATTTTCCTCTAAGGACTGTTTTGGCTTCATTCCAAAAGTTGCAGAATGTTGTCTTATTGTTGTCATTTTCTTAATGAAATTCCCTATTGTTTCTGTGATTTGTTATTTGACCCACCAATTCTTTATAATTAAATTATTTGGTCTTCATTTAAATTTGAATTTTTTTTCTCCAAAAGCCCTTTGATGAGCATAATTTTTGTTGCATTGTTGTTGCTGCAAGATTTTTAAAAATTCCACTTTCTACATTTGTTTATGAGGTTTTTGTGACCTAACACATGGTCAGTTTTTGTAAAGGTGTCATATACAACTAAAAAAATACGCATACTGCTTTCTGTTCATGTTCTGTAATTCCCAGATTTATCCCATCTAAATGTTCTACAACTCTATTTGGGTCCTAAACTTTAAAACATTTTCTTTTTCATCAGATTTTTCTAGGTCTCAAAGGAGCAGACTGGAGGGATCCTTACCTATTATAATTTTACTGAGTGATTCTCCCTATAATTCAATTCAATTTTCTTTGAAATATTTGGATGCTGTACCATTTGGTTCATAGATGTGTTACGTAGGAACTGGATGTATGATTTAATTGATTCCTTCACTGAATAAGGAAATTCTCCTTTGCTGATTCAGATCATTATCTCTGTCACCTATAGTCTTAGAGAGTTGTTTAGAGCTCTAATAAGTTCAATAAATAACTTGCCTGGAGTCACACAGCTGCTGTTTCAGGGACAGAACTTGAGCCTAGCTCTTCCCAAATTTGAGACTGGCTTCCTAGCCACCATGCCACACTGGTTCATTTTAAAGTTTCAGTTTAGCTCTGAATGCTTGAAAGTCCTCTCTTCTATTAGAGATCTATTTTTTAACTTGTAGTATTATTCTTAGTTTCTTATAGTAAGGTATTTTTGTTTTTTAATAGCCCTTCTCAGGGTACTCCCCCAATTTATGCTTATACTTGTGGGTTAGGTGTTCAGAAAATGGCTAGGGACGGTTGTGTTTCTCCTTAAGTGAGCCAATTTATTTAATTAGCTTTTAACATTACCTAGTAAGAACAGTTGGTACAAAATATTACTCCTTCTCCCCACCCTCCAAACTTGGAGTTCATTCACTTTACCATAAATAAAGACAGAATCCATAGAAAGAATGGTTTCAAACTCACACACGTAGAATGCACATGTGGCAAAAGGTAATCCACCAATCCTAGCACTGTATAATCTGCAAGTACTTTCTTTCTTCATAGAGTCCTCACACAGCTCCCCTTAGGTGCAGTGTCTCTTTTGGGTGGGCCACCCAGCTGGACCCTCAGAATCTACTCCTTTCTTGAATCCTTAATAATACTCTACAGTGAGGGGCCGTGGTCCTTGAAGATGCTCCTTCCCTTGGATGGCTCTCTGTATTTATGTTTGTCCTCAGGTGTATATCTCTGCTGCTCGCTGGATACATTGTCCAGAAATTCTGATAACATAGCCAGTGGACTGAGGTGATGGTAGTAACAAGGAAAGAACATCTCTCTCCTTGCTTCCCTCTCTTTTAAGTGCAAAAGTCTCCTTTCCATAACAGACTCCAAATCCCAAGCTTGATTCCTACTGCAACTTCTGTATTAAAAACCCTCCTGAGGTGTTAACTAGTTTGTTTGTTCAGTCAATATCTCTCATTTTTGATCCTAGCAATCCCTCATAAAGGGATCATAGGTTATTGTCACATCTTGTTTACCCATTAAACCTCATCATCTTGTGTGATCACATCAATTGAGTTGGGTTCAGGGAAAGGGGATGGAAATTATATTCCTTACCTCAAAGACAATTCTTATTTTTTGCCTATTGCAATTCAAGATTTTCTCTTCTTTAAGTGTTTGCTGCCAGGTTTTTTGTGATCCTGACTATAATTCCTTTGTATTTGAGGACTCAAAGCATTAAAGAAGGGAGGAAGCATTTATTAAATGCACCAATACTAAGCACTTTACACATATGTTATCATTTGTCTCTCACAACAGTTAAGTGACATGTTCAGCTACCACATGTCTGAGGCAGGATTTGAACTCAGATCTTCCTGATTCCATGCTTAGCACTTCCTTATCCACCATGCCACTTAGCTCCTTTGCAATACCATACAAGTGAAAGCAGTTCTCAGTCATCCATGGAAATCATCAATATATGATACTTTGGGGACAGACATCTTTTCTATTGTAACTATTTGTATCTTATGAAAATCCAAAGTTTCATGCCAGGAGATATTTGCACCAAATCTAGCATGATCCTAGTAGAAGCTTCAGGTCTACCAGGATATCCCAACCATTGTTATCCTTTCAGCTTATATTAGGGGAAGCTGGGCTGGATAATGGTTATATTCTTGCATGAGATAATTTGCCAAAGGAGAATGTAGATAGTTTACAGTAAAAAAAAAAATAGCTATGCAAGTTTGGAATTGGGACGCAATGTTCCTCTAATGCATGTTATCATGCATTTTCATAAGCAATTCACCAAATTCCCCTATGGTCTGGCAGCAAATAGAGCATACTGTGCATGGGTTGAGAACTGAACCTTCATTGGCCAGTTGACCAATACACATATTTGCTTCAATGTCAAACAGGAAATGTTCCAGATACAGTATAAGGTATATACCTTATGTATATAGGCCCAGGAAAGAGTGTAGAATCCCATTGTTGGTAAATTAAACATATGAAAATATTTAAAATTCACTGCCATCACAGTTTGAAAATCCAATTTAAAAAGATCATATCTGACTCACTTTTTAATCACAAATTATCTTTTTATCTTCAACACAAATTGCAGAAAACAGAAAGAATTTTTTATTTTATATTTTTCAGTTTTACTCTCCTTCTATGACTGGCCAGATTAAAAAGTAGTAAAAAAAAAATATGGTCACTGTTTAATTAGATGATTTAGGGAAGTTTAATTATTGAAAAGTCTTTTTAAAAGTTTAAATTTTAAAATTATTCCAATTTAATTAGTAGCTGTTTCCCTTTTGAACTGAGGAAGTCTTGGTCTCCTTATTTCCTCATGTACCAGGATTCACTCAAAATATAAATAAATAAAAATAAAACCACACAAGTAAAACATTAAAATTAATTCAGATGTGTTTGACTCTATCATTAAGAGGGAGTAGGCAGAAGTAATGTTATCTTCTGTTTGTTTCAGCATTCCATTACTGACCTTGGTAGTCTCTAAGTAGTAAATTTGGTATTCCTTTGGAGCTGTTTTGCAGAAAAAATATAGTTTTGTTTTAAACGGACTGTGAAAGATTTTTTTTCTATGCAACTTTTAGGTTAATCCTTTCTCCCTACTAAACGAAGAATCTAAGCTAAGCTTTGCTCTTTTTTTAAAAAAATAGTTACTAATCTCACCCTCTTATGGTGTCCTTTTGCAATTATGACAAAAGTTTGGAGAGATGCTTTTGGGAAGGAAGACGTCATTTTTATTTTTCAGAGCCATACATTTAGAAGGGGTGGAGGTTTCTTTTTCTTTTGTTTTGTTTTCCTTCTTTCCTCCCTCCCTCCCTCCTTTCCTTCCTTCCTTCCTTCCTGTGGATTGCTTGTAAAAATGCACTGATGTTGCTGTAATAACCTCAACAATGAAGTATGATTCCCACACTCATAACATTCCAAACATCCTGGAAGATAGTCTTTTCGGATGCCAGCGATTAAGTTTTGTAAAAGAATTGGTTGAATTGAGTTGTCTGGGTTTTGGATGCCAGAATGTGTCTCAAAAAACTTCCAATAGGGGGAAGGAGCCAAGATGGCAGAGTAGAAAGACTCACATATACTAGCTCTGAACCCACAGTCCATGGATTTCCTCTAAAAAGAACTCCCAACAAATTCTGGCGCAGTGGAAGCCACGAAGCAACACAGTGAAGGAGATTTCCATTCCAGAGAGCCCTGAAAAACCGATTCCAAAGGTCCATCGTGCACTGAATTGGAGTGGAGCCCAGCCCTTCCCTGGCTGTGCGGCACCAGCACATCCGAGCAGGCTTCAGGGACTGAACCTCCAGCAGCCATGAAGATCCCTCCACCCACAGATGCACAGGTCAGTGAGAGAGACGTCTGGCCAGGCTGAGAGGGGAACGGGGTGTCTCCATGACTCGGGCCCCCTCAGGAGGAAGCAGCAGAGGCAGCAGGTGGCCAGAGGCTCCCAGAGCAGGCAGGAGCTCGGCAGCAG
>CM053770.1:305877831-305927641 GCA_028658325.1 Potorous gilbertii | reverse complement strand
GACACCATTTGGGATTTTCTTAGCACAGATACTTTTGACAGACGAGGAAACTGAGGCAATCAGAATCGACTCGCCCCGGGTCACACAGCTAGTGTTCGAGGCAGTATCCGAACGCACGAAGTTGAACGTCTTCCTATTTACAGGCCCAGTGCTCTATCCACTGCGCCCCCTAGCGGCCCAACCTGGCATCCAAATAGAATAATACTTGCTCCTTCCCCTCCCCCATTAGATCGTAAGCTCCTTGAAGTCAACAACTGTGTCATTTCTCATCTCTGAGTCCCAAAAAGCTTAGCGCCGAGCCTCGTCCACTACGCGTGCCAGGAACGTTAGACGAACCGAACCGAAGACGGAACAAATATGCTACGCCTCGGCATCCCTTTGCCCCTTCTCCAGGCACTTCCGCCTCCGTCCATCCGGGAACTCTCCGCCCAGGGCCCCGAGAGCGGCGCATGCGCTGACGTCGACGTTGACGCCGACGCCACAGTCGCTCCCAGCAGACCCTGCAGAAGGAACGGCGCGCGCGGACTCGGCCGTGAGCTGTTTTCGTCACGTCGTAGTTCTGACCCTCCTGCCCTCCCTGTCGCCCCCGCGCCCCTAATTGCCCCGCATCCCCCGGCTGGGTTCCCGCAGACCCCTCTCCCGCCTTGTTTTCCGCCCCCCTTTCCCCGATTCCCTCAGCAGTAGCAGGGATAAAGGACTTGACGCGGCTGCCGCCAAGCCGAGCCGCCTTCGTTTGCTTTCGAGTGAAGGCAGAGGCTGGCCTGGCCTGAGGCGGGCCTGAGGTGAGGAGGGGCTGGGTTTCCGAGGCGGTTCCTGGGTTGCGGGGCGTTTCCGTTCCTTCCCCCTCCATCCCTTGTGGGGCCTCGGTTACCTGCCCTGCTGCGGGAGTGTCGCTTTCCTGGCCCCAGAAGATGGGGGATAGTGCAGGACCTAATTACATTCTCTGCCCCCTCCCCCCACCCGGTCACCTTCCTGGGTGCTCTCTGAAAGAACTTGGAAGACTACTTTATAAGTATCTCTTATGGTTGGTGGCTCCGAGCTGGAGGAGTACGTTCTGGATGAGGTCCAGGAGCGCAGAGCACAGCTTGGGGGAGGGGGGAGGGGGGGTGTTCGTGTGTCTGTATCTGTTTGAAGGCCGAAGAGATTAAAGCTTGGAAGCTGTGGAGAAGATACCTGGAAGATCTCTGAGTGGAACTCATCGTTCTTGGAAAGAGAGATGTCTGAGGGAACAGGAGCTAGTTTGCATCGTTGGGGAGGGAGATAATTAAGGAGCCTTGGTTAGGGATGTTATTGTAAAGTTAACTGAACTCTGGATTTAAAGTGGAAAGACCTGAATTCTGGTTGTCTGCCGCGATAAGGATTTGGCTTTAGTCTTATCTATAAGAGGATTGGGCTAAATAATCTCCAACGTCCTTTTATCCTCGCGTCCCTTTCACCTCTAATCTGTGATTACAAAGTGATTTTTTTAGAGTTGAGCTAAATAATCACCACGTTCCTTTGTCTCTGGGTATCTTTCAGCCCTAAATTGATGATAAAATCTATGATTTTACCAGGATTAGGGGTGATGAGTCTTAGAGGGTAATTGAAAATAACCCTGGACCAAAATTCTGAAAGTTTGGTTACTTCCTTTTTAGCCATTCTTTATCAAGGTAAGTATTTTGCAAACTTAAAGGCTGCATAAAGTCATTTTTTTTTCTCTGATGAGGGAAGGACTTGGGAATGTAAGGGTAGCTTTGGGTAGCTTGTTGGTAGTAGGGCCATGGCAGGTTCTCTTGAACATGTGGAAGAATATTATTAGAAAAGAGTAGAAACCTAAGGGACCCTCCTGATGGAGGGAAGGAAAAGGAAGAGAAATTGTCTTTTTAGATAAGATGAGCAGGAGTGGGGCAAGGAATGTTAGAGATGTATAGGGGAGCAGTGGCTGTCTAATGGGGGGGGAGGCAGAATGGGGAAATTGACTTGGGTAGGTCTAGAGAGGGCAGTGTTCTATACTCCCTTCTGCCTGGTGACAAAGTGAATGTGGCTCTTCTAGGGATGGAGCACTTGGCCTGCATTTAGGAGGAGTGCAAATCTAGCCTGAGATGCTTACTAGTTGTTGTTGGGACGATCGATTGAAGTAATATTTGTGAAGTACTTAGCATAGTCTCTGGCATGAAGTAGGAGCTATAAAGCTTATTTCCTCCCCTTTTGTTTACTACCAGGTGCTTCTGGTCACTTTCCAACTTCTGCTATGGGTGACAGCGATGATGAGTATGACCGCAGGCGAAGGGACAAATTCCGAAGAGAACGAAGTGATTATGATCGTTCAAGGGAAAGAGATGAGAGAAGGAGGGGTGATGACTGGAATGATCGGTAAGATAGTCCCATTCTTTTATATAAATATTTTCATTATGAATTTAATCATCAAAAACCTTTCAAACATATATATTAAATGTATTTTATTATGTGCTTATTAAATGTATATTAAACCAAACTTTTCTTATGTACAGTTTGATTTTTTTTTAAGCATGGTTAACAAATTAATGTTTTCTGATGGATTGTCTGAAGTTTATTTTCTTTGGTGTATTTTTTCTGGTTTATTGATTTTCCTTCTTATGGGGGACATCCCAGTCACTTCCCATTAAAGTTTCCACAGATCATTCTTGTAACATAAGCCTAGTCTAACAACTCATTGGACATCTCTGAAAATGTATGTTCATATCCAGACTTCTAGCTCATGACCAGGTCTGCGAAGTAATGATTGGTCACTGCAATGGTCAGAATTCTAAAGACTTTTCATTGTTGTTTTCCTTTACAAGGTTGTTACCGTTGTTTTCCTGGTTGTTTACTTTCCTCTCCATCTGATCATATAAGCCTTTCTAAAGTTTTTGGAATTTTCGTACTCATTTTTTACTATGTGATAATAGTCTGTTACTTAGTTATATTTCATTCCTCAGTTAATGTTTTCAGTTTTCTCCCACAAAATGTGATGTTTTATATGTGTGTGTATGTATGTATGTATATTATATACATGTATATAATATATATTACATATATGTATATTATATATATGTTTTACATTTGGTCCTTATTTTCAATGTTCTCTTTGAGAGAATATGCCTTGTAATGAATGGTATGATTGAGGTCAAAAGGTATGTCCATTTAATATTCCAAGTTATTTTACAGAACATTTGGACAAATTCATAGACCTAATAACAGATTCATCCACAACCCAACAAGAATAGTCTCATTTTACCATTTTTGTTTTGTCATCTTTGCTAATATAATGGATATATGGTGAAAAGTCTGAGTTGTTTAAATTTGTATTGCTCTTATTGTTTAAAATCGTTGTTTGGGTTTTCCCACCATACTCTGCTAAGGTTTTGCCCCATGTTTTAGATCTGAGCATATCTCTCAATGGGGTCAGGAGGAAGCCTTGGGGATTCTGAGCATCACATGTATGTTACTGCTTGAGGTAGAGAGAATGCTGGACCAAAGGTCTGAACTCATCTCTGCCAGAGACTACTGCTCTCTTTTTTGTCAGACCCACTTTTTCTTTCCCCTTTCTCCTCCTACTTCTGCCCTCCCTTTCCCTTTTCTTTCCCCTTTTCTCTCCTACTTTCCTATAGGGTAAGATAAATTTCTATACCCAATTAAGTATGTATGTTATTCCCTGTTTGAGCTCAATATGATGAGAGTTAGGTTCAAGTAATGCTCACCCCACCCTTTTCCTCAACTGTAATAGTTCTTTTATTTCTCTTCATGTGATATAATTTACCCCATTCTGCCTCCCCCTTCCCTTCACTCAGTGCAATCTTCTGTCATCCTTTTTTTTTTAAACACCTCATTAAAGTCAATTTATACTTGCACCTTCTATATGTACTCCTTCTAACTGCCCTAATGGAGCTTAAACTTTGCAAGTCTCATCTTCTCATGTGGGGATGTATGTGGTTTAAACTTATTGAGTAACTTAATGTTTTATTTTTTTCCTGTTTACTTTCTTATGCTGGTATTTGAAAATCGAATTTTCTGTTCAGCTTTGGTCTTTTCATCAGGAAAGTTTTAGAGTTCCCTATTTTATTGAATATCCACTTCTTTCCCCTGAAAAATTATGCTCAGTTTTACTGAGTAGTTGGTTCTTGGTTGTAATCCAAGCTCCTCTGCCTTCTGGAGTATTGTATGCCAAGTCTTCCAGTCCTTTAGTGTAGAAGCTACTGAGTCCTGTGTAATCCCAACTGAGGCTCCTTGATAGTTGAGTTGTTTCTTTCTGGCTCCTTGCAGTATTTACTTGACCTGAGAGTTCTAGAATTTGGCTACAATATTCCTGGGAGTTCTCATTTTAGGCTCTTTTTCTGGAGGTGATCAGTGGATTCTTTCAGTTACTGTTTTACCTTCTGGTTCTAGGACATCAGGGAAGTTTTGCTTTTTTTAGTAATTTTTTATTTTAAGCTTAAATACAAAATAAAAAGAGAAAAAACATTCCCATGTACATCACAGTACATAAAAGAGGATTCAATATAAAAGAACACATTTCCATTTTAAGAAAACCTATATAATTAATACTACACATTGTTTTCAGAGCTGCCCAGCTTTTGTTTGCTTCCTTGTTCCCTGCTATGCACCTTTCATTTTATTTTTCTTCCTCCCTCCCTTCTTTCTCCACCTCACCCTAAAGAAGACTACATTTAAATGTGGATATATGGACATATACAGATATCTATCTGTATACATACACATATATGTAAGACTGTACTGTGCTTATTTCTATTTGTTACCTGTTTCTCTAAAGGTGGAGATAGCATCTTCATAATTTCACCTTTTTCTGAGTCAACCAGCTCACCATTTCCTATGCCACAGCAGCGTTCCAATTTCAATCATATCCTATCTCAGAGATTGTTGGTGAAAGATTCTACCTCCTCTACCATTTTCTGCATTTCTTCTATTAGTGGCTGCATAGATTATATTTATACAAAAAATTTAATTTAAAATAATCAAAATTATCCATTTTGCACTTCAGCAATACTCTCATCTTATGTAGTTTAAAGTCTGATACTACTGAATCCGCTTTCTTTATATCTTTTTTTTCCTGGTATCTTTGAAGTTCCTGACTTTTTGTTCTCCCAAATGAACTTTTTTTTTTTTCTAACTCAGTAATTTTTTTGTAATTTAATTGGGATGGCATAAAATAGATTAGTTTAGATGAAATTGTCATTTTTTATTATATTAACTTTACCTACTCTTATACAGTAAGTATTATTTCAGTTATTTAGATCTGACTTTATTTGTATAAAGCGTGTTTTGTGTTTGTGTTCATAAAGTTCCTGTGTCTGTTTTGTCAGGCATACTCTCAGGTATTTTAAATGGTCTAGTTATTTTAAATGGTCTAAAACAATACTGCACAACATTGCTGACATAAAGTATAGTTTCCCTCTTTTTCTTTTAATTAAATGTATTTTAGCTTTAACTTTGAGATCATAATTACTACCCCTGCTTTTTTTTTTAACATAATAAATTCTACTCCTGACCGTTATTTTAACTCTGTGTGTATCTTTAATTTTTATTCTGTTTGCTGAAAGCAACATAATTTTGAATTCAGATTTTTAATTTATCCATTTCCATTTTATGGCTAAATTCATTCCATTCCACTTGTGTATTTTCCTTCTCCCTATTTTTCCTCATTATACTTTTCATCCTATTTACCCTATCCCTCCTCTCTCTTCTACTTTACTTCTACTTGCTACCTTGACTTCTTATTCCTTAACCTACCCATCCCTCCAAGAATTCCTCCCTTATCCTTTTCCCCCCACCTCTGCCCTATCCCCTTGGCCTCTTAATTTATTTCTGAATTTAGAAGACTTTTATACCTTTCTAGTTATATGTTTTGTCTCACCTATTTCTGATCAGTAAATTTCCAACACTACCCGCCCCACCACGAGCTTCTTCTATGTCAGTTTTTATTTTTATGCCTCATTTGTATGAGATAATTACTTTTTATCTCCCCCTACACAGTTTTATTTTTTTAGAATCATCTCATCATCCTCAGCTCATCTAAACCTTTCTTTCAAACTACCCAAATACATAATAATCACAGTCGTAAAAGAACTGATAATATTTTCACATATAAGAAGAAAACAGTTTGCTATTATTGAGTCCCTTATAACTGATCTTTAATCTTTCTTTACCTTATAGTTCTCCTGGATATTAAATGTCAAAACTTCCCTTAAATTCTGCTGATTTTGTCACAAATACCTGAAAGTCTTTCAGTTCATTAAATGTCCATTTTTTTCATTCAGCATTATTTATACTTAACTTTATTGTATAAGTTACCCTTTTGCTCTGTGAAATATAGTATTTAACCACAGTTCTTCATTGTAGTAGGTTTTGTGTAATTCTTATTGTAGTTCTGTGATATTTAAATTATTTTTTCTTGTTGCTTCCATTATCGTCTCCTTAACCTGTGAGCTTTAAAATTTGCCTGTGATATTCCTGTGAATTTTCCTCCTGGGATTTCTTTCAGGTAGTGATTGGTGGATTTTTTCTGTTTCTGCTTTGCCTTCTTGTTCTAGAACTTTAAGGCAATTTTCTTGGTAATTTCTTGTAATATTGAACCAAAATTCTTTTTTTTTTAATCATAATTTTCAGATAGTCCAACTATTATTGTTTCTCCTCCATCTGTCCTCCAGGTCAGTTGTTTGTTTAGTGAGATGTTTCACAATCTCGTCTATTTAATTCCTTTGATTCCATTTTATTATTTCTTGGTGTGTTAGAATGTCATTAACCTCGTTTTGCTTCATTTTAGTTTTCAAGGAATTCTTTTCTTAAATTTTTGATTCTCTATTTCAAGTTGATTGACTTTCTTTTCATAATTTTCTTGCTTTTCTTGGATTGCTTCCATATTTTCCCTAATTTTTCCTTGATCCCTCTTATTTTTTAATGTATTTTAAAATTTCATCTAAGAACTCTTTGTGTTTGGGACCATTTGACATTTTTCATTGAAAAAGGAGTGGCTTTTTTAGCTCCATTATCTTCCTCTGAATATGAACCCAGATTTTGTTCTTTCTCCTTTGCTTACTCATTTTTATTTATTTTTGTTTTATTTTGCTTTTAGCAACCATTAGTGTCATCAAGTTCTAGTCCCAAGGAATGGGGAATGATGCTTCAAGTCTCAGGTCCTTCTTACTGTTATTTTCTAAGGGGTGTACCAGGGCTCAATCCCTGTCCTTTCCATTCCTAAACCATCACAGCTAGACCCCCCCCCCAGCTATACTGCCCTGAAAATGGTCTTGGTCCCTGCACTCCCTCTGGTGGTTGCAGATTATAGCTGTCCTCTCTGCCCTGGAACTGAAATCAGGGATTCTGCTCTCCTGCAAGTACCCACAACCAGCTGATCTCTACCCCTCTGCTACTGAACTCACAGGTTAATGCTAGGTCCTTTTCCCCTGCAGCAGCAGTTTAGGACCAGCCCTGGTAAGTATAACTGTGTTTCGTGCTTCTCAAAAGTGGAAAGTCCTTCAGTCTTCTCCTTCTCAGTCTTCAGATCCCACCCCATTGTCTGTGAGATGAAAGTTTCTAAGGCTGGGGCAGCCTCCCAACCTCAGCTGCCCTCAGGGCAGAGTTGGTTTGGAGGTCTTTGCATTTCACTCAGGCCTAACATCTACTCTTGGAAGTCAGATCTTTCCTAGGGTCTTCCTAGGTTGTCTTAGGAGAACATCTGCTTTACCTTGATTTTTGTTTATTTCCACTGCTCTGCATTTCCTCTGAGGAGATGTTCTGTCTTTTTTTGTTTGTTTGTTTTCTTGTTATTTTATTTGTTTTCAGTGTTCTACAATGACTTCCATATAACTTAGATTTTTTTCCCCTCCCTCCCCCCTTCCTCCCTGAGACGGTATACAATTTTATATAGGTTTTACACATAAATTCCCATTAAATACATTTTCACCTTAGTTATGTTGCATAGAAGAATTAAAATGAATGAGAGAAATCATAAACCGAAACGTAATACAAAAGAAAATGATCTGCTACATTCTGCCATTGAATTTCACAGTTCTTTCTCTGGATGTGGAAGGCATTTTGCCTTAAGAGACCATTCGGAATTGTTTAAGGCCTTGCATTGCAATGAAGTACTAAGTCTTCCAGAAAAAATCTTCGCACACTGTGGTTGTTACTGTGTACAAAGTTCTCTTGGTTCTGTTCCTTTCGCTCTGCATCAGTTCATATAAGTCTTTCCAGGCCTCTCTGAAGTCTTCCTGTTGATCATTTCTTATAGCACAATAGTATTCCATTATATTCATATACCACAATTTATTCAGACATTCCACAATTGATGGACATTCCCTTGATTTCCAGTTTTTGGCCACCACAAAGAGTTGCTATATATGTTTTTGTACTTGTGGGACCCTTTCCCATTTTAATGATCTCTTTGGGATACAGTCCTAGAAGCAATATTGCTGGGTCAAAGGGTATGTACATTTTTGTAGCCCTGTGAGCATGGTTTCAAATTGCTCTCCAGAATGGTTGGATCAACTCACAGCTCTACCAACAATGAATTAGTGTTCCAACCCTCCCACATTTCCTCCAACATTTATCATCATCCTGTTTTGTCATGTTAGCCAGTCTGATAGGTGTGATGTGGTATCTCATAGTTGTTTTGATTTGTATCTCTCTAATCAATAGTCATTTAGAGCATTTTTTTCATATGACTATAGATAGCTTTAATTTCTTTCTCTGAAAACTGCCTGTTTATATCCTTTAACCATTTATTGCCTGGGGAATGACTTGTATTCTTGTACATTTGACTCAGTTCTCTGTATATTTTAGAAATAAAGACTTTATCACAGATACTAGTTGCAAAATTCTTTCCCAGTTTTCTGTTTCCTGCTTAATCATGGTTGCATTGGGTTTGTTTGTGCAAAAACTTTTCAATTTAATGTAATCAAAATTATCCATTTTGCACTTCATAATGTTTTTGGTCTCTTGTTTAGTCAAAAATTCTTCCCTTCTTCGTAAATCTGATAAATACACTATTCCTTGCTCCACTAATTTGTTTATGGTATCAATCTTTATACCTAGTTCATGTACCCATTTGGACTTTATTCTTGTGTACGGTATCAGGCATTGATTGGTCTGTGTCTAATTTCCACCACACTGTTATCGAGTTTTCCCAGCAATTTTTGTCTAACAGTGAGTTCTTATCCCAGAAGCTGAGATCCTTGGGTTTATCAAACAGTGGACTGCTGTATTTATTGACTGCTATGTCTTGAGTACCTAACCTATACCACTGGTCTACCCTTCTGTTTCTTAGCCAGTACCAAGTGGTTTTGATAATTGCTGCTTTATAATACAATTTGAGATCTGGTAGATCTAGGCCACCTTCCCTAGCATTTCTTTTCATTAGTTCCCTTTTGTTCTTCTAGATGAATTTTGATATTATTTTTTCTAGTTCTACAAAATAATTCTCTGATAGTCTGTCTTTTTTTGTGGAGAAAATTTGGAGAGCTAAAAGTTTTCTGGCCTATTCCACTATCTTCCCAGGATCTTCTCTGATAATTTCTTGAAAGATGCTATGTAGCTTTTTTTTGTTTATTTCTATGGCTCTACTAGTCCAATAATTCTTTAATGATCTCTTCTGGATCTATTTTCCAGGTTAATTGTTTTGCAAATAAATTATTTTACATTTTCTTATTTTTTTTATTTTGTTTGATCATGTCTTATAGAGATGGCTTCCACTTGCTGTGTTCTAATTTTTAAGGAATTAATTTGCTTTTGTACCTCCTTTTTCATTTGGCCAATTCTACTTTTTAAGGAGTTGTTTTCTTCAATGGATTTTTTCTACCTCCTTTCCACTAGCCAGTTCTCCTTTTTAAAGTTGCCTTTTAACATTTGTTTTTGCTTTTTTTTGCAAGTTGTTCACTCTCATTTCTTTTCTCAGTTTTTCTTCTACCTCCCTTATTTGATTTTTAAAATCCTTTCTGAGCTCTTTCAAGAGGACTTTTTCAGCCTGAGACCAATTTCTTATTTTTTTTCCCCTGAGGCTTCACTTGAAGGCAGTTTGACATTGATTTTTTTCTGAGTTTGTGATTTGATCTTCCTTGTCACTGTAATAGCTTTCTATGATCAAGTCTTTGGGGGGAGGGTGGCTAATTTTCCAGTCTATTTTGTGACTTAAGTTTGACTCTGTTCTAACATTCAGAGTACAGTGACCAAGCTTTTTGTGCTGATGTCCCTGGGCCTGTGAGACCTGTTCACTAGCCTGCTTTGTTGGGGCCAGAGACTTTACAGCTGGCCCAGTGTGCCATTGGCCTGTTGATCTAGGATCCCAGGGTCTCAGTTGTTGATCTGTGCTGGGGTTGGGACCTCCAGCTGACTTACAAGGATACTGCTTGTGCTGGATTGTGCTCTGCTTTTACCCAAGTGATACAGACCTTTCCTGCAGCTCCTCTAAGTTATCTTGAGTTGGAAAATTGTTTTACCCTGTTTGTTTTGGGGTTATATTGTTCCAGAATTTATTTTGAGGTATGATTTAGTTATTTAGAGGGAAATTGGGGAGAGCTCAACTTCCTGTCTTTTCTCTGCCATCAGCTTTCTCAATCATGTTTTTAAAACAATTGTTTTAAATTATATTTCCCAATGTGTATTGAATAACACGAATAGGAAACAAACTCTTCGCAACACTCAGAGTACAGAATGCAAATTCCTACATTGGCCATATCCAAATATGCATGTCACATTTTGAATTTTAAGTCCATCACCCCTCTGGCAGAAGATGTACATAGAATATTTCCTCTTCATTTCTCTGGACCTGTTTATTGTTATGTTTGATCAGAGTTTTAGAGTCTTGAAGTTCTTCTCTGTGCTCTTGTCAGAATTGTTCTCCTACTTCTCCTTTCACTGAGAGTGATTTCATTGAGGTCTTCCCAGTTTCCTTTGAAAATGTTCATTTTTCATTTCTTATGGCACAGTAGTATTCCGTCATATTTGTATACTGCAATTTGTTTAGTCACTTCCTTACTGGTGGGCATTCATTCCCTTAGTTTCAACTTTTTGGCTACTGCGAAAAGAAGGGCTATATTTTGTGTATTTGGATCTTTTTCCTCTTTCTTTGATCTCTTTGGAGTATAGTCTATATATAGTATGGTACTATTCATGGGTCAAAGGATATTTGCAGTGTAACAGTGTTTTGAAATTAGTTCCAAATTGCTTTCAGGAATGTCTGGACAAATTTGTAGCTCCACCAATAATACATTAATATGCTGTTTTCCTACAACCTTTTCATTCTTTGTCATTTTACTCATTTGTCACTGCCAATCTGATGACTGTGAGTAGCTTTAATTTTGCATTTCTCTAATTGTTAATGATTTAGAGCATTTTTTTATATGATTGTTGATAGCTTGACTTTTTTTTCCTTTGAAAACTGCCTGTTATTATTTTTTGACCATTTTATCTATTTGGTGAATGACTCTTAGTCTTATGAATTTGGGTCAATTTCTTATACATCCTGAATATGAGTTCTTTATTGGAGAAATTTCAAGGATTTTCCCCCCAGTTACTTATTTCCTTTCTAATTGTAACTGCATTAGATTTGTGCGAAAACTTCTTGATTTTATATAACCAAAGTTGTCATTTTTATCTTTTGTTATCTATCCTTTGTTTGGTCATGAGCTCTTCCCTGAAAGGTATTCTTCCTTGCTTCTCCAATTTGCTGATGATATCATCTTTTGTATCTGAGTCATGGTACATGGTGTCACATTTGTCGTTACTCCTTTTCTGTCAAACTAGTTCCAGCTTTCTCACCATTTTTTGTCACCTAGTGAATCTCTTCACACATACACACACACACACACACACACACCCCAAGTAAATAGAGGTTTTGAGTTTATTAAACATCATGTTGCTGTCTTTGCTTCTTTAAGTTTCTGTAACTATTCTGTTCTACTGATTGACTTTTTTTAACCAGTAGCAAGTCATTTTAATAATTACTACTTTGTAATATAGTTTTTGAAATCTGGTATTTACAGACCCCCATCCTTCCCACTTTTTTTCATTATTACCCTTGAGATTCTTGACCTTTTGTTCTATATGAACTTTGTTAATTTTTTCTAGCCCTACAAAATATACTTTTGGGACCTTGATTGGTATAGCACTGAATAAATAATTTAGGCAGTATGGTCATTTTATTGTATTGATGTGATCTCCTTATAAACAGTTAATATTTCTGCTGTTATTTAGGTCTATATTTCAGCAAAGAGTATTTCTACCTTCTAATTACTTTGAATAGAATTTCTTTCTAGCTCTTCTGCTGAATTTTGTTAGGTTTTATTTTGTTAGATAAAGATGCTGAAGGTTTATATGTATTTCTTTTATATCGTGAAACTTTTCTGAGTTTTTTTAATTAACTTTTTGGTTGACTTGTTGAGGTTATTCTAAGTAAATCATTGTATCACTTGTAAAAAGAAAGTTAATTTTGTTTTCTTTTTGTTAATGCTTATTCCCTTGATTTTTCTTATCTTTTTTTGCTGTAGTTTATTTGACATCCTGTGGTTTTTATTATTTCTATTATAAATATGATTTCTTGTATTTATGGTCTTTATATTGAATCCATCCTGCATTCTTGGTTTAAATTCATCCTGATTACAGGGTATAATCTTTCTAATGCTGTTTTATGTTTGTAATATGTTTGCTAAGGTTGTATTTAAAATTTTTACATCATTCATTAGGAATATTGGTGTATAATTCCTTTTATTCTCTTTGTCTTTCCCTGATTTAAGTATCAAAACTCCTCTTTGTATTATAGAGATTAGAAGAGTGCCTTCTTATTATTGCAAGTTGTATAATAGTAGACTTGTTCTTTGAATACTTGATAAAACTTACATATTTTCTATCTAGTTCTGAGTTCTTTTCCCCTTCCCACCCTTGAGAGTTCAGCTTAGGGCTTGTTCAATTTCTTTTTCTAATATTGAGTTATTGTTTATTTAAGTGGTTTAACTTCTTTTTGTTGTTAAACGAGGCATTTCATATTTTTGTAAGTATCCATTTCCTCTAAATTCTATTTTATTAACATATATTTAGGCATAATAGTTCATAATAATTTCCTTTATTTCCTCTTCAGTTGGTGTTAATTCTTTTTTCTTTTTTGTTTTTCAAATTAGCTGTTTATTTAAAAAAACAACTTGTGGTTTAATCATCAATTCAGTGGTCCTTTAAATTTTTCATTTTATTGATCTTTTTTTACTTAGTTGGAAGTTTTGATTTGTTCCACTTTTTTAGGTTGCATACTCAGGTCTTTGATTTATTTTTTCTCCTTTTTGTTAATGAAAGCATTTAGAGACAAATTTTCCTCCAAGAATTGCATTAGCTGCATCCTTTTAAGTTTTAGTAAGTGGTCTCATTGTTAATTTCTTTGATAAATTTTTTCTTTCTAAAATTATAGTTCTTTGATCTACCAATTCTCTAGAATTGTTATTTAGTTTCTGATTACTTTCAATTCTTTAATTGAGGGCTTTTATGGGATAAAATTGTATTGAATTGTGATCAGTAATTGTTTAGTGTTCATGCTTTTCTACATTTTTTGGTGAGGTCATGATCAAACTTATGTAAAGGTATAATAATGTATAGCTGAGAAGTATGTAAATTCCTTTTTATTCTCATGTAGTAAGCACTAGAGAAGTATGAGCTCTGATTTTTCAAAACTTGTATTCATGTCATTAACATTTCATTTTTATGTTTTGGTTACATTTTTCTTCACTACTATAGTTGTACTTTTTCCAATTCAGTTAACTTTTCCTTAAGATATGCTATGTTATGTTATTTTGTGTGTGTGTGTGTGTGTGTGTGTGTGTGTAAAGTAATGGCATTATCTATGGTGCCTTTGAGTATAATGTAACTTTTCTTCTTTGACCTTCTCTATATTTAGTGTACCCTTATCAGGAATAGTGATTGTTACCCTTGCTTTTTTGAGTTCTTCTGAATCATCATGGATTTTCCCCTGCATGTAATTTTGATACTATATGAATGCTTCGGGTATGTTTCTTGTAATCAGCATATTGTTGGATTCTGTTTTCTAATCCATTCTGCTGTGTTCACTATTTTCAATCATTTTATGGCTGAGTTTATCTCATTCACAATTGTTAATTGTGTGTTTCCTTCCATCCTAGCTAGTCCCTTTTACTTTTACTTTTCTTTGTTTCCCCCCTCTATTAATTAAGAAGAAGAGGGTGATGAAAGAAAATTGAATGTGTTTACAATTTGCCTATGCGCTCCAGCCCCTCATTCTTTCCCTTATCCAGAGCCCAATCACAGGTTCTTATCCTTTCTTTCTTTTTAAGCCTCTCTTCTAAGTTCACTCTCTGTTTAGGTCCCAAGCACCCCTACCTCCAGGACTAATCACTCTCTTAAAAGGCCCTCCCTTTTATTGCTCCCTCTCCCATTTCCTTCCTGCTTTCCTTTTTAATTTAATGTATTTCTGTACCCAGCTGTGTGTGTATAACTCATTCCTTCCTGAATGAGTTAAGATAAGAATGCGGTTCTAGTGTCACATACTTCCCTCCATCTCTACTCATTTATATAACCTTCAGTAGAAGACCAGATATGTGAGTTAATTTCTTCCACCTTGCTCTCTGGCTTATTAGACTCCATCTCCCCATATTAGAATATATTTTATTCTTGTTTAGTACCTTATGATTTCTTGCTCATGTTTACTTTTTTGTTTTTATTGAAAATGTTAGAGTAAGATGTTTTACAATGAAATTTTCAAAAAGATATTTCATTCTTTATATTTCTAAGTTTCTACTAGCACTGGTCTTTTCTTCAGGAATACTTAGAAATCTTGTTTCATTAAAGACCTCCCCCTCTACTCTTCCCCCCCAGGATTATACTTATTTTTGATAGGTAAATTACTCTTGGTTTTAAGTTTCTATCTTTTCTCTTCTGGAATATCCTATTCCAAGCTCTCCGCTTCTTTACGTAGTGGCACCCGAATCTTGTGTTATCTAGAAGACCATAGTTCTTCAGTATTTGACTTCTTTCTTTCTGGATACTTGCAGTATTTTTTTTCTTTTACTTGAAACCTCAGGAATTTGACTGTAGTATTCCTGTAAGTTTTCATTTTGGCAATTCAAGAAATGATTAGTGGATGCTTTGTATTTCCACTTTGTCTTCTGGCTCTTAAAAATGGGTGTTTCGTTTTATGTTTTCTTAAAGTATGATGTCTAGACTCTTTGGGTCGTGTGTTCAGTGATTGCTAAATTTTTTCTTTTTGATCTGTTTTCATGGCTAATTTTTGCTATGAATATGAAATACCTTACATTTTCTAATTTTTAAAAAATCCTTTAACTTTGTTTTGATATTTCTTGTCCTGTGGAATTCTCTATTTAAATTTCTTTTCATTTCAGCATAGATAGGTAATACAACTAGAGTGCCAGGCTTAGGGTCAGGAAGCCGAGTTTATATCTGGCCTTAGCACTAGCTGTTTGGCTCTGGGTAAGTCACTCAACCTTGTTTGCCTCAGTTTCCTTCTTTACAAAATGACAGGAGAAGGAAATAGCAAACCACTTAAGTATCTTTGTCAAGAAAATCCCAGAAGGGATCTCAAGAGTTACACACAACTGAAGAACAATTGGGGCTTCCAGTAGGGTTCCTGGAGATAGCATTTGCTGACTAAGGAGCAGCCTTGGAAAGTAGAGAGGTTTCTCAATGGAAAATTGTCCCAAAAGTGATGAATCCAATCAGTGAAATATCAAAAGCACAGTTATGCTAGGGCTTGACTCTTGGCTTGTGGTGGGAATGTCTGAACTGAGTTTATCTTCCTTTGGGTCTTGATGCTGCTTTCTTGAGATATTGAGTTGTTCGGTTATTTCACGATCTCAGGGACAGCTCATCCTGGAAGATTTGTGTTTCCACATGGAGTTCCAGTAGAATATTACTAGATTCAGCCACTATCAGACATCCAGAAAGCTCTGCAGATTCAGTGACAAAACTGAAAGCTCCCCTGGCTTTCCTACCTTGGTTATCCTACCAACAGGCTTTCCCACTGGGCTGAAGGCTTAGGATTTTTGTTTGATTTGTGTCTTCCTACTTTTCTGAAGTTCTTCCTAAGTAAATCATATCAATTGCCAGTAGAAATAATTTTGTCTATGCTTATTTTCCCAGTTTCTTTTTCTTGTATTGCTAAAGGTAGCACTTTCAGAACTATAGCAAATAACAGTAGTGACAATAGACATCCTTGCAGAGAGATTTAAAATTTTTCTTTCAAAAGGCTTATGATGGAAAATGCTCTCTACACCCAGCGAAAGAACTGTGGAGGCTGAGTGCAGATTGAAGCATATGATTTTCTTTTTTTGTTCTTTCTTGTGGTTTTTCCTTTTTATTTTCTGCTTTCACAACTTGACTAATTTGGAAATATGTGTCATATAATTGTTCACGTATAGCCTATATTGGATTGCAAGTTGTCTTGAGGGGGAGGGTAATTTAGAACTTAAAATCTTAAAAAAGTGAGTGTTGAAAACTAAAAATAAACAAATTTTTTTCAAAATAAGATTTTTCTGGATAATGAGAAAGCTCTTGATTTTAGATAAATATTATTTGTCATATCATGGAAAGGTCTGGTTCTTCCCTTTTTTGAATGTGTTTAATATGAGGGCTTTATTTTAATAAAAGCTTTTCCTGTATCAATCAGTCTGATTTTTATTTCTTTTGTTAATGTGGTTTTTTTATTGAGTTTTACTGTTGGTAGAATATTATTAATACCATCCTTGCATTCCTGGTATAAATTCAACCTGATCACAAAGAATAATCTTTCATACGTTTCTATAGCTTCTTTGCTTATGTCTTATTTATTTTTACATCAATAATTGAGTGATATTGTTCTATTTTCCTTTTTTTAACTTTACCTCTTCTGAGTATCAGAAGCCATTCCCTTTCTCTTTCCTACTCCCACCCCTAACTCCATTCCTCATACCTTCCTCAGGTCAGTATTTTTTTCATTGCTTTTTTATGTGGTGACCTTATCTCTATTTAGATGACTCCTAGATCTATATATTCAGCCTTAACCCTGTCTCCTGAGTTCCAGGTCTGCACCACTAGCTGCCTTCTTATGACATTTTAAACTAAATGTCCCATAGACAGTTCAAATTCTTCTCTATATGTCCAAAATAAAACTCATCTTTTCACTCAAACTTTGTCCAGCATCTGAATTTCTCTAGTTCTTTCAGGGGCATCACCATCCTTTTAGTCTTCACTAAAGTTATCTTCAACTCTTCACTCTTTTTCACTCCACATATCCCATCACTGCCAGTTGAATTGAATTGAAAGTATTTTGGTTTCTATTTGCATGATAGCTCCTGAATCTGTCCCTTTCTCCATTCACAAACACTACCTTAGGCAGGCCTATATTACATCTCGGCTTTACATTTGCATTAATCTTCTAATTGGCTTCCCTACTACCTGCGTTCTCCCCTATAATTCACAGTCCACCCTCAGTATACCTGACAAAGTGATTTTCTTTAAGTATAATTCTAACCTTATCACTCACCTACTCATTAAATTCCTCTGGTTCCCTAGTGCCTCTAGAATAAAATATTAACTCTTTTGTTAAGTTTCTAAAGCCTTTCATATCTGGGGCCCAACCTATTTTTTTTAACTCTACTTTCTTTGTACTTCATATTATAACCAAACTGTTCTACTTTTTATTCCTTAAAGACCATCTCCAGTCTTCATGTCTTTATACTGATTTTGCCCCCAGACCTGAAATTTACTTTCTTCTCATCTCTGCCTCATAGAATCTCTTTTTTTCAAGACTCGACAGTCATCACTTTTTTCATGAAACCTTTCTAATCTCTCCCACTTTCCTAGCTGCTAAATGCCCTCTTTCCTAACACTACCTTGTATTTTGTATAGGGATAAGGACTAGATCTGTGATATAATTGGTACAGGGAACTTCAGGATGAGGAAACTTCCTCTACCAGTACATTTTACCATCTTTATCTGCAATTTATAGTCTTTTAAAGAATTGCCTGATGTACTGAAAGGACTTGTATTTGTTGGAGTTGATTCTCAAATCCATATCTTCTGTTCCCCAAGTCCAGCTACATTATATTAACTAGTATTTATATAATATGGTAGATAGTATTTACATGGTGCTTTCTAAATATTATGGCACTTCATCCTCATAACATGGGAAGTGCAATAATTACTCTCATTTTACGATGAGAAAATGGAGGCAAACTGGTATTAAATGACTTGTAGATTTGAACTCAGGTTTTCCTGACTCCAGGTTTATCCGTTGTGTTATATCTACTTAAATATTATCTCCCTTGATACAATATAAATTCATAAAGGGATGGTCTGTTTCCTTTTGTCTTTATATATTCCTTGTATCTACCACTGTTCCTGGCAGACGTAAATGATTAATAAATGTTTGTTGATTGATTAACTTTATTTTTACAACTCTAGAGAGTGGGACCGGGGACGAGATCGGAGGAGCAGGGGGGAGTATCGTGACTATGATAGAAATCGACGTGAGCGCTTTTCTCCACCACGCCATGAACTCAGTCCTCCCCAAAAACGAATGAGGAGAGACTGGTAAGAATGCCGGAGCTTAGCTTTGCTTTGCTTTGCTTTCTCTTGCTTTTATTTTTAATTGTTTTTAATTAACATTTTATTCATTTTTTTTCTTCTACCTCCTGAAGAAAAGAAAAAAGCTCTTGTAATACCTATGCATAATCAAGCAGAATAAATTCCTTCATTGGTCATATCCAAAAATGTGTTTCATCCTGCATCTTTAATCTGTCACCTTTCTCAGGAGGTGACTAGTATGCTTTATTGGTCTTCTGGTATTTTGTTTGGTTGTTGCATTGATCAGAGGTCTTAAGTTCAAGGTTGTCTTTATGATGTTATTGTATAAATTGGGCTTCTAATTGTGTTCACTTTGCTCCAGTTCATACAGATTTTCCTAGGTTTTTGTAACCATTCTTTTTTTCATTTCTTATGGCAGTATTCCATTACCATAATTTGTTCAACTGTTCCCAGTTGGCGGGAGCTTAGTTTCTTAGTTTTTGCCACTATAAAAAATTGCTGCTATAAATGTTTTTGTTGTACATATGGGTTCTTTTTTTTTTTTTAATCTCTTTGGTTGGATATAGGCCTGGCTTGTTAACAGGTATCCATATAAAGGGCATGGATAGTTTAGTGACTTTTTTAGCATAGTTCCAAAATTGCTGTTGAGAATTTTGAGAAGTAATTCATAGCTCTGCCAGCAATTTTCATTGGTACAGGAAACCCCAGGATGAGGAAACTTTCTCTACTAATACATTTTGGCATCTTTATCTGCAATTTATAGTCTTAAAGAGTTGCTTGCTATACTGAAGACTTGTATTTATTGGATTTGGTCCTCAAATCCATATTTTCTGTCTCTAAGTCCAGCTACGTTATATTAGCTAACATTTATGTAATGCGGTAGATATTATTTACATAGTGCCTTATAAGTGTTATATCATTTTATTCTCATAACTACCATGGGAGGTAAGTGCACATAGTGAACATATCTCTACCAGAGGTTTTCCACCACATTCTTTCAAACTCTCATCTGAGAAGCTTCTTGCCCCAAATCCATCAAACCTATCCCCTCTATTTGGAGACTTTCTCTTCTGCCCTTTCCACCTGAGGTTATCTCTGTTTTTAGAGAAAGACATCCTTTCTGGGAGTGGGGAATTTGTGGCCTCTAGGTCCTTGAATGTGGCCCCTTGACTGAGTTCAAGTTTTACAGAACAACTTCTTTATTATTTTTTACAGAATAAATCCTTTATTATTTGTTCCTCAAAGTTTGGATTGATCTAGAGGGCTACATGTGGCCTCAAGGCTACAGGTTCCCTGCCTCTGCTTTAGACCTTCTAAAATTGAATAGTTCTAACTTTCATGTTCTTTACTCTCAGGGATGAGCACAGCTCTGACCCATACCACAGTGGCTATGAGATGCCTTATGCTGGGGGAGGTGGAGGCCCAACTTATGGCCCTCCTCAGCCCTGGGGCCATCCAGATGTCCACATTATGCAACATCATGTGCTACCGATCCAGGCCAGGTAAAGACCCAGGGGAAAATGAGAAAAACATGGGAAGTAGAAATGTTGAAGTAACTTTAAAAAAGAGGGGGAGGTACCTAGAATGGAAAACACCAGGTAACTAGCCTGATGGTGTGGGAAATGGAAGTGGGCAGTAGTTGGTGCATGGACTAAAGTCCATGCTGGGTGAGGAATGGGGCTGCTGCTACCTTGGCCCCCCATCCCCCCACCCTCTTCCCCCCCAACCAAGACCCCCCGACCGGGCCCCCCCCAGGCTGGGCAGCATCGCAGAAATCGACTTGGGTGTTCCACCACCTGTTATGAAGACCTTTAAGGAGTTTTTGCTGTCACTGGATGATTCTGTGGATGAGACAGAAGCTGTTAAGCGCTACAATGATTACAAGCTGGAGTTCCGAAGGCAGCAGATGCAGGACTTCTTCCTGGCTCATAAAGATGAGGAGTGGTGAGTGCCCCTTGCTTACCCATACTCCTTTCCCTTGGCATGTCACCCTTGGCCTAGGAGATGGAGCCCGAAGCCCTATGTGCCCTGCGGGTTTGGGGAAGTGCCCAACATTGGCTTTTGTGGTCTCCTGGGTATAAAGACTCATGTGCTTCCACCTCCACCCCTTCTCCACTCCCCCAGAACCATTGTCCTCATTGAATGAGATACCTTCAGGGAGCTGGCTGGAGCCCTCCTGCACTGTCTTTCTCCTGTGGGTGGCAGAGAGGCTGTTCTACTCTTTTGCTGGCACAGAGAGAACCATGGACTGTGTCATCCCCAATCTTTGTACCCTTTGTGACTGGTGGTCTCCTAAAAGTGACAAGTGAATCTGAACAAGAAAAGCAGAGGTCTTGGGGTCATCTTTAAAGAAAAACAAACCCAAAAAACCCTTTGATTTTTTTTTTTTTCGTTTGTGGATGTTTTGATTTTAATCAACCATCTTTTCCCCCCTCCTCGTGCTCCTCCTCTTTGAAAAGAGCCAGAACCGGGAACTACACCCACCCATCGCCGGAGCTCGGAGCAAACCCATCTCACCCCCACCACACCCAGCCCATACACCAGCCCCCCTGGGCCGAGCCGTGCTCCCCCCCGGCCAGGCAGAGAGAAAGGGCACCACTGTGCACAATGCAGTGGCTTAGATGAATGTGAATGCTTAGGCAGTTAGTCAGTTAGGGCCCCCACCGCCAAGCCATGCGGGGCGGGGCGGCGGGCCGGGAGCCTGCCCCAGCCAGGAGCCAGCCGGCCCAGGCCCACCAGCCAGCTCGGGTCGGCCCGGCTAGTTAAATCTTGAGCTCTGTTTGACCAAGCAGCCAAGGTAAAGTCCCTGGAGGCGACGCCTGCGGCTTTTCCTTCCCTCTCACACTGAACTTTTGGTTCTCTTTTCTCCTTTTCATGTATCTGTGTCTCTTTTTTTCCCCATCTTTGGTCCATGTTTCCTTATCTCTTTCTCCTTCGTCTTTTCCTATCTATCTGTCTTTTAACCTACCCCAGCTTTTCATGCTTTCTTCCTACACCTCCAATCTCCCCATCTCAGTTTTCTTTTTCCAGGACTGTTTTTCCTTCTCTCTCTCCCCCCCCTCCCTGCTTCGTACTTTTCTCTTTCTCTGTCCCCCTAGGCAGTGCCTTAATTATAAGGGACAGTCATTTCCTTCCACTTCCTGTTTCTGCTCCCATAACCATTTTGTCTGTCTTCCCAAGGGGAGATAGAAATGTCAGGTTCTTCTTGGCCCTGACCTACTTGGTGTATCTCAAGCCCTTTCCCCAAGCCTAGAGGGATTGGGGGTAATGGGCCTTTTAATTCCTGAAGGGAAGAGAGGGAGATCTTTTGGGGCATAATATTTTCTCTTTTATCTATGGGGCTCTGGCAAACCCATTTATCTTAGTACCCCATAAATCTAGGGAAAGGAATCAAGGGATCCTGCCTTATTTACCCCATTCTCCCCTAGGCTCCCCATTTTTCTGGAACCCAAAGTTCCTTGATCCTGGCTTTTTCCATATTTTCTCACCTAGAGCCAGTCTCTTTGCACTATTCGGGGTAGCATGATAATTCTTTGTGTACCCCTCCCCACAGTCTACTGATCTTACCATCTTTTGTGGGTATATGAGGAGGGTGGGGTTCTGCCATGGTTCTCTTGGACTCCCCCTCACCTCCATGGCCCTGGCTATTTGTGACTATTTTGTCTTTCCCCTTCCCATTTCCCTTCTCAGGTTTCGGTCTAAATACCATCCTGATGAGGTGGGGAAGCGTCGGCAGGAGGCCAGAGGAGCCCTACAGAACAGACTTCAGGTGTTTCTATCGCTAATGGATAGTGGTTGGTTTGATAACCTCCTCTTGGACATAGACAAGGCTGATGCCATCATCAAGATGCTGGATGCAGGTATGGGTTTTCACAATACTGATAGCTTTATCCCTGAAAGGAGCAGGGGCTCTGGAGAGAGTTGAGAGGTCTGAAGGGTAAGGGTAGGGAGTAGGGAATAGAAGCCCTTCTGAGAAGAGGCCATCCATGATTATCTCTTTTCCTATTCCCATTCTCCATTTCTTTACCCCCTCAACATCCTCCCCCATTTTCTCCTCATTGTTCCAGTCTGTGATAAAGAATTTTAATGATAAAACTTTTCTTACCAAAGTCAATCCTTTTACTTGTGCCCTTGCCTCTCCTGCCCCTAATCTTTACTTTTTCTCCTTTCTTGCAAATATCCCCGGATCTCCATTCTTTCAAATACTGCATTCGACCCAACCTTCCTCTCAAACTAGGAAAGAGTACTTCATATCTTTTCTTCTTCTCAGTCTGCCTAATGATAAGCCTCATCATAGCTAGCCGCAAATATAGGTCTCTGCTTCAGGAGTGACTGGGGCTTCTGTCACACTGAAATAAAGTGAAGGAGCTCCCCTCCCCCCAAAAAAAACTCTAGAAAAAGGTGCCAGTGCTCTTTGTTTATATTTCCTACCACTCACCTTAAAAACATTTTCCCGATTATATGTAAAAGGAACTTTTTTAAATTTTGAGTTCTGAATTCATTCCCTTTTCTCCTCTCCTCCCCCTCTTATTGGAAAGGTGTGAATAATAGTAGCTCTCCCCCTGGAAAAGACCCTACTGGCTAGGTACAGTTAGGCAGGGCTATTTCTTCTTCCTTCTCCTTTTCCTCCTCCTCTTCCTGTTCTTCCTGTTCTCCTTGTCCACATGGGGAGTCATACCTTACATGTGAGTGGTTGATCCAAAGGAATATGAACTTGGATAGCTTATACTTTTTAAGGTATCTTGTTTTATTGTTTTTTGATGCCTCATTAGCTTCCGCTTGCCCAATTCTAATTCGTGAGGAATTCTCTTTTTTGTTCTACAAATTATTTTTAATTTTCAACATTTCCATAAATTTTAAATTTTCTCTGCCTCCCCTTTTCCCTCTCCAAGATGATATGCAATCTATGATAGACTCTACATATACATTCTTACTAAAACATACTTTTAAATTAATCATGTTGTATAGAAGAATTTGAACGTAGAGGAGGAAACATGAGAATACAAAACAAAAAGAAGAGCAAATAGTATCCTTCGATCTGCATTCAGACTCCATATTTCTTTGTCTGGATGTGGATGGCATTTTCCATCTTGAGTCTTTTGGAATTGTTTTAGCTCTTTCTGAGAAGAGCTAAGTCTATCAAAGTCAGTCATCACACACTGTGACTGTTGCTGCGTACGTACCGTGTTCTCCTGGTTCTTCTCATCTCATTCAGCATCAGTTCATATAAGTCTTTCCAGGATTTTCTGAAGGCTGCCTGCTCATCATTTCTTACAGCACAGTATTATTCCATGACATTATATACCACAGCTTGTTCAGCCATTCCCCAATTGATGGACATTCCCTTAATTTCCAGTTCTTGACCACCACAAAAAGAGCTGCTATAAGTATTTTTGTACATGTGGATCATCTCCCCTCTTTTTTCTTTTTTTAAAATTAAATTATTTATTTTTAGTTTTGAAGAAGGAATTTCTTCAGTGAATTTTCATACACCTTTTCCATTTGGCTAATTCTGCCTTTTAAGGAATGGTCTTGAGTGGATTTTTTGTGCTTCTTTTACCATTTGGCTTATTCTATTTTCTTAAGGTATTATTTTGGGGTTTTTTATGTCCTTTACCATGTTGTTGAGTTTTCTTGCATTATTCTCATTTTCCCCCTCAACTCTTCTTCCTCTCTTACTTGATTTTTAAAACCTTGTTTGAGCTCTTGCAGGAATTCTTTCTGGGCCTGAAGCCAAGTTACATTTTTCTTTGAGGCTTTGTGTGTATCTACTTTGACTTTGTTGTCTTCTGAGTTCGTATTTTTGATCTTCCCTGTTACTGTAATAAATTTCTGTGGTCAGGTTGTTGTTTGCTCATTTTTTCAGCTTTTTATTTATATTAATGTTGAACTTTGCTCCCATGGTCAAGGAGGCAGTGTCCCAAGCTTCAAGCCTTCCTTATTATTTTCAGAACTACTTCTGTAAGTTTTCAGTTCTTCCAAGGTGGTATAATCTAAGGAGAAGCCCGTGAGTATAAGCACTCTTTTCTCTCCTGGAACTGTGACCAAAGTCCCTGCCCCTGTGGCTGCATGCTGTAGTGTGGCTAGTACTTCTCACCCTGGGACTATGACCTGGAACCAAGTATGGGCAGTGCAACAGAGGGCCACACCTAGTGCTAGCAAAGAGTCCCTTGTAATCTCCTTCTGATCAGTTGTTTGACCCCTTTACCTTCTGAGGCCTGAGAGCTATGGAAATTTCTGCTGTTAATTCACTTAACCCCCAAAGGCTTGCTGCTGGACTCTACTTTTAACCCATTGACACACCTTTTCTGCTGATATAAGTTGTCTTGGGCTGGAAAATTGTTTCACTCTATCCATCCTTTTTTTGGTTCTGCTAATCCAGGGTTTATTTTGAGGCATTATTTTAAAGTTGTTTGGAAGGGGTTTGGCAGAGTCCATCCATGCCCTTCCTCTACTATTTTCTTTCTACTCAATTCTTAACCCCAAGGATTCTGGCTTCTGATATTACCCTTAATTGAAAGTGTTTTCTCCAAATTTCTCAGCTTTCTCTATTGCTAAATACAATGGTCTTTTTCTCAGTTCTCTTTCTTAATCTCTTCAGCATTTGATACTGTTGACAACTTTCTTCTTGGAGTTTTTGGGATTCTTCTCTTGTTCTTTTCCTCGACCAAACACTCTTCGGTCTCTGTGTACTGAACCCTGACTATAGGTGTTCCCCCAGGATGTGTCTTGTCCTCCTTCTTTCTGTGAACTTAATTCTCATTTTCTTTTAATAAACTCTTAGATGTATGTATATAGTCCTCTTCTAAAATACAATTCCACATCACTTATTGCCAAGCAATATCACTTTATTTATCTTAATCTTAGATTCAACATTGTATGGATTAGACTAAGATCACTAAGATTCCTTCGAGCTCTCAAATTCTGTGATTCTGTGTTCAAAACAGAACTCCTCTTTTTCTTCTTCCTCTCTAACTCATTATTCTTTCAGACCACAGTCTAATCATCAATCCTTCCCTTTTCCATCATCCCCTGTATCCATTCAGTTGCCAAATATTGTTGCTTGTGCCTCTTATAAATTTCACCATCCATCCCTTTTCTTACTTACATGAGTGCCTGATTTGTACTCTCATCACTGCTTTACAGCCTCCCAGTAGAACTCTAAGCTTTCAGGTTCACCACCTCTCCAGTATATACAGATGCTAAATATATTTCTGAAACACTGGTCTGACTATGTCATTCCCCTTTTCAAAATCTCTAGTGGCGGTCAGTTGCCTCTAGGATAAAATACTCCTCAGCTTGGCAGTAAACAACTGTGAACTCATTCCCTATTGCTTTCCTTCATGGTATTTTTTTATATACCAGTTAAATGTACCTATTACCCCACCTAGTTAATCATCATGCCTTTGCCAAAAAACTGTTCTCCTTGTCTGGAACGTATTCCCTTCTTACCTCTGCCTCTTAGAATTTTTAGCTTTTTTCAAGGCTCGATGTGTATGCATCTCCAAGGAAAGCTTTATATGATTTCCCTTAGTAGTTTGTAGTACTATTTTCCTTCCTGAATTTTCACATGTACAAATGGCATGTTATATTTCTCAAGTAGAACAGGACCTTCTTGAGGGAAATGTCTTTTCTGTTTCTGTGTCCTCATCACCTAGCACAGTTACTTGCCTATAGTGGGTAATTACATTGCTTGTTGAATTGGAAAGCCAAAAGCTTATGACTAGGAAGTTTGAGTTGTAACCTCTGAACTTTTCTCTGTAGCTGTGATTAAGATGGAAGGAGGCACAGAACATGACCTCCGGATTCTGGACCAGGAGGAGGAGGAAGAGCAGTCAGGGAAACCTGGAGAATCTGGCAAGAAAGAAGATGGACGGGGAGGCTTAGGGCTTGCTGATGGGGAACGAAAAACCGATAAGGATGAAAAAGAAGACAGCAAACAGGTTGGGAATGGTGGGGTTCCTAGGATGTAGAAAAGAGTGGGGGTGCTACAGGCAGAAAATCTGAACCCACCTTTAGGGAGAAAAGGGCCTCCAGTGTGTGTTGTTTGGGAGATAAACCTCCATGTATTTTCTCTGCTTATAGACTGAGAATGATAGTATGTCTGATGATAAAGCCAAAAAACCAGACGGTGATGGGGAGAAAGATGAGAAGAAAGAAGAACCTGAGAAAGAAGTTAAGAAGGTAGTCTTGGGGCTGATGCAAGGACTGAGACTTGCAGTGGGGTGGGGTGTTCCTGATTTCCTACTCATCCTTTGATTTTTCCAACCTCACATTACAGAGCAGTAAGAAGCGGAACCGGAAACACAGTGGGGATGACAGCTTTGATGAAGGCAGTGTGTCTGAGTCTGAATCGGAGTCGGAGAGTGTCCAGGCTGAGGAGGAAAAGGATGAAACTGGTGGGTTTAGCTTCCTATTGATGATTCAGTTTTCTTTTTCATGAGGGTGATTAGGTGGATGGAGTTGGGAGGGAGGGGAATAAGATTGTTTACTTCTCTCTTCCTCCCCCATCCCCAACTCACAGAAGAAGCTGCCAAGGAGAAGGAGAAGCCCAAAGAGGAAGATCGAGAAAAGCCTAAAGAGAAGCCCAAGGAGACACTTGGATTAGAATTCAAACCCCGACCTCTCCACAAGACTTGCTCTCTCTTCATGCGCAATATTGCACCCAATATCCCTCGAGCTGAGATTATCTCTGTAAGTGAGATGGGGATACCCTGTTTGTCAGGGCAGGTGTTAGTGAAGGGATTGGGGTTTGTGATGATACACACATAGATATCTCAAGGTTATCCTTTACCTCTCTTATCTCATGGCCTTATGGAGGACCAGTTAACACTGTCTTCCTTTGGTTCCCCCTAACTGGTAAGGGAAGGAGATAAGGGGCAGTAACCCAAGTTCTTGGGGACTTGGAAGAAGACAAATGTGAATTCTAAATATACCTGTTTCCTTTTCTCTCCTCCCAGTTGTGTAAAAAATACCCAGGCTTCATGCGTGTGGCTTTGTCAGAACCCCAGCCTGAGAGAAGGTGAGCTGTGAAGGACAAGATCTTTGGGTACCCTAAGGGGAATGGGATATGTAGGGTGTGACTGATGGAGATTATTCTCAAATTTCACATACCTACCACCACCTTTGCCTAGATTTTTCCGTCGAGGTTGGGTGACTTTTGATCGAAGTGTTAACATCAAGGAAATCTGCTGGAACCTGCAGAATATCAGGGTGAGTGCCATAGAGAATGATATGGGGCTATACACAAGAGACTGGGCAAGATCTGTTGAGAGGTGTGGTTATATCTGTCTTCATTTGATAAACTGCACCAGTTACTTCTCTGAAGGACTTCACAGTTCCTAGAAGTATAAAACCACGTGGGCCATGTTCAGGTTATCCTGGATTCTTTTCTGTTCCTTCAGGGTTGCCCCTGAGTTGGTAACTTTCTAATTACTTGTTCTTCTATAGCTTCGGGAGTGTGAACTGAGCCCTGGTGTGAATCGAGACTTAACTCGACGGGTCCGTAATGTCAATGGCATCACTCAGCACAAACAGATTGTACGCAATGACATCAAGCTGGCTGCAAAGCTGATTCACACTCTGGATGATAGGACCCAACTTTGGGGGGCTGAGTCTGGGACCCCTCCCTTGCCCACGGTCAGTGATCACATCTGGCTTATAACTACTTTTCTTCTTTGGTATTATGAGGCTCTTCTCCTATCATCATTGCCCTCCTTCCTTCTCCCTCCCCATTGTGGGGCTGGAGCCAATTGTAGACTGGACAAAAATCAAGACATTACCAATGTAGAACCACCACTATCAGTGATTCCCACACACAGTTTAATAGTAAGAATCTATTCTGCCTTCCTGAATGGGGATATTCTGAGCTTTCACAGCCAGATGTGGTAAGCAGCCAACCTGGGGTGGTGCCCTTAGTCCTTTCTTATGACACACCTGCATTCCTGCATTCCCCCTTCTCCCCACCATTCAGAGCCTGCCCTCTCAGAATCCGATCCTGAAGAACATCACTGATTACCTGATTGAGGAAGTGAGTGCTGAAGAGGAAGAACTGCTGGGGAACAGTGGAGGGGGACCCCCCGAGGAGCCTCCCAAGGAGGGGAATCCAGCTGAAATTAATGTGGAACGAGATGAAAAGCTGCTCAAGGTGAGTTACCTGTATGTGTGTTAGGGAGAGGGGGATTAATAGAGTGTGGAGAGGTGAAGGGGCAAAGTGGCATGAGTGAAGGATCTCCTGACATCACGTCTGTGCAGGTTCTTGACAAACTCCTTCTGTACTTACGCATTGTACACTCTTTGGACTATTACAACACATGTGAATATCCCAATGAGGATGAAATGCCCAACAGATGTGGCATCATTCATGTTCGAGGACCCGTACCCCCAAATCGCATCAGCCATGGAGAAGGTAAGACAGCCAGTACCTGCCTTTGTTCTTCCTTACTGTGTTTCCCCATGTCATCTTCGGTAGTATTTATTTCTAACTATTCTCATTTTTTTCCTAATCTCCTTTTCTCTAGTTCTGTATTTCACTCTAATATTTTTCTCTTACCACAGTGGTAGAATGGCAGAAGACATTTGAGGAGAAGCTGACGCCCTTGTTGAGTGTTCGGGAGTCTTTGTCAGAGGATGAAGCCCAGAAAATGGGACGCAAAGACCCTGAGCAAGAAGTAGAAAAATTTGTTACTTCCAACACCCAGGAGCTGGGCAAAGACAAGTGGCTGTGCCCCCTCAGTGGCAAGAAATTCAAGGTTAGGAGTGATGGGGGCTAACGTGAAGGGTTCTGGTATCTTAGGAAATTTTGAAAGGGGGAAGAAATTGTAGCATAACAGAGACCTGGAACAAACAGGAGAGATAATTTATTTAAGAATTATTGGACTACCTGAAAGCCATGATAAAAAAAAAGATCCCAGACAGCATCTCAAGAAGTTATCAAGGAATACTATCCTGAAATCTTAGAACCAGAGGGTAAAATAGTAATTGAAAAAATCCACTAATCACTTCCTGGAAGAGATACCAAAATTAAAACTTCCAGGGAACAAAGCAGTCAGGGAGTAAAACAGAAAATAGATCTGTTTTGTCCTTTCTAGGGGCAGCTAGATGACTCAGTGGATAGAGTGCTGGGCCTGGAGTCAGGAAGACCTGAGTTCAAATTTGACTTTAGATGCTTCCTAGCTGTGTCACCCTAGGCAAGTCACTGACTCTCTGTTTGCTTTAAGGCAGAGGAAGTGGAGAACTCCAGTATCTTTGCCAATAAAACCCCATGGAGGGTATGATCCACAGGGCCATGAAGAGACTGAACAACACTTTGTCCTTATTGTGGGATCGTTGGATAAAGCCATGTTTTTATCTTTTCTGGCCCAGGGCCCTGAGTTTGTACGTAAGCACATCTTCAACAAGCATGCGGAAAAAATTGAGGAAGTAAAGAAAGAGGTGGCCTTCTTTAACAACTTCCTCACCGATGCCAAGCGGCCTGCACTGCCTGAAGTCAAGCCAGCTCAGCCACCTGGTCCTGCTCAAAGTAAGAAACGCTTCATGGAGATTTTAATTTATCTCATTCTGGGCAAGCTAAAATACCTGGCTCTTTCAAACCTGTTATACTCTTAAAATGTAGTCACTTGTTACCCTTTCCCAGACCTTGTTTTCCAGTTTTCTGGGGCACTCATTACCATGAATCCATCCTCCCCTTATCCCCCTCCCCCCTTACGCAGTAATTCATGTTCCGGTCCGTGCTGTACTCCCCCCAGGCCTGACAGGACTTCCCTACCCACACCAGACACCCCAGGGCCTGATGCCTTACGGTCAGCCTCGGCCACCTATCCTCGGCTATGGAGGTGAGTGTGAAGGAAGGATGAAGGGAGTAATTTGGGGAGTTGAGAGAAAACTGGAGAAACAATAGATGTCCTTATTTAAACATATATTTCATTAACAGCTGCAGCTGTCCGTCCCACGGTCCCTACAGGAGGACCCCCATATGGTGGCCCCCATGCTCCATATGGTGCGGGCCGTGGCAACTATGACTCATTCCGGGGCCAGGGTGGTTATCCTGGGAAACCTCGAAACCGGTAAGATCGGAGATTTCTAAATTTCACATATTCTCTTTTCCTTTCCACCCCAGCTTTAATAAGCCTGGCTTCATTCACCTCTTGTCTGATTACCTTCTGCAGGATGGTTCGTGGGGATCCAAGGGCAATTGTGGAGTATCGTGACCTGGATGCCCCTGAAGATGTTGATTTTTTCTGAACAAGGTCCCTTCCTCAACTGCTGTATCCATAATTCCCTCCCCCTTTCAGATCCCAAATAATTTTTTGTATGTTCAGCCCTACTGCCAATAAACAGCTTTCCACACAACTGGGACAACTGAGTGTGCAGAATGCCTGTGGCAGCTGTGAGCTACAGAACGATCACAGGTGCCCCACACCTTTTACATTTGTTGACTATCCTGAATTTGGGAACTTTAATGTCTAGTGTCTGACATTAGTTTTCAGAGGTTCCAAGTGTATGCTGAGTGTAGAGCCATCCTTAAGGCTAGAGATGGAAGCTTAGTCATATTAGCCTCTGAGGTCATGCTTTATCCCCATTTTTCTGGAGTCCTAAATTCTCAGACATTGGTTGTAGAAGGAATTGGAGTCAAAAGCTGTGCCTATTTCTTGCCAGCTCATCCAGCCAACCTGTGACTATTTGTGGTTCCATAGAGCTGCCATGACAGCGCAAAAACAGCACATTTCGGCTTTTTCCCCAACAGACTCGTGTGAACGACTGCCTTGACCCCTGCACCCACAATATTCTGAGCTCTCTTCCTTGCCCTCCTCTCCCTTCCTCCTACATGTAACACTTCAAACTAAGTGGAAAGATAGTCTCTCTGAGGTTTGAATGGCAAAAGGGTCATCTCTGCCCTATCACAGCCCACTGAGCCTTCTGGTGCAGAATGTACTTTGGGAACCTGTTGGATCTGGCCAGGAAGTGTTGCAGCATCCTGTACCCAAGAGCCCCAGGGCCAGTCCTTGTTACCTGGGCCCAGGCTCAGGCGTGCACTGGGAAGCAGGGCCTAGTTTAGTGTGTGCAGTTAGCACACTCCAGGTTTTGGGGGCGTTGGGCATATTTGAATGGGGTGGGGCAAGGAGGACGTTTTGAGGAGCTGGACCTGGTAGCCGCCCATCGGTCCGGAGGGCACGTCGTTTCCTTTCCTCCCAGCTGCAGCTTGCAGCTCTTCCTGGGCCTGTTGGATTCCCTTGGTAGCCCCGAGGCTCCCACCCCCTACCGCGCCTTCGAGCAGGCACTGGAGAAGGGGGAGAAGAGGCCTCCGGAGGCCCGCCCCTAGCCGACCTCCGTGCGTTCCCGCCAGGCCGCAGCCCCACCTCTGCCATTGAGCCGTTAGGGGCTGCCCGGGGCCTTGCCCAGCCCCTCCCCCCACCAGGCTCACACAAGCTCTGTGACTAAGTTTATTGGCGGCCCAGAGGGGCGAAGGCACCGCGGGGGTAGGGGGCTCGGCCCCGGACATGCAGGGGGCCGCGAGAGCCCCGGAGGGTGGGGCCGGCCCCGCGGATCTATCCGTGTTCTATCCCAGCCCTGAAATAAATAGTATGTACAGCTGTGGGGCCGGGGAGGAAGGGGGGCCGGCTTCCTGGAGAGGCGAGGGGGGCTCCAAGGGTCCCGTGCCCTTCACAGGTCAGAGCAGCGCTCCTGTTTGCTGTAATGGTCGAACTGGTTCTTCCAGTGCACCATGTAGGAGCTCCAGCGGTGGAACTCCGCCTTCCACTGGCGTTCCGCCTCGTCCAGGCTATCTGGAGGGCGAGGGCGGCGTGGGGTGCGAGGCACGCGGGCGTGGGGGAGACACAGGAGGGGAGGGAGGCGGCAGGAGGAGCGCGGGGCCGGGGTGGGGAGGGAGGGCCGAGGGCGGCAGACGAGGGAGGAGAAAAGAGAAGAGACAGTTGAGAAAGCAGTCCGCTAGGGCGAGGGGTGGCGCTGGGGCAGCCCGGAGACCCTCGGCCCTCCCCCCGTATTCATGCTCAGGATGCCAAGGATTATTCTATCAAAAATATTCGCCTTCTTCACGTAAACAACCAACTGGGGAAGGGGCGTGTCCCTGAGGGGGCGTCCCTGAAGTGTCCGCTCTGCGGCTCTCCCTCCGCCGAGGGCTCTCGCGGGGCGCTGAACCTGGAGCCCCCTGCCCCGGGGCCCGAGGAGGGGGTGACGGGGGTGTTATCGGAGCAACAGGAGGAGCGGGAGGAGGACCGAGCGGCCAAGCCTGCGCCCCGGGGCGGCCCCGCCTGTGGCCGGGCTGGGGCTGGCGCAAGGGGCAGCCCCGACTGGGAGGGGGAGGGGAGAAGAAAGTGGGTTACACCCCGATGGGGGAGATACGGGGCCACCAGCGGGCCTCCTCCCGCCCCGGGTCCCGCCCCACGCGCCCTCCCCGGCCTCCCTCCCGCCCTGCACGGCCGCTTACCGGTGGCGCTGAGCAGCTTGGGCAGGAACCGGTTCCAGAAGGCGCAGGCCTGCGCGCGTAGCCCCCGGCGCACTTCGAGCGGCCGCAGGTTGAGGCTCACGTACTGCTGGGCCCCGGCCGTGTAGGGGGGCCAGCGCGGGGCTTCGCGCTCCCGGGGCTCGTTGGGATCGCTGCGGGAAGGAGGGCAGGATGAGCCCGGGTCTGCCGGGGCCGCGCCCCGACCCTTCCCCTCTGTGCTTGCCTTCCTTTCCCAGCGCTGGGCTCCCGGCGCTGATGGACTGACTTGTGCCTTTAATCTCCTCCCCACCCCCAAGAAATGCTTTGGATCTGTATTCAGATTTCCCCTCTGCCACTCGTGTGTGGGCTTGGGCTTCAGGTACTTCACCTCTAAAATGCAGTGGTTGGCCCTCCCAAGATGGTTTCCCCATCTCTTCTCTCCCATTGTCTCACTCCTCTCAGCCATCTTTTTCTTTCTTTCCCACAGTTTCACAGTCATATTTATTACTCTCTCACCCCATTTCACCTCTCATCTTTCTTCCTCTTCCCTCCTCCTCCATCCCCAGTTGCCCCTCGGTTTATTTTTCTTGCCTGTTCATCATCTGAATACTATAAATATTCCATCACTCTCCCAACCCAACTGACCCAGTACGAGCAAAGTTGGCCCAGTATCTCATCAGGCGAAGGGCAAGGCTTCTTTCAGGACCTGTGTAGTTGAGTGTTGGTTCAAGGGGAAGGCCAAAGATAAATTCAATCTCATAACCGTGTGGTACACCCATCCAGAGGGGCCAGGACAACGTAGAGGCTCGATGGTCGAAGACGTAGGCATATACCCGGGCACCTTGTGCGGCAAGTCCTCCTGCTAGCTGGGCCACAGGACACACCACGTTGTGGTCACCCACAACATCACTCAAGGCTTCACGAAGCCGTGCGGGATCATCGGGATGGAGCCAGTCTGTATAGTGCAGAACCACCGCCTCTGCTGCCAGCTCACTTGCTTGAGGGACCCCGACCTGCACGCCGGCCAGGAACTGGGCCCGATTGATCAGAGACTCGTTATCTTTGCTGAAGCCTGGGGCCCCATAGACCAGGAAATAGGAGCCCTCATCCTGTACCACGCCTACCAGCACCTGAGAAAAACAGGACAAAGAGGAGAGTAGGGAAAAAAAATAAAAAGGTCGAGTACAGAGAAATAGATACACAGAAAAACAGGAACCAAGATCAGAACATAAGAGTCCAAGAAAGGCAGATTAGACAAATATAGAGAACAAAAGAGAAAATTTGTAAGACTGGGGAGAAAAGATATTCCTTGACTTTCATTCCTTTCTTTTCCTTCCCCACTAAGCTGTTTTTAGGCCTAAGTATGCTTAAGGGTAGGCCAAGTGAAATGAGAGGTGAAAGAGGACTTCAGGCTTTGGGGGATTAATGAATGAGGAACCAGAAGCCACAATTACCTGCAGGCCATGAAAGTCCCCAGCATTGATGAGGGCCTCCGGAGTATCACTGAGGAAGTCTCCATCCACAACAGGAACAAAGGAGAATCGGAAGACACTCTGTTGGGGTAGCACCTGCCATTCGTGGTCCACGAGATCCTTCGCTGGGCGGGTCCTCAGGCATACCACCAGCTCAGTGTCATTGCTGCCAGTGGGACAGCCCACAAAATGGGCCAGCAGGGTGGCTCGTCTACGAGCCTCACCTGCCCCTACAGTGGCCCAGGGTCCATTGGGACCCCCACTCTGCAACACAGCCCGATGGAATAGGCCACGGCTTGGAGGTGAAAGCAGGTGCATGCCTACAGAGGCAGCTCCAGCACTTTCCCCAAAAAGTGTCACTGACCTTGGGTCCCCTCCGAAGGCTGCCACATTGTCCTGCACCCACTGCATTGCCAGACGCTGATCCAGCAGCCCCACATTACCTGGTGCCTCCCGGCTCCCTGGCAATGCCAGGAAGCCAAAGGCACCGACTCGGTAATTCATGGAAACAAGCACAGTGCCCTCGACCCTGGCCAGGAATCGCCCATCATAAACATCAAGGGAGGAGGCCCCACTGTAAAAGCCACCCCCATAGATCCACACCAGGACTGATGCAGGAACCACTGGTCGGGGAGAGGGTGTCCATACATTGAGATATAGGCAGTCCTCACTTAACTCCCGGTTAGGGTTCCACATCTCAGACCCTTGGAAACCTGGATACAGGTTGTCCACATATTGGTAGCAGACACTCTGAAAGGATGTGGCATCCAGGACCCCATTCCATGCCCGTTTGGGTTCTGGAGGCAAGAAGCGCCTAGGTCCCACTGGAGGCTCAGCAAAAGGGATACCCAGAAAGGCAGAAACAGGGCCCCCTGGGGCATTGAGGTGAATCCCACGGAGCTTGCCCTCCTTTACTGTCACCAGCAGGTCAGGATCCTCAATGGTTTCAGCCTCTATCCCCCTGCCCAGGAGGAAGAGGAGGAGGAGGAGAAGGGGTGGGGAAGGACTATGGAGAAGCAGTAGAGACAGTTGAATGGCCATCCTAGTGCCTGCAAGGGTAAAGAGGGACAGGAGGTAAGATGGCCGAGGAGGGAGGAGAGGGAAGAGACCGTCAGAAAGCAAGGAGATTAGGATTTTGATGTAGTAGTTATCACGAAGAGACAGAAGAGGAGGGGCAAGCTGATAATAGAAAGACTGGGCCCTTTGCTTCATGCTCAGGAGGTCTAGATACCATCCTTTTTGGGTTGTGTAGACTGAGATGAGGCTTTGGAGGGGCTATGTGGCACCCAAAGCTACAGTCCATGGAGGGTGGGGTCAGAAAGAATTTGGGGAAGTTGGAGACCAAGAAGAAAAAGGTCTCTCGTGTAACTGTCCTTGGGTCAGCAGTTCTGGGGCTGTGCCAGGAATGTTTCTAACTCCTGCCCACTCCCTATCCTTCCCCACATCGCCTGGCACAGAGGTCTAGCACTGTGCCGGTTCCTGTCAGCTGCTGTGTTCTTCCCCAGAACCAGCTGCCCTGGGTGACCCGCTCCCCCCTCCCGCCCTCTCCACTTCTCCAATACTGTGCACTAGGAACTGCAGTTCCAGCATCCAGCCAGCGAGGGTCAGCATCCACTGACAAAAGTGCATCCTCCGACTTTCCCCTACCCGCCCCCCATCTCTCCTTACCCCCTCCCATGCCCCCCACCTCCAACCCAGGAGCGGAGCAGCGGGGTGGGGGCATCCTCGACTTTTGGCAAGGGAGCAAGGGTTGGGAGTCTGAAGAGATCATGGGATAACCAGGTCACTAAGGAGTTCAGTGGTCCCCAGATTCAGGGAAGGGGGGGTAGGTGTTGGGGAGAGAGGGACGGACGGCCAACCGGCCTCTATTTTGGGGACAGCAGCTGCTGCTGTTCCGGTATTTGCATCCAGGGATCAAAATTCCCCAGATCAGGACGGAAATCCCCTCTTCCCCCCCTTCCCCCCTCCTCTGAAGCCTTCAGGATCCCCCATGAGGTTCTGAGTCTCGCCGGCGGGGCGGGGGTAGCCCGAGAGGAGGATTAACTAGGAAACACTAGGAAAGGGGCTAATTATAACCCGGGGCTTCCGCTGACACTCCCCTTCCCCAAACCCCCCCAGCAGTAAAATAGAGATGGATTTCCCTTGGGGGCGGGGACGCAGCGAACCCTGGAGGAATCAGGACACCGGGGGAAAGGAAGCTGAGGATATTGGGGTTGGGGGTCCCGGGAGCGATCCCGGCCCCACCCCAGGGACCTAAGAGACCAGAGATGAAAATGCTCCGGCCCTGGGAGGTAGCGGCTTCCCAAGGATTCAGGGGCAAAGGAAAGACTAGAGCGTCCGCCGGGGAGCGAAGGTGAAGTGTGCGAGGCAGGGAGGGGCGCGGAATTGACTCCCCCTCTGCCCGAGGTGAGGACCAGCGTGTCTGGGATTCTCTGTGACAGAAGAAGGGCTATAGACTTGGGGTGGCGAGGCTGGGGGGTTGGGGGAGGGGGGCTGTGTGTTGAGATGAAGGGCTGGCGGGGGATGTGTGAGGGGTCTGGGGGGGCCTACGGATGCGCGCATACACCCCAGTTGTGCCTTCCCAGATGTTTCAGAGTCTCTGGATAGGAGATGAGCGGGGAGAGCAGACTGGGGGGGCCGGGGTCTTACCTGGGCCGGGCAGGCCGGGAGCAGGAGGCGGAGGAGCTTCCCCAACGCAGGCTAAGCCGGCTCTGACAGCCGCCGCCGCCTCCTCCCCGCCCCCAGCCTCTGGCACACACACCCCCTCCGGGGCCGCTTGGGCTCAGACTCCCCCGCCCATCTCTCCCCCTCTCCTCCCCTCCCCTCTGTGAGACGCGGAGAGACGTACTTAGACACACTTGCAGTGACAGAGACACTGACACACAAGGAAGGGTAGACCCAGTTATGGAGATAGACGTGACACCAACACAAACGATAAAACACAACGTATTCAGTGAAAGACTCACACGGGCTCGTACTGACCCCGTGAAAGACACACAGTGTGTCAGCCATGCACGTATTGACACACAGTGTGGCAGAGGTGCAGACACAATGATAGACACACCGAAACAAAGTGTTAGACACTTCCACCCCCACCTTCCACCAAAACACACACGAACACGCACACGCACTTCACATTGGGGAAGAGCAGCCCGAGTCCAGTCTAGATGGTGGAAAAACTCAGAACTAGGAGATTCGTTGTGTTTACCCACACAACCTATATTTTCCCAGAGTCAGCGGGAGTGCAGGCCTTTCTATCCCACCCCCTAATTCACAGCTTCCTTAGGGTGAGATGAGGTGTATGTGGAGGAGAGGGACCTTGGGCTGGAATATCTTGAGGGCGGAGAAGACTCTTGAAAAACTGGATTGGGAAACCCGTGGAGGAGGGATGGGGGGTGGGGTGGGGAACATTGGGGAAGAACCCGAAAAGGAGGTACGAGGAATGCTTAGTAGGACCGGGGAGGAGAGTCTCAACCCCACCCAACACTGGAAACCTCAGGAGGCTCCAGAGGCTGCTGCTGGCTTGGGTTCCCCAAGAAGGTGTGTGTTGTGGGGGAGGGGAGGGAATGTTCTCGGACCCTGGTCACCAATCAGAAAACGACTGGTCCATGACATCACCAGAATGGGTACTCATTGGCCAATGCCACCGGCAGTTGGTGGGATCAGTCCCTTCGTGATCGTGACCACTTCTCGCTCACTCCCGGGTTCATCTCTCTCGCCCCCAGACTCTCTACCCCACCCCACCCCCCTGTGTGTGAGGGAAGGCCCTCACAACCTCTCCACATTTTTCAATCAATAGAAGCCACAGCAAGTCCCTGGGGGAGGTTAGGGGTGGGGAGTGGAACCGCCTATCGCTTCAGGGGTCCCCACTAGAGATTAGGTGACGCCTCCTCATCTCTCATGCCATCGCCACTCCACCTCCGATCCCCATATATCTCGGCATGGAGCAGCACGCAGACCACTTGTGTTGGAGGGAGAAACTACCTTGGCGGCTTAGCCCCAGTGGGTCTAACCTGTTCCCAATCCCCGTGTGAGAGAGGTTCTGGGATGGGGCGGTGGTAGGCTTGATCATCTACATACTGCAGGTGTTCCTGCAGGTATCTGGGGTTTTGTTAGTCACTTCACACCCAGGCTGCCATTCCCGAGTCCGCCTCAACCTTTCTTCTCTTTGGCAGTCTCAGTGCCCTCGGGGGGCGGAGTGGGGGCAGGAGAACGGGAGGTAGGTGAGGTAGGCAAGGCTCTCTGGACCAAAGCAGAAGCTTTGTTCTCTGCCACCTGCTCCTCCCAGCACGAGAACCCTCTAAGCTGGTCCCTCCGGCTCTTTCAAAAGTGGGGACCTCCTCCCTAGCCTTCTTCCCTTCCTGGCCATTCTGGCTGCAGGCTGAGCTCCCTTCCACCCCCGCCCTTGCCTAATCTAGTTAGAAACTCCGGCTAATGAGTCCAGGCAACTCTCCAGAGGGCTAACCCAGGCCTGTGACTGTTTTTCGTCTCAGATATCACATCTTATCCCTTCCCCATCCTTGCCAGGCGTCCGACTGGACATGCCCAATGGCAGGGTTCTAGTTGCAGCTCAGACCTTCCCGCCTCGTCCTCCATCCCTCATCCCCCTCGCCATCTCCTACCTTGGGCTCAAAGGTGCATCTTCACTCCCAGCCCTGAATTTTCCCTATCGGCCCTTGTAAGGCTGTGGAGACCTCCAGATGGCGCCAGGTACTCACAGTACACTGACTCTGTCGGGGTCCGATGAGGGGAGGAACCCTGAAAACTTTGAAGGTTTGATTTCCTCCTTTTCTCCTCCTACTGTTCGCTGTCTCTTGTCCCCTTCATTCTCACCTTGTGAGGGACAGTGGCTAGTGCTGAACAAGGTTTAGAGATGGAAAGGACTTTAGAGGTCATTTAGTCTATCAATTTACCGATTAAGAAATTGGGGGTCAGAGAAGTCGGACGAGTTGCCTACGGAACCTCAGGTATTAAGTGGCCGAGCCAGGGCTGGAATCCAGGGTCCTCTTTTTACTGCAACATACACTGCTTCACCCCTTAGGAACATGGTAATTATAATTTGGATCCTTTATTGAAGTTATTGTTACTTGGGTGATAAAGCTAAATTTTGAAAAAAAATATATTGAGAACTGAGACATAGAGAATGACGAAAAGAGAAGGGTGTAGAGGAAAGGGGCCTGGTTAGTTGTCACAGATTTGCTGTTCATTAATTGTGTGACCTTAGTTAAGTTTCCCAGCCTCAGTTTTCTCTTCTATCGAATAAGGAGGTTGGGCTAAACAAGCTCCAGGTTCCCTTCCCAGGCATTCTGTGACCAACACCTGTAGGGAGTCCTAGGACGTGGCAAATGGGGTTGTCTCCTACATAGTTGGGGCAATCTCCCTCAGATTCTCATATACTGTTGAGAGGAACCTGGTGAAGGATGATTTTTTAAAAAACCGTTTTATTGTCTCTTTTGGTTACTTTTGTTGACTTCATAATGATGACTTTGGACATTAATAACTTTAATTCTTCTCTTTCTCACCTCTAATAACCCATGTTACTAAGACCAGAACTTAGCATAGTGCCAGGCACAGAGCTGGGGCTTAATAAATGCTTATTGACTTAGCCTATTAAATCTTTCTCTAAAGTATAGCTCATGTCTTTCTCTTTTCTTCCTGCTACCAACTCCATCCACTCTTTCCTCTTGCCAATCCATATCACTATCCAAGTCATCTCTTTTTTTAAATATATGTTTAATTACAAAATCCTGATTTTCAAAATTCTTTAATTACTCCCTGTTGCCTACTGAGTAAAGGTCAAAGTCTACTTAGCATTCAAGGCTCTTCAGAATTTGGCATCCCTCCACGTCTCCAACCTTATCTCATACTGCTGTCCCCTCAACTATCTGTCCCCTCAACAGGCTTTGCACATAGGTGGTTTGCCTCTTTCTCCCTTTGTTTATTGCCGACAACTCAATGGCCCTGCATTCAGTAATAACTTCCTTTACCCTTGGGCCACATTTAACACTTTGCACCTCTTTAATAAACACAAATATTTTCTATTATAACTGTCTGCATTTATTTCTCATTCCCATTCAGTTTGTTGTTTTTCAGTAGTGTCCAACTCTTCATGACCCCATTTGAGGGATTTTTCAGTATCATTTTACAAATTGGGAAACTGAGGCAAACAGGATTAAGTGACTTGCCCAGGATCACACAGCTAGTAAGTTTATGAGACCAGATTTGAATTCAAATCTTCCTGACTCCAGACCCAGCACTCTATCCACTCTATCTAGGTTTACATACTAGCCTATAAATTCTAGAATTTTATATATATATATAATCTATATATTTTATATATATTAACTTTTGTTACCCTTGTTAACTTTTCCTAACATAAAAGTCCCAGAACTTCTTCCTTCTCTAATTAATTATCTTCATCCAGGTGATGATGGTCCGATGATAATCAATGATGTCTGAGAACATCAGGTCTCAGACACTTCCCTTATCGTGGAATCAGGTCACTCATCTCACTGACATGACTTATTTATCCTCATGCAGGTGGTACCTGGGACAACGCCCCCAGTGGTGGCCCTTTAAAAGTGCTCAGACACAATAACAAAAAATAGCAGAAAGAGACCATTCTAAGTAATAACGTTGTGCAAATTAACTGTCAAGACACATTCAAGACTTATAAGAATACAATTTTAAAATTCTTCTCACAGAAATTATGCAATTTTATTGATATAGGAACTCCAAGGAGAGAAGACTCCTTTCATTCGTGCAGGTCAATACCTCTGCAACTTAGAGAGTTGATTAAGAGCACTGAGACATTAAGTGACTTTCTCAGAGTCACAGAGCTACTATGTGTCAGAGGTGGGACTTGAACTCAGGTCTTTCTGGCCAGCTTCCTGGTATGCTGCCTTTCTTAAGAAATAAAGGAAGATATAATTGGATACATTTTTTCTTGTTCAAGGTAGGGCCATGCCACTATAATGAAAATGATAATAGTACCTAAATTAATTTTTAGATTTAGTGCCATGCCTGTAAAATCATCAAATAGTTATTTTATAGAATTAGACAAAATAATAATTTTATCTAGACGATTAAAAAGTAAAGAATCTAGACTAATTCAACCCTCTACAGACAATTAGGTGGCTCCTTCACTCCCAGTGGCTTACCATTTTGGTGCCAGATTTGAAGTAGACATCTGGTCAGTTGCAGACCCAGAACTTGTGTCCTAATTGTTTTCTCTTGGACATTTTAATAAATGCTTTAGTGACCTTTATTTCAATTTTTTCTTCTTTTTTTAAAGGCATCACATCATTTACTCCCCTTAAAATTCCACTCATCCCATTAAAAGGGAGGGGAAGCCCTCCCTTGTGAAAAATAAGCATAGTAAAGGAACAGATTCACACATTGGCCATATATGAAAATATATATATATATATATATATATATATATCTCATTTTGCATCTTAAGGCCATCACCTTTCTGTCAGGAAGTTCATTATTAGTGCTCTGAATTCCTGGTTGGTCACTATGTTAATCAAAGCTCTTAAGTCTTTCCAGACTGGTTTTCTTTTTATAGTCACCATACATGATAAAACTCTATTTTGATCCAACCACAAGTAATTTGGAATTATAATTAAAAAATAACTAAATGATCTGGCAATACCATTAGTAGGCATATATATGAAGGAAGTCAAAGATGGAGAGGAAAATATCCTATCTATACCAAAATGTTTATAGCAATGTATATATTTTTGTGGTGACTTAGAACTAGAAAAAAAGTGTCCATTTACTGAGAGCAGTTGAACAAATTATAGTATATGAATGGAGTGAATCAATATTATACTATATTGTATCTGTGCCTCTCACATATACAAGCTGTGTGATCCTGGACACATCACTTAATCTGTCCACCAACAGATTCTCTAAACCGCAGAGAAGATGCCAGTCTGCATCGGCAGGGGAAGGTCCTCATTGGGAGATGCCTATCCTGATGAAATCACAGGTCCAGCTTAAAAACAAACAAACATGAATTGGAAGACTTTAGAGAATCTTGGGAAAGCTGGCATGAACTGATGCAGTGAAGTTAGCAGAACCAGGAGAAGTCTACATGAAGACCATGCACGTTAGTATAGAGTTTAGGTGTCCATCTGTAAAGAGGCATAATAAGGTATTTCTCCAGGTCTACTTGAGGGAGTAATAAAACTCCATGGACAACCCTTTCATCATAGGCTGATTTGTGCCTGCCCCCAGGAACTTATCTTCTGTAGTCTAGAGGATTTTTCTTTGATTCTGGTTACTAATCACTCTTGGTTTACACTCTCTCTTGTAAATTAACTTCAGTCTGGCTAATGATATATCATAGAGTGACCTAAGAGGTTTGTGATGTACTGGGGAAGAAGTCACTACCTTGTTTCCTCCTCCCACACCCACATCTCTGGATGAACTGAGTCTCCCACTTTTCCCAGACTGACCAACATCCTTAACCTCAATCTGCAACACTAGCACTGAATACACAGTGGTTAGCAGCCATTACTTTCTTTTATATAAAGGGTAAAAGACAACAAGATGGGAAAGAGGGCAAAATGATGGAGTATTTGTTTATAGGACATATAGAGAAAGGTCAGCCAGCACTGGATGCTTCTGTCAACAGGAGTGAAAAACAGGCTTTCTGCTTAAATCCCTTCCGTCTTGTGGGAAAGATAGAGAGAAGCATCTTTGAGGGGTTGCTCAGTTAGAAGAGTAACATTTTCCCCCAATTTAAAGGTAGGGGAGAAGGGTAATCTTTCCAAGAAGTACTCTGGTTATCTCACTAAACATTAGCATTATCAAGGAAGCAGGTGGTGATGGCGGTTCAGTGATTGCTTATCGTCTCTCTGAAGAACCTAACTAGGGGTAAGGAGAGGAAGAAAACACTTGAGCACCCATCAATACTTCCCATAACAACAAGATGGTGGATATGAACTCTGTCTCTTTTCTCTCCTTTTTCTGATATCTTTTTTCAGAAGTCTCCATGAAAACTCCTGGCAACAGTCTCAGAAAAAAAAAAACCCTGCTACTTCCATGAACATCAAGAGATTAAGGGGACAATAGCAAGGACAAAAAAGCCTTAGTTGATAGAATGAATAAAATTGCAAGTCTCAGTCTACTATACTTACCTCTTAGGGTTGTCATGAGGACCAAATGAGATAATATTTGTGAAGTGCTTAGCACAGGGTCTGGCATATGGTAGGTTAGTACCTACTATATATGACATATGTTAGATTATGAAGGCTGCCTATTAATTAATGTCTATTAAAGTAGTTCTCATTTGGCACCTATAGACTGTTCTTTTCTTTCACTTTTATGTTGTACTTATCTCTTTAAGTTGTGATTAATAAAAACTTTGCTATTTAAGGCAAAAATTCCTGGGACTATAAATTTTGATTGCAGGGATAGTTGTCTGAATGTTCACAAAGCCAATAATAGAAAATAGCAGGTGAGGCAGGTAGTCTGAGGACTGCTAAGATAGATGTCTGTTCCTGGGAAAGGTTGTGGGATGACTTAAGCGACAGCCTAGGTGGGAGTCTTCTGACTTTATTTCCCCACTGTGTTTTTCCTTTCTGGAAAAGGAAAATTCCCACCCGGTTAATCTGAGCCTTGCTTTAGCACTCTGTAACTACATGATTGGCTGTGAGATATGACTCATGCCTGGAATCAAACAGAACTAAGAGAGTTTTCCCCCTACTATATGTTAACTATGTCCCTCTTTTTTCCTCTAATAGCAAATTTCTATAATCAAGTAATTTTTCAAAATTATATTTCAAATAAGTGTTCCTCGTTAGCCTTCAAGGATCGGTCCAGACTTTATGGCCAAAAGGAGAGAATGAGAAGGGAATTATATTTTTCACATTAATTGATATATGTATATATACTATTAAATTAGTTTTCTCAAGAGCTTTGGAAACCTATTCCTGTTTCTCAGGAATCAGGGTTCACAATACAACTTAAACTGATCAGTCAGACAATCCAATCTGTCCTTGACAGCAGGCTGCAATTAGGCATCTGAAGTTCCTTTTCTCAAGCAGTCAAAACTCTGCCAACACTTCCAGTCACTGGATCTTAAGTGAAGTGAATCAAAGATTTCAGAACCTGTTCCAGTCACAGAACTCTGGATCTGTATTCTAGGGGAGGTGGTCACAACCCCCAAAGACTTGACTCCAGAATTATTGTATTGTGCGATTTGTGGGTTTCTCATGGGAAACCACTGAACAATTGTTTGTAATACACCTTTTCTCCTCCTTTCCCACTTGTGATTTAAGTATATAATTTGTGCTTTTACTTCAGCTATGAGAACATTCCTCACTCTGAAACTGATTAATTAGACTACTTGATTACTGGCACTCTTGTCTCTAGGCCTGCTTTGTGCAGCTCTGAGCAATCTCAAGTTAGAGACTGGCTCAGTAAAAATCCTGACACTGACATTTTATAGCTGATGAAATCAAGGCATATAGAAGCTAAGTCACTACTTGCCCATAGCTAGTAAGTATCTAAGGACAGCTGGGTGGCACAGTAGTTAGACTGCTAGGCCTATAGTCAGGAAGACTCTCCCTGAGTTCAAATCTAGCCTCAGACACTTGACTTAGTTATAGGACCCTGGGCAAGTCACAACACTCTTTGCTTCATTTTCCTTAACTGTAAAATGAGCTGCAGAAGGAAATGAAAAATTACTGCAGTATCTTTGTACAAGAAAACCCCAAATGGGGTCACAACATTGTCCAACTCCTTGACTCTATCCGGCTCTCTATCCACTATGCCATCTAACTATCTCCATTGTCAGACATGGCCAATGTGTTGGTCTGTTTTACTTATGTGCCTCTTTGTTAGAGTCAAGTGTTTATTTGGGAGAGGAGAGGTGATTTCACAAGTAGTGGTGATACAATAAAAAAGAAAGAAAAGCACTTAGGTCTACAAAGGGTCTAAAGGCTGAAAAATTTTATTTATACGGTGAAGGACTAGAAAGGTTTTGCATCTAACCTCATATGGCAAGTGAAGAGAGTCCTCAAAGGTCTTTGGATGAGCCAGTCCTCCCCCAGGGACCTGACAGTTCACATGACTTAAAGAAATAATGACTCTAAGTAATGCCTTAAAGTCAAACGAAGGAATGGGGCCTCCCAGCCAGAGCCTTTGTCAGTTGCAATGCTACTCAATTCATCTTCAGCAGGTCTCTCTCTCTTTTCCCAGCTTTCCCTTTTGCTCCTGTTCCCTGATGCTTTCTTTGTTTCACCTCTACAGAAAATAATGCCATCTCTTGCGCAGCAGCAAACACTGTCTTGCTTCTCTTTCACCCTGATGGCATCCACAGCTCCACCTTTCACACAGTGGCACAGAGGAGGACCCCATCCAAAGGTGTCATTCTAAATTTCTGATTTTCTGCTTTTGGTGAATCCCTTTCATTTTTTCTCAGCTTGTCAGTACCTGGGCAGTCTGCCTCCCACTCAGTCAGCCCCTCCCAATGAGTCTGCTGGGATTTTGGAAAGGTGCTCCCACTCTCCATTTGCCTCCCACCTTCCCAAGAATGGTTATGCAAATCATTTCAGGTTGCTGTATTCAGCCCTTTAAAAGGGAGGAGGAAGAGTTCCCCACATTTGAGAAAGAAGAGCCTGCGATCAGGGAAAGGAGGATGCTTACCACCTATGTGCACTTTGAATCTTTCCAGTGTCATGCATAGTGCTTTGCAATGATAGATATTTAATAAATATTTGTTTAATTGAACTGAGGTCAATTAGAGGAGTGAAGTAATAGAATCTATTACCCTTGAGCTGTTCCCAAGAGGCTGGATCATCTCTGGGTGATACTTATCTGCATGTAGCTCAGAAACTCTACCCAGAATCCTGGAAATACTGAACAATCCAATCTGTCCTTGACAGCAGGCTGTCATTAGGCATCTGAAGTTCCTTTCTCAAGCAGACAGTTGACAGCGAGCAATGAGAATAAGGTAGGCACTGGGCCTGTAATTTCATCAGTGAAGGGAATGACCAGATGGGGAAACTCCCTCTACCAATGCAGATTGGCACCTTCTCTGTATCTTACAATCTTAAGAGTCGGCTAGAGCATGAAGAGATGAAATGTGTAAGCCAAGCTTGTATTGATTAAAGGCAGCATTTAACTCCCAGCTCTTTCTGACCTCTAAACTGTCTTTATGTTCCTCTTCTCTCCACATTTTATTTGCTCTCTGTTCCTTTTAATATACATTTCTGTATTATAAAGGAAATTTGGTAGGACTCCTTTTCCTATTTTTTCAGTTTACATAATGTTGGAATTAATTGTTCTTTGAGGGTTTGATAGATTTCATTTATAAATCAATATGCTCCTGAAGTATTTTTCTTTGAGAACTCACTTAAAATTTATTCAATTTCTTTTTTGAAATTGGATCTTGTAAATCGCCTATTTCTTGTTCAGTTACTCTGGGTATTTTATATTCTTTGAAAATATTGATCCATTTAACTTAGGTTGTCAGTTTTACTGGTCTATTGTTGGACAAAAAGAATTCCAATGATTTCTTCTTCTTTTGTTAATTTATCTTTTTGCATTTATATTACTATTAATTTGGTTTTTCTTTTTGTAAATCAATTTAACCAATTGTTTATCTATTGCATTGTGTTCAAAATGCTAGTTCCCAGTTTTATTAATTCACTTTATTTTTGTTTTCAATTTTGTTAATCTTTTCTTTAATTTTCAGAATTTCTATTTGGGGGTTTTCTATAACTGAGATATTAAAATTTGCTGGTTTTCTAGTTTGTTTTACTGAACTGTTTTACTGAACAATTTACTGAACTATTCTTTCACTCTTTTGTGAAAGTGTTTAGAAATAGAAATTTTCCCCTAAGGACCATTTTGACTATATACCTCAAATTTTGGTATGTTGCTTTAGTGTTGTCATTGTCTTTAAGGAAATCTTCTGTGTTTTTGTGATTTGTTCTTTGACATGCCTATTTTCTAGTTTTGTTCATTAGACTTCAATAAATTTTTCCAATTTATTTATTTTTAATTTTCAACATTCAATTCCATAAGTTTTAAATTTTCTTCCCCTTCCTCTTCCCTCCTTCCCCAAGATGGCATGCAATCTGATATGGGCTCTACACATACATTCTTATCAAACACATTTTCTCATCATTCCTGTTGCATAGAAGAATTATGGCAAAGTGGAGAAACCATGAGGAAGGAAAAACAAAACGAAAAAGAAAATAGTTTGCTTCACTGTGCATTCCATCTCCATAGTTCTTTCTCTGGATGTGGATGGCATTTTCCATCATGAGTCCTTTGGAACTGTTTTAGGTGACTTCAATAATTTTTTAAAATAAGTTTTTGTGGATGTCTTTTGATTTTTACATCACTACAATTTCCCCCAGTATCTTCACACACACACCCTCAGAGCTATCTATCCCATATAACAAATAGTATTTTTAAAGGTTAAAAAAAAAGGAAGGAAAAAAAGAAAGAGGGAAGAAGGGAGGGAGGAAGGAAGGAAAAGAAGAGGGAAAAAATCAGCAAAATTCACTTTATTTTTTTGTGTGTAGTGATTATTGCCATTTACATTGTTGTCGTCGCCGTTCATACTGTTTCTTGGTTCTGCTTGCATCATTCCCCATCAGTTAATTTAGACCTTTCCATACTTTTCTGTATTTATCACATACCTAATTTCTTATAGTAGAATAATTTTTCATTACATTCATGTACAGGCATACCTTAGAAATTTTGTGGGTTTGGTTTCAGACCACTTCAATAAAGCAAATAACACATTAAAGTAAGTTACATATATTTTTAGGTTTCCCAATGTATACAAAAGTTATGTTTACACTATACTGTAGTCTACTAACTGTGCATTACTATTATGTCTAAAAAACAATGTATATACTTTAATAAAAAATACTTTATTGCTGAAAATAGCTAACCATCGCTTGAACCTTTAGTGAAGTGCCGTCTTTTTGCTGGTGCTAGGTCTTGCCTCCAAGTTGATAGCTGCCGACTGACCAGGGTGGTGATTGCTGAAGACTGGGGTAGTTGTAGCAATTTCCAAAAATGTGACAACAATGAAGTTTGCCACTTGGATTGACTCTTCCTCTCACTTGAACACTTAGAGGCCATTGTAGGATTATTAATTGGCCCAGTTTCAATATTATTGTATCTCAGGGAAGAGGTAGGTCCAAGGAAAGGTAGAGAGAAATGGGGCAAATAGTGCTTTGTGATGATAGATATTTAGCAAATATTGGTTTAATTGAATTGAGTTCTATTAGAGGAATGAAGTAATAGTACATATTACCCTTGAGCATACACACAATATTTATTGATTAAGTTCACCATCTGATATGAGTGCCATTTGTGGCATCCCAAAAAAATACAACATCAAAGATTACAGATCATCATAGCAAATATAATAATGATGAAAAAGTTTGAAATGTGATGAAAATTACCAAAATGTGACACAGACATGATGTGAGCACATGCTATTGGAAAAATGGAGCAAATAGACTTGTTTGATGTAAAAAACACCAACAAAACTGCAATATCTGCAAAGTGCAATAAAGTGAAGTGTAACAAAATGAAGTATGCCTGTTATCATAATTTGCTTAACTATTCCCCAAATGATCACCTACTTTATTTTCTATTTCTATTTCTAAAAGGAGTGGCTATCAATATGTTGGTGTACATGAGGACTTCCATCCTTGGAGGTACAAGCCTAGTGGTGGAACCTCTGGTTCAAAAGAGTATGGACATTTTAATCACCTTATTTTTTTTTATCAATTCACAGCTCCACCAAAAATGCACTAGTGTGCCTATCTTCTCACATCTCTAGCATTGACATTATTGATCTTTAATCATCTTTGCCAATTTGCAGGGTGTAAGGTGAAACCTCAAGAGTTGATTTGATTGTCATTTTCCTTATAATTAGTGATTTGGGACATTCTTTCATATGGTTGTCAATAGTTGCAATTCTTTTTTGAACCTAGTTTCTTCAGATCCTTCGACTGTGTATTTATTGGGGGGATGGCTTTTGGTCATGTACATATATACATGCATATATAAAACTATTTTAAAATTATTTATTTTTTTGTTACATTTCTTAAAATTTTTGGTTACATTTGTTACACCTAAACTGTCTCCCTCCCTCCTTCCCTACCTTGCACTAGAGATGGCCACTATTTGACACAGATTTATAGATATGTATAAAGCCTACTATGTGTACTTCTATTTTTCAGTTCTTTCTCTGGAGGTATATACTATCTTCCTTCACAGGTCCCTTGTAATTGATTTGAGTATTTATAGTACTCAGAATAACCTGGTTGTTCACAATTACTTTGAACAATGTTGCTATTAC
>CM053770.1:305859604-305877331 GCA_028658325.1 Potorous gilbertii | reverse complement strand
CTCTGAAAATAGTTGCACAAAAAGTCTGAAGCTTGGGAAAGTGACCCCTCTACCCTGGGAGCAGAGCCCAACTTTAACATAAAGTTAAAAGTCAAAAAATAGGGTGAAAAATGAGCAAATAACAAAAAAACTTGACAATAGAAAATTACTATGGTGACAAGGAAGATCAAAACATAAATTCAGAAGAAAAAAGCAAAGTGAAAACTGCTATATCCAAAGCCTCAAAGAAAAGTGTGAATTGGTCTTCGACTTCAAAAGAACTCCTGGAAAAGTTAAAAAGAAAAAAAGGATTTTAAAAAGGAGGAAGAAGGGAATCAGGTCCTTAGGAAAAGGTTTTGTATTAACTGTCTTTACTATGTTATCTAAGAGAAAGAAATAGTAGCTGTCCTCTGGGGACCCAACCTGCCTATTGAAAATGGAAGTTGGAGAATGATTCTCCTCTTCCTCCTTCTCCTCCTTTTTTTCCTCCTCCTCAAACAAACTGAGAACTGAGAAAGATTCTAATCTAGAAAGGGGAAGGTCACCCATTGCATCCTGGGCCATCACCAGTCATCTTCATCTTTGTCTTGCCACTAGACTTCAATGACTCTGGAGGAGAGAGTGAGGCTGATGACTTTGCACAGCTGTGCCTCATTTAAATCCAATTTAGGCACAAGTTAAGACACCACCCTCCTGTTGTCACTGGTCCTCTTTGAGAACAAAGGACAAACAAGTTTCCCTGTCTATTTATTTAGTCATCTTTTTTGCTCTTGTCTTAGGTCATGATAATTATCTTTGCCTTTTTTTTAAAAACTTCAGCTGAAGCATAACTGATTTTGCTCCAGTCTTTTATTTTAACTATTGAATATTTATATTTCAAGTATGTTTCTTGTAAGCAACATATTAATGAATTCTGATTTCTAATCCATTCTTACATTTTATGGATGAATTCTATTCCATTCAAAATCATTTATGATTGTTAATAATGTATTTCCTTCCATCCTATTATCTTATACTTTTTTCCTTTCTTTGCTTCCCATGTCCCCATTTACAAAAAAAAAAATAAAATAAAGTAGTGAGTGATAGTATGCTTAACACTAGTGCTCTTTGCTTGATGCCATCAGCACATTCTTCCCTGGCCCCTTATCTTTCCCTCATTCAGATCCCATCTAGGTTTTCACCTTTTTTTCTTTCCTTTCAAACTTTCTTTCTTTACCATCTAAACTCTGAGATTAGAATTTGTTTTGCTTATGATTATAACTAAATGATTAATTCTTCCCTGAGTCTTCTCATCTCCCTTCTCTCCTTTCTCTATTTTCCTGAGTGAAATATATTTCTACATCTAACTCAATGTGTATGTCTCTGTATCCTCCTTTGACATTTCAGATGAAAGTGAGTTTCAAGTGTCACCCAGTCACCTCATCCCTCTTTCTTGCTTCTATAGTCTTCTATTCATACGCTATGATTATGTGAGATAATTTTCCCTACCATTTTTCTCCCTTTGTCTATTTGATCATTATGACATAAGAAAAAACACTTTGTCTTTGTTCTATTTAACTTCTCTATAAACTCTGGTGATATTATTCTGAAGGGACACTTGTATTACCTCCTCTTAACAGAGTGAAATTATTCCACCCTTGTTTATTCCCTTATGATTGCTCATTCATATTTATCTTTTAATGTTTCTCTTTATTTGTATTTATTGTGTATTTCTATTGTGTTTGTTCTTGATTATTTGCCTTTTTGAATATCACCTTCCAAACTCTTCCTTTTTTTTGCTTGTGGTTGTGAATCTTGTGTGATCTTGGTTGTGACTCTTTGTTACTTGAATTCTTTCTTTCTGGCTGCTTGCAATAATTTTTTTCTTTGACTAGAAAGCTTTGAGTATTTCTAGGATCATCTTTGAGGTTTTTTTTTTCTTTCAGAAGGTGATTCTTCTTATTTTCACTTTGTTCTCAGATTTTTACAAATTTGGGCAACATTCCTACATAGATCTGATTTTTGGTCATGACTTTCAGATACTATTTGATCTCTCCTTGATTTGCCAGGTCAGTTGCCTTTATTATGAGATGCATTATATTTTCTTCAGTTTTTTAATTCATATTTTTTACTTCATTTTTAATATTTCTTTGTGTTTTATGGAATGATTAACTTCTTTTTGACTTATTTTAATTTTCAAGAAGTCTATTGTTTGAGTAAGATTTTACAGCTCTTGCGTCAAGTGATAAATTCTACTTCTAATTCTATTTCTAAGTTCAGTCTCTTGAAGGACATTATTGATGAGGAGACTGGGTTAACTTTCTTCACAACCTTGTTCAGACCCCACTGAGGGTCTGTGTAGCCATTGTGGTCAGGTCGGTAGCCACTGTGCTCTACTCAGATTTGGGTGGGGATAAATTATTTGAATAGATTGTCCAAGGCTGGGGGGAACTTAGAAGTGACATAATAAAAATTCATTAGAATAGGTCCAGCCCCTCATTACAATATTCACTCTCTCATTACTTGTTAACCAATCAGAGTTGATTTCTACCCTCTGAAACACATCTTTCTAAGAACATATAAGCTTAAAGCCTGCCCCATAATTGTCTTTGGCATTCAAAAGTGCCACTAACCTCTTTTTATTAAAATACTGGCATTACTAATAAAATAACTAATTACCCAGAAATTATGTCACTTGAACTTTTTAAATGTCACACTGCTTTACCTCAACTTATATTTATTTTGGCTGCTCTATGTTCACTCTGAGGCAATGCTCCATCTTTTTTTAGGGGAGGAAATTTGGAGAACATGAAGGTTTCTTCCCTACTCTGATATCTTCCTTAAGTGCTATATAAATTTTAGCTATTAGTACCATATCTCTATGCTGACTTGGGCTGGGGAAATGACATTGTGATTTTTCTTTGGATTTCCCATTTAGGATTAGATCTGTTATGTAGTCTATACTGCTTCCTCCAACTTCACCATCTTGGCTGGTCTCTCCTAACAGGAGTTCTCAAACTCTTCTTTGTGTCATGGACCCCTTTGGTAATCTGTTGAAGCATATGGACCCTTTCTCAGAATGTTTTCAAATACATAAAATATAGAATATTACAAAGGAAACCAGTTATATTAAAAATTGCAGGTATCAAAATGTTAAAAAAAAAAAACAAAACCCTATACTATACTAGATTAAAGTCAGACCTGGTCAGCAAGTAGATCACTCTTCTCTAGCCCTATCTCTGCATCACCAGCTTGACTATGAGAAAGCAGCCTCAGTATTCAGGTCTCAGTGCCCTCTGGTGTCCAGCAGGGGTACTACAGACCCTTGGGGAAAGGCTATTCAACTGAAATGGTGTGGGCTGGTAGCATAAATAGAATTTTTATCTGGTGGGCAATTCAGAGCAGGCACCCTTTTAATTATTAAAGTGCTCTTGTTGCAGAATTAACACACACTCTTTTTCCCTAGGCCTTAGGAATGTAGCACTTGAATTCCATTACCAAAGGACCGCCTGCGGGGGTTAGTGTCGTATTTTGAACAAATTTCTCAAAAAAAAAAATTTATCAGAAATGAGATAAATTGATGATCTCTTCCAAAGTGCCCCTTTATGTGAGTTAACCTCTACTGGAATGTCAGCTTCTTCACATCATGAACTGTCTTTGATCTTGTATTTGTATCCCCAGGCATTCCATAGTGCTTGGTACGTAGTGATCTCTTGATAAATGCTTTTTGATCCATTCATTATTCATTCAGATACTAACTTATATAACTGTGGTGGATGGCAGCTATAATATTTGTCTAGGAATAAATACAAGAGGGCCAAATCCTGTACTTTGTTTACCTTCAATGTGGCAACTACATACTCAGGTATTAAGCTTGGATTTTCTACTTAAGTTTTGGTTTTTCTCCCTCTCAGAATCTCTAGTTTCCTTCAGGGCTCAGCTCAAATTCTCCATGAATTGGGTTCAGTCACCCTAATTGTCCTTTTTCATGCTGACTGTGCAGGGCTGTGGTCCTGACTCAAAACAGAATTAGAGTTATGTTAACTAGATTGGAGGCATATTGACAAACAAACAACAAACTATAATGTCTTTAAGGGTTGCAGAGTATATATATTATCTCATTTGATTCCCCCAACAACCCGATGAAGTAGGTACTGTAAATATTATGGTCCCTATTTTAGAGATAAGAATTCTTGCTATTTGTCCTTGTTCTCCAAGACGACCATGACCTCAGGGAGGTGGTTCGGTGACATGCAAATGAATTGTATTTAAGTGAGGGAGGGCTGTGCAAAATCACCAGCCTCACTTTCTCTTCCAGAGCCATCTGGGTCCAGAGGTCAGATACATATCAGTATGAGGGGGGATGACCCCAGATGCAGTGGATAGAGATAAGAAAACTAAGGCTCAGAGAAAGGAGTAGCAGGAAATGGTGAGTTTGAGAGTTGGGGTTCAGGCCCCAGACTTGCATGAATCCAGTGCTCTTTCTACTCTACTGTTCTATGTTTCCTATATTGCTTTCAGTGGATTGTGGCAGTGGAACTGGAGGTGGTGATGCTGGCAGCAGGAGCTAGAGTAATTCCTGTATCCAGGCAAGGAATTATTGGTTTAAGCCAAGAATTGTGGGAACCAGAATAATGGGAAAGCAGAATAGCGTAGAAGAAAGAAAATGCCTTCCCCCAGGACTGTGTGAGTCATGTGCCCTGAGGAAATCTTAGGAAAGGACAGTTAATTCTCCAGTGACTCTGAATTCTCTTCCTGCGTGACCCAGATACCACCATAAATCTGAAATGGCAGGTCACTGGTAAATGTGGGGCTCATGAAAAGAATGGGTTGTTTCACTTGACATTGCCAGCAAAGACTTTCCTGGTTCTAGCAAGTAGGCTGCTACTAGGTCCCAGGCGGGTCCTCTACACTTGAAGTGACTTCATAGGGTCCCTGGGGAAGGCAGGCAGAGGTTGACTAGACAAGAAAGGAAAGGTATATAGAGTGCTTAGGAGCTTGGTTTAAAGTTCTTTGTGTTTTCTCTCAAACATAATAAGCTTCTTTGTTTTAAGTTCTTGGCAACATGATGCTTGCGAAACAACAGAAAACTGCTAGATAAGAGCTAGAAATGAGCCACATTTTGAAATTTCCAGAGGAAATCTTAAGCAGGATCAAAATTGGCCAAAAAAGTTATAATTATTGAGAAAGCCTCCAAGATCGAACTCGATTCTTCTCTACTCCATCATGTAGGTGATACAGAGGTGGTTGCTATACATGTTGGAATGCAATTCACTTCTGCTTGGGTGGGGAGCAATGGAGGCATGCTCTTTGCTTCAGACATCTCCTCCACTCTATTCCACACAGTTCTGACCATGTCACTATCTTCCTCAATAAACTCCAGTGACTCCCTCTTACTTCTAAGAGTCAAATTTATAGGGACATGAATCATTCCTTAATTAAGGTCAAATGATATGAATGGGCACTGATAAGAGAAATGCAATTTAAAACAACTCTGAGGTACCACCTAATATCTTTCAGATTGGCTAATATGATAGAACAGGAAAATGACCAATGTGGAAGAGATATGGAAAACACAAGAATACTAATGCACAGTGGAGGACTGATCCAACTGTTCTGGAGCGCAATTTGGAACTATGCCCAAAGGGCTATAAAACTTTGGCACAGTGATACTATTACTAGGTCTATATCACAAAGAGTTTTTTTTAAAAAAAGGAAAGGGATCTATTTGTACAAAACTATTTATAGCAGCTCATTTTGTGGTGGCAAAGAACTAGAAGTTGAAGGGAAATCCATTGATTGGGAAATGGCAGAACAAGTTGTGGTTTATGACTGTGATGGAATACTACTGCAGTATGCTTTTAGAAAAATCTGGAAAGATGTACACAAACTGATGTGAAATGAGCAGAATCATGATGTGAAATGAGCAGAATCAGAGAACGTTACACACAGTAACAGCAATATCGTATGATGATCAGCTGGGAATGACTTAGCTCTTCTCAGCAATACGAAGATCTAAGACAATTCTAAAGGACTCACAATGAAAAAATGCTATGAACCTCCAGAGAAAGAACTGCTGGCATCTGAATGCAAATTGAAACTGACTTTTAAAGAATTGTTCTTTATTATTCTTTGTCTGCATTTTCTTTTGTAACATGACCAATATGGGAATGTTTTACATGACTACACATATATAAATTATATCAAATTGCTTGCTTTCCCAATGGGGGAGAGGGGAGGGAGGAAGGGAGAGAATATGGAATTTAAAGTTTTAAAAAATATTTTTGTTTACAATGTAATTCAGAGAAAGATAAAAAAAAGAAAGTCTTTAGAACACTGATCGGTTGTTGCCTTTCATGCTTGAAGACCAAAACGACATTGCTATGTCAGGGTCAATGGACAATGTGTACAATCGTGACTGATCAGACCAATACAAGCTCTGAAGGCTCTACCACAGGTTGGGCACAAATAGTTCATATGAAGATTTGGAGATTAATTATATTTGCACATCTCATGTTTCCTTTGAGCTGCTGCAATTCTGCTTTGCTCATGGAGTACAATACCTTCTTTGATGAGGGCATGCCATGCTGGGGGTCCTGTGTCAATGTCTCCCATGTCTCACAATTCCAAAGTTATTTTTTTTATTTAAATTAATTTTAAAAATTTGAATTTTTTAATTTAAAATTAATTTAAAATTTGAAAAAAATCAAAATTTTCCCCCAAAACTCTTCAGAGAGACCTGAGAGTATCTTTGTATTGCTTCTTCTGACTTCCATGTGTGCATTTGCCTTGTGTAAGTTCTTCATAAAATAGTCTTTTAGACAAATGTATGTTTGACATTTTAACAACATAGCCAGCCCGTTGGAGTACTCTCTGCAGTAGAGTGTGAATACTTGGCAGTTCAGCTCATAAGGACTTAGTATCTAGTACCTTTTCTTGCCAGATGATCTTCAGAATCTTCCTAAGACAATTCACATGGAAGCACTTCAGTTCCTGGCTGGTCATCGGTGTCACAGGCATACAACAATGAAGTGAACACCATACTCCTATAGACTTTCTGTGTGGTAGACAGCCTAATACCTCTTCTCTCCCATACTTTCCTTTGGAACCTTCCAAACACTGAGCTAGCTCTGGTAATGCATGTGTCAATATCATCATCTGTGTATATATCCTTGGAAAGTAACTGCCAAGGTAAGAACTTATCAACAACATTCAAAATTTCTCCATTTGTTGTAACCAGTGGTTCCAAGGATGGTTGGTGTGGTGCTGGCTGGTAAAGAACATCTGTTTTCTTGGTGTTCATCAGGCCAAAATTAGCACAAGAAGCAGAGAATCTATCCAGACTCTGATGCATCTCAGACTTAAAGGCTTCATTGAGTGCACAATTATCTGTGAACAAAAAGTCACACACTTTCCCTTCACTTTTGTCTTAGCTTGTAGCCTTTTGAAGTTAAATAATTTACCATCAGCGCGGTAGCTGGCTTTGATGCAAGTTTCGTTCTTGTTGACGGAGTCTGACGTGCTGCTGAAAACATCATGCTAAAAAGTATGTATAGCAGGAATCCGAGATTGGTTCAATATTAGAAAAACTATCAGTATTAACATCAATAATAAAACCAACAGAAATCACATGATTATCTCAATAGATGCAGAGAAAGTATGTATCCTTCCATGGGGAAGGAGGGGAGATGGAGTTGGAAAAAATTTAACACTTGTGGAAGTGATTGTTGAAAACTGAAAACAAATATATTAATCAAATTTAAAAAAAATAAATAAAAGATAAACTAAAAAAAAGCATGTGAGCAAGCAAACAGTCTTGCTTCACTCCACTGATGACTGGTGCTAGAGCACTGTGCATTCCCTAGAACTTGTCCAAGCCTCCTGTCATGGAACTGACATACAATACTGATGAACTTCTCTGGGCACTCAAATTTTGTCATAATTGTCCATAGGCTCTCCCAATTGATAATATCAAAGGCCTTGGTCAGATCAACAAATGTGTACATTTCTCCCGGAGTTGTTGGGCAGCAAACACAATATTGATTGTTCCTCAGTCCTTTCTGAAGCCACACTGGCTCTCAGGGAGATGACCATCTTCTAGGTGAAGGATCAGCCTATTAAAGAGGACTCTGGCAAGAATCTTCATGGCAATGACTAACAGAGAGAAATGCCCACCACACCTCTACTCCCTACCCCCCTGTGATTGTCACAGGACAACACAACAACCTATTTTCTTTACCTTTATAGAGAAGGACAGTGGAGGCATCCTTGAACTCCTAGAGGATAACCTCCTCTTGCCATATAAACCAGAAAATTTCAGTCAGCTCAGTCAGTGAAAGCCAGCAGTAAGACCCTGAGTCCCAGCACAAAAAGATCAGGACAGTGTAGGACTACACCACAACTCTCACATAAAAACACCAAGGTACACAATAGGCAGGGAAACAAATAACTTGACTATAGAAAGTTACTATGGTGACACAAAGGCACCAACTTAGAAGAGTGTCAAAATGGCTACATGTGAAGTCTCAAAGAAAATGTAATTTGGTCTCAGGCTCAAAAAGAATTCCTAGAAGAACCATAGGTTAATCTGATTTAAAAGAAAAAGAAAGAAGAAAACCAAATATCCAGCATCAAAAATAAAAAGGGTGAATTCATTCCCAATGAAGAGGAAATTAAAGCAATTATTAATAAATATTTTGCCCAATTATATGCCAATAAATCTGACAATCTGAGTAAAATTGATGAGCAATTATGAAAATATAAATTATTTAGATTAACAGAAGAGGAAATAGAATACTTAAATGACCCCATTTTAATTTTTATTTGTTTTTATCCCATTTTAGAAAAAGAAATTGAATAAGCCATCAAAGGATCCCCTAAGAAAAAAGTCTCCCATGGCAGATGTATTCACAAGTGAATTTTACTAAACATTTAAAGAATGATTAATTCTAAAACTATATAAACTATTTGGGAAAATAGGTGAAGGAGTCCTACCAAATTCCTTTTGGGACATTAGTACTATGGTACTAATCCAGGAAGAGCCATCCTGAGAAAGAAAATATAGACCAATTTCCCTAATGAATACTGATACAAAAATTTTAAATAAAATACTACCAAGGAGATTACAGCAACATCATAAATTATATGCTATACATTAGGATTACACATTATGATAAAGTGGGATTTATATCAGGAATGTGAGACTGGTTCAATATTAGAAAAACTATCAGTATTAACATCAATAAAAAACCAACAGAAATCACATAATTATCTCAATAGATACAGAAAAAGTTTTTGACAAATAAATTACCTATTCCTAATAGAAACACTATAGAGCATAGGAATAAATGGAGTTTTCCTTAAAATGATAAGTAGTGTCTATCTCAAACTATCAGCAAGCATTAACTGTAATGGAGATAAGCTAGAAGTCTTCCCAGTAAGATCAGGAATGAAACAAGTATGCCTATTATCACTACTATTATTCAATATTGTACTAGAAATGTTAGCAATAAGAGAAGAAAAAGAAATTGAAATATTAGAATAGGCAATGAGGAAATAAAACTATTATTCTTTGCAGATGATAGGTTAGTATACTTAGAGAATCCTAGAATATCAACAAAAAACTACTTGAAATAATTAACATTTTTAGCAAAATTAGAGAATGTCAAATAAGCCCACAGACATCATCAGCTTTTCTATATATTACCAACAAAGTTCAGCAGCAAGAGATAGAAAGAGAAATAGCACTTAAAATAACTAAGTAATATAAAATACTCGGAAGTCTACCTGCCAAGACAAATCCAGGAATTATATGAGCACAATTACAAAACACTTTTCACACAAATAAAGTCAGATCTAAACAATTGGCAAAATATCAATTGTCATGCGTAAGCTGAGCCATTATAATAAAAATGACTTCTACCTAAATTAATTTATCTATTCAGTGCCATACCAATCAAACTACCAAAAAACGATTTTATAAAACTAGAAAAAGTAATAACAAAATTCAGCTGGAAGAACAAAAGGTTGTCAAGGAAATTAATGAAAAAATGCATAGGAAGGTGGCCCAGCTGTGCTAGATCTTAAACTATATTATAAAGCAGCAACAAAACTAACTGGTACTGGCCAAGAAACAAAGCGATGGATCAATAGAGTAGATTAGGTACACAAGACACAGTAGTAAATGACCATAGTAATCTACTGTTTGATAAACGTAAAAACCCCAGCTTCTTGGATAAAGACTCACTATTTGACAAAAACTGCTAGGAAAACTGGAAAACAGTACAGCAGAAATGAGGTACAGCCTAACATGTTATACCATATACCAAGATAAAATCAAAATGACTTAGCCATAAAGAGTGATACCATAAGCAAATTAAAGTAGCAAGGAATAATTTGCTTGTCCTATCTATGCATAAGGGAAGAATTTATGACCAGACAGACAGAACATTAGAGGACATAAAATGAATAATTTTAACTATATTAAATTAAAATACAATACAACCAATACTAGAAAGAAAGCAGAAAACAGGAAAACAACGTTTACAGCAAATGTCTGATAAAAGAGACATAAAATATATAGAGAACTGAGACAAATTTATACGACTATGTAGTTCTTTCCCCAATTGAGAAATGGTCAAAGGATATGAACAGGCAGTTTTCAGATGAAGAAATCAAAGCTATCTATAATCATATAAAAATTCTCTAAATTACTGTTGATTAGAGAAATGCAAATTAAAACAACTCTGAAGTATCATCTAATGCACAATATCAGATTGGCTAACATGACAGAAAAGGAAAGTAATAAATGTTGGAGAGGATATGGGAAGTTTGGGACACTAACGCACTATTGGTGGAATTGTGAACTAATTCAACCATCCTGGAGAGCAATTTGGAGCTATGCCCAAAGGACCATCAAACTGTGCATACCCTTTGATCAAGCAATATCTCTACTAGGTCTGTATACCAAAGGGAACATAAAAAAAGGAAATGCATGTACAAACATTTATAACAGTTCTTTTTGTGTTGTCCAAGAATTGAAAATTGAAGGTGTTCCCATCTGGGGAATGGCTGAACAAGTTGTGATATATGAATGTAATGGAATACAATTGTACTACAAGAAATGATGAGCAGGAAGATTTTAGAAAAACCTGGAAAGACTTGAGCAGAACCAGGAGAATATTTTGTACACAGTAACAGCAATATTGTATGATAATGAATTGTGAATGGCTTAGCTCTTCTCAGCAATACAGTGATCCAAGATAATTCCAAAAGACGCATGATGGAAAAGGCTATCCACCTCTAGAGAAAGAACTAGTGAAATATGAATGCCGATCAAAGCATACTATTTTTGCTTTTTTTGTGTGTATGGTTTGTTTGTTTTTCCTTTTGTTCTGTTTCTACTTTCACAACATGACTAATGTGAAAATATGTTTTGCATGATTGCACATATATAGCCTATGTCAAATTGCTTACCATTTTTAGAAAGGGGGATGGGAAGGGAGGGAGGGAAAAAATTTGCAAATTCAAAAATCTTTTTAAATGAATGTTAAAAATTGTCTTTACATGTAATTGGAAAAATAAAATATTGTTAAAGTTGTTTTTACATATAATTGAGAAAAATAAAATAAAAATATTCTTTTAAAAAATGTTGCTTTTCTTTATCTTTGCATAAATACTATACTGCAATAAAGTCTCATCAAACCTGAAAGGGTGATAAGCACCAGGGGAAGCACCAGGGGATTCCCTATCCTGAATTGTATACAGAAGACATTGCTGCTTTAAGGCATAAGAGAGGTGAGTGGCAGGGAAAGATTGGCAAGCCTTATTTCTCAGGAAGCAATATCTCTGAGGGAGCTCTGGAGGTCATCTTCCCTAGGCAAAGAGATCAAGATGGAATTTTGCCAGGTGTTCCCTAGCAGGTATTTTCAAAACTCTGTCAGCCTAGTATTCACCTGCTTTAATAAGACCACATTTTAGGAACCATGATGATGAACTGGAATGTATCCAGTGGTTGGTGACTACTATAGTGTGGGGAATCAAAATTCTGCCATAGGCAGAAAGATCAAAGGAACAAGGTACTTGGAGAAGAGAAGACTTGATACCTTGAAGATAAGAACTATCTTCAAGAATGTGAAGGACTGTCAGGTATTTATTTAGCCCCTATCTTAAACCCATTTCACTCTGGAGCTCATAGATTGGACCACAATTTATGGTATAGGGTGTGTTCAGGGAGGATTAGTACCTTTGGTATGATGGCTGCTGAGCCCTTTTTGGTGCTCTTTCCATCTTTGGTGTTCATCTGTTCCACCCAACTCTCATCTGTGGTTCCAAGAAGCTGAATATATGCAGCGGCTACAGCCCGGTAAATCATTTCAGCAGAGAGGCCAAACCAGGTTGAGGGTAACCAAGGGGTCTCAAACTCTTGAGTTAGGGGGCTGTTTACCCCAAGCATGTGAAGACTTCCTCTGGTGGAATGGGCAGATGAGAACAATTTGTTCCAATGGCCATTCAGGTAGCTGAAGCAGGCAATGTAGAGCACTTAGAGCTTGGTTAGACACCAAAGACGCCAAGGTCATCCACTGTATCCTGAGCCATCGCCAGCCATCTTGACTCTGTCCTGCCACTGGACTCTGATGACTCTAGAGGAGAGAGTGAGGCTGATGACTTCATGCAACTCTGCCTCACTTAAATCCAATTTAAGCATGAATCAAAGACATCACCCATACCAATTTACTATTATGCCTCAAAGTCCTGTGGTGACAGGTAAGTGATGAAGCAGCAGGTGCAGATACACTGGAGCTGTAGTCACCACCCTGCACACAGGCAGCCCAGGTCATAGGGCCGTTTCTCACTGGAAGCAGCAGTGGAACTCAGTAGCCTCCAATAGTTAATAGACATATTTTGGGCCCTCCTGGCTCAGAGTGGATGTCAATAGTAACTGTTTCTCTTTTGACCAGCAACCCTGAGGGTCTTCTCTCAGTCTGATTTTTTTTATTAAAGGGGTCATCCCTTGACTCACTTCTTAAAGAGGTCCATTCACCAAATTGGCATAACTTCACTCCAAGTGAGAACCTGAAAAGACCTTAGCCTACAAAGGCCAGGGTCTCCTATTGTATCCTGAGCCATCTCCAGTTGTCTTGATGAATATCTGGCCATTAGACCCAGATGGCTCTGGAGGAGGAAGTGAGGCTGGCAACCTTGCACAGCCCTCCCTCATTCCAATCAAAGTCAACTGCAAGTCATGTCATCATCTTCCTGATGTCATGGTCCTCTTAGAGAAACACACAAACTACGTGACCAGGCACTATGCTAAGTACTAAAGATACAAAGAAAGACAACACAATGTCTCAGGTCTTAAGGAGCTTACAATCTAATGGCGGAGTATGCAAACAACTATGTGCATACCGGATAGATATGAGAAGATGAAATAAACTGGGAGAGAGAGTACAGAAAAGGCCTCTTGTAGCAGATGGGATTTGAGCTGAGAATTTCAGTTCAATTCATTAAACATTTGTTAAGTGCCTACTATGTGCCCAGACATTGGAATACAAAAAGAGACAAAAGACAGTTCCTGCCCTCAAGAGTTTACAATCTAATAGGGAGACACCATGCAAACATATATATAAAGTAAGCTATATATATAGGATAAATCTCTCTGTCTGTTTTATCATTCATTTTTGAAGAAGACCATGACATCAGAGAAATGATGACATGACTTACACTTAACTTTGTTTTGAGTGAGTGAGGGTTGTGCAAGGTCACCAGCCTCACTTTATCCTCTTGAGCCATCTGGATCCATTGACCTGATATTGATCAGGATGACTGAAGAAGGCCCAGGATGCAATGCGAGACCCTGCCTTATTCAGGTACTCACTCAGAGTGAGGTCAGACCATTCAAGAAGAAGCCTCTCTGAAGAAGTAATCAGGGAATAATCCCTTTAATGAGCAAAAGAAAAAAATAAGTAAATCAAGCTGGGAGGGAAAGACCAACAGTTACTATTGATAATCACTCTGAAGTCAGCCATTAAGTAGAGTTTGGGCAGGGACCTACAGGTGTGCAATCTATGGACTTCAGAGGAAATAATTAAAAGAGGGGAAAGCCCTGCAATTCAAAGGGATTAGGGAAGACTTCCTGAAGAAATGGGGGTGGAGCAGGAGTTGACATGGTCAGATCTGTACTTCAGAAAAATCACTTGGCAGCTGAATGGATGATGCACTAGAATGGACGGAGACATGAGACAGGAAAACCAATGAGAAGGCTATTGCAAAAGTCTAGACAGGAGATAACAAGGACAGCACCAGAGTGCTGCCTGTATAAGTGAAGAGGAGAGAACATATAATAGAGATGTTGTGAAGGTAGAAAAAAAAAAACACAAGACTTTGTTGAGGTTTAGAGTTTGGGAGAACGTGATTCAGGTGTGAAAGAGTTCACTTAGACCTTCTCTTTTAGCCAATGGGAGCTTTTTATTTTATGCGAAAAAGCATCACACTACTCCTTAGCAAGAAAGCTAAGTGGGACCCCAATATTTGGGGGCATTATGCTTATATAGAAGTTTCAGAATGATGATATAGTTTTAGGGGTTTTATGGGGGTTAAAGAGTAAAGACAGGACAGGATGACAGGATAAGGGAGACAAAGGGAATTCTTTATGGTTTGAGGATTTAAGGACAGGGCAGGAGGAAACAGGTTGCACATTAAAGGACAAGGGGAACATAGGATAAGGGGTGCAAAAGCAATTCTTTTGGTACAAGTTCAAGATAAGGGGGAAAGGACTTTAGGATACTTTCAAGTCATAGAGTGAGCTAAGGGGATTCACAAAGTACTGGAAAAGCAACTCTGAACCCTTAGGGCACTGTTTGTATTCACATCAACTTGGCAACAGATTGGATATATGGCATGAGCGTGAGAGAGGAGAAAAGTTTGACACTGAGATTCTGAGAGTGGGTGACTGGGAGGGTGATGGTGCCCTCTAAAGTAGCAGGAAAGTTTGGAAGAGAGGAGAGTTTGTGTGGAAAGAGAATGAATCCTGTTTTGGATATGTTGAATTAAAAATGCTTATGGTATATTCAGTTTGAGATGTTGTAGGGCCAAGATGATATTCATAATGCCTATGGCAGTCATGAATATCCTGGTGCAATTCTGAATCATAAAATAAAACAGACTCTCCACATGGAAGACAGAACCAAAACATTTATTCAAACACCAGAAAGCCAAATCCATCACAGTAACAAAGAACTCCACCATAGTAACCAAGAAGTCTATACACATTATTAAGCCTTTCCACAAGCAGGCTCCCCGAAGCAAAACCACAAACAAGCTCTCTCACTCAGGCTAGACAATTGCCTGTTTGCCTTCATCCTTCCCAGCTCTGATTGATCTCTGACTAAGTTCTTCTCCACTCTGTGCTAGCTCTGCCTCTTTCTGATCCACTCCTTCGTGTTCCATGTAACTTATTGTAACTCAGGCTTCCATATGACTTAAGCAGATTACATGGGCCTATTAATGGATGGGAAAGATCTTCCCTTTAAGATGCAAAATTACATTAACCATAAGGAAAAATGCATTATCAATACAGATATCCAAGAATCAGTTGGTAATATGAGAATGGAGCTCAGGAAAGAAATTAGAGCTAGACAGAGAGATCCAGAAATCATCTGCATAGAGATGATAATTGATGGCAACTGACAAGATTACCAAGTGAAATGGCACAGAAGGAGAAGTGGATCCAGGAGAGAGCCTTGGGGGACACCCATAGTTAGTAAAGGTGACCTGGATGAAGAACCATTGCTGGAGGAGATTAAAAGGAGAAGGAGAAGAAGAACCAGGAGAGAGAAATGTAATGAAAACCTGAAAAGAGAGAGGTATTCAGGAAAGTATCCAGGAGAAGAGGGTGATCAAGGAAGAAAAGAAAGAGGGAAGGAATGAAACAAGCATTTATTAATCACCTCTTATATACCAGACATTGTGCCATACAAATTACAGTTAATTCACTTGATCGCAATCACCCTGAGAGGTAGCTGGTAATTATTATTTTTATTTTACAGTAGAAGAAAGTGAGGCAGATAGAAGCTAAGTGACTTGTCCAGGGTCTACAGCTAATAAGTGCCTAAGGCTGGATTTGAACTCAGGTCAACAGTGTTAAAAGTTGCAGGGAGGTTAAGGAAGATAAAGACTGAGAAAAAGGCAAGATCATTGGTGACTTGGGAGAGAGAGTTTCAGTTGAATGAAGACATTGAAAGCCAGGTATCAGAGAAAATAAAGCAGAGACACCAATTGTAAATGTTGATATTTCCTCATAAATTAATAAAATTTTTAAAGTGTCATTGAGTGGCTAATTAGCTCTATTAGCTTGAAGTTAATAAGTAAATGAGAGAAATCTTTTTTCCTATACCTTTTAATCTTCACTATCTCTAACTCCCTATTACCCTAAGCTTAAACAAAATAGATGTTACTTATTACTTATATGTTACTTATATGTAATACTTACATATTACTTATTACAGTCATAAAGACTGATACAAAGATATAAATAAATATTAATTATGTATTAGCAGTGAGTAAAATTCACAGCCTCAGTCACTTCAAAAGCAGGGAAAACAGATATGAAATAGAATTCTCTCACCAATGCTGCCCATGACTCCTCAGTTCTGGAAAGAAAACACAGTTCTCTCAAGGATAGTAATTTAGGACCATGAAAAATTCTTGCAAAAAATATCTCTTAAAAAAAAAAAAAAGAGCCCCCAAAGTGCTGGGAAAACTGCAAAGCGGTTTGGCAGAAATTAGGTATAGATCAACATCTCACACAATATACCAGGATAAGGTCAAAATGAGTACTTGATTTAAACATAAAGAGTGATATCGTAAGCAAATTAAGGCAGCATGGAATAGTTTACTTGTCAGATTTACGAATAACAGAAGAATTTATAACCGAACAAGTGATAGAGAGCATTACGGAATGGAAAATGGACAATTGTGATCATATTAAATTAAAAAGCTTTTGCACAAAGAAAACCAATGCAACAAAGATTAGAAGGAAAGCAAAAAGCTGGGAGAAAGTTTCTATAGAAAAGTTTCTGATAAAGGTCTTATTTTTAAAATATATAGAGAACTGAGTCAAATTTATAAGAACACAAGTCATTCCCCAATTGATAAATTCATAAAGGTTACAAACAGGGGCGGAGCCAAGATGGCGGAGTAGAAAGACTCACCTATGCTAGGTCCGAACCCACAGCCCATGGATTTCCTGTAAAAAGAACTCCTGACAAATTCTGGAACAGTGGAAGCCGCGCAGCAACACAGTGAAGGAGATTTCTGCTGCAGAGAGCCCTGAAAAACCCACCGCAAAGGTACCCCAGACAGGAACTGAGTCCTGTCCTGCCGAGCGCTCCCCTCCCCCGCCCGGCCCGGCCACGCGGCACTGAGAGGAGCCAGCAGAGCCCAGCAGGCGGCAGGGAACTGAATCTCCGACGATCACGAAGGTCCCTCCACCCACAGACGCACAGGTCAGTGAGAGAGACGGGCTGAGAGGGGAGCAGGGTATCTCCGGGATTCGGACCCCCTGGGAGGCTGCGGCCGAGGCAGAGGCAGCTACAGGCAGAGCAGGCTGGAGCTCCACCGCTGCTCCATTACAAAAGTTCTCGGCATAAACCCCCTGAGGGAACTGAGGCTGAGAGGTGGCCCTGCCCCCACCTGAGAACCAGCAGATAAGCCCCCATTGAAGAGCAGTCAGGCCTGCCGCCAAAAGCCCTGAGGCTGGGGAGCAGCATT
>CM053770.1:305826006-305859104 GCA_028658325.1 Potorous gilbertii | reverse complement strand
TAAAACTTTAAGTTCCAGCTTCTCCCCATCCCTCCCTCCCCACCCATTCCCTTTGGGAAGGCAGGCAATTCAATATAGGCCATATCTGTGTAGTTTTGCAAATGACTTCCATAATAGTCGTGTTGTATAAGACTAACTATATTTCCCTCCATCCTATCCTGCCCCCCATTGTTTCTATTCTCTCTTTTGATCCTGTCCCTCCCCAAGAGTGTTGACTTCAAATTGCTCCCTCCTTCCATTGCCCTCCTGACAAATCTTTTTATTAAGAGGATAAATAAGAGGATTTGTTCTGTGACATTTGGATTCAGTCAAAGGGCTGCACTTGAGGACCCAGAGGGTTCCCCACCCCTGCCCTAAGAAAATGTTGATGATCATATGGTATCCTACAAGCCCTCAGGCAGAGGTCATAGGCATAAATGAGTTTAGTCATATTTGCCTTTTTGTGACCCCATCTGGGGTTTTCTTGGCAAAGATTCTATGTCTTTCTCTAGTTCATTTTACAGATAAGGAAACTGAGGCAAACAGGGTTAAGAAGCTTGCCCAACATCACACAGCTAAGTAAGTGTCTGAGGGTGGATTTGAACTCAAGTCTTCCTGACTCCAGGTCTGGCATTCTATACTGCGCCACCTAGCTGCCCACAAGTACAGAGGATGAAAGCCTTCCCTGAAGGCAGAGAGTAGTTGGAATAGTTCAGGGCCTCCGATCATAGACTTTAGGATTTGGAGTCCGAAGACCCGCACTCATTTCCCAACTCTCTACCACTTATTTCCCATGTGCAGAACAAGTCTCTCTGACCCCATTTCCTCATGTGTAAAATGAGGGCGTTGGACCAAATGACCTTCCAACTCTCAATCTATAGTCCAATAACCCCAGCTTCTTTTGCAACTTCATTGCCAGTCCTCTCCAACTTGGCAAAAGCAAGAAAGGCTGAAGTGCCTTTATCGTGTTTAACCTGGACACTGAATAAAGCCATCAAGAATGCCAGGCATTTCTAACTAGCCCGCACTGCAGGGGACAGAGTGGCATGGGGCCAGGAAAGAGAGAGACAAAGTGTGGGGTTGAGTCTGGGGTGGGGGGGAGAATGTTGGCATTCTATTGAGCCAGGGAGGGCATTTCCTCTTTATAGCCTCATAAACACATGGACTTACACATAGACTGAAACACACATGTGCACACAAGCATGCGAACTCACACGCACACACACACACTCCCCCTCAAGTCTGGAGGCTCTTGGTGTCTGGGCAGATTTCCAGAACCTCTGGAAAGTGGGTGGGGTGGCCCTTGGATGAGTTCATCAGACTTCCTGTCTGGAGGGGTTATAAAGAGAAAAGTCCACAAGCTGAGGAGAGCAGTCACATCTCCTAAACAACTGCTCCACTCACAGGCTTCCCACTAGCTCCTGTTCTACATAGGCTTCCACTGACACAGCTGGACAAGAAGCTGAGGAAGTCAACAGCAACCACCACCAGTTCCTCTAGGAGATTTTTGGAAATGGTCAGGTAAGGGAAAGTCCATGTCCTTCCAATCCCCTTTCTTTAGCCAGAGTAGAAACTGTCCTCTTTGTCTCCTTTTCCCAGGCACCCAAACCATTAGGTGTTTGCCCCCTTAGCTTTATGGGCTGAGGAACAGAGAACACCATCTAATAGGATGATCTGAGGAAGAAAGGATTGGTGGCCAGAATCTGGAGCAGGGAGCCAGGCACTGAACTATATGAGCCAATCCTTTCTGCCTCTCACCTGAGTTCCCCACCACTTCCCTCGAATGTTTGTTTTCTCTCTTGGCCGAAAAGATGAAAAAAAAGGGTCTTCTTTTTTCCCAACTTCTCATGAAAGTTATTTTGTGAAAGTGAAATTCACTATAAAAAGATGCTCCCATAATTTAATTCTCTAGGTATATAGAACAGAGAGAGGAAATTTGGGAGTAGAAACTTTTTGCCATGTTTCCCAAAGAATCAAGGTCCACCAAGGGCAGTAGAACCCAGAGCAACTTGGGATCTTAGAAGGGATCAAGAATCAGTCAGAGTAAGAAAAGTGTGTAGGCACCTATCCCTTGAATTTCTCAGATGGTTCAGGCTGTCTTGTTCTGCCAAGACCACCAATCTCCTCCCTGCCATTATGCTAGCAACAAAGATGAGAAACTCTTCCTTTCCCCCATCGCTGGCCTCAGTAATCTACAGTTCTGTCAAATCTCTTCTCTCTGTCCAGAGATTTCATTAGATTTTTCATCTTGTCTTTTTTAGGATGCAGTTCTCCAGGGCCTTTGCCTGCCTCTCCTTGGTCCTCATACTTGGTGTAGGGGATTCTTTGCCTCAACACAACCCTCAGGTAGCCCAAATGGTTACAGACTTCGGAATGAAGGTGTTTCGGGAAGTGGTCCAAACTTCTGGGGATGGCAATGTGGTCTTCTCACCCTATGGAGTCGCCTCAGTACTGGCTATGCTGCAACTGACAAGTGGAGGGAACACCAAGGAGCAGATCCAAGCTGCAATGGAATATAGCATTGAAGGTGGGACACCTTCCTGGGAAGGAAAGGGCGGGGAGTGGGATGGGGGGGGTGAACTGTGTGTCCTTGAGCGAGTGCGTAAATGTCTCTGAAATTCTATTTCCTCATCAGTAAAATAATCTGGCTGAATTAGGTGATATATAAGGTACCCTGAATGCTAGTATATAATATTATTATATAATATTTTATAATATTATTCACCTAGACTGAGAGAAGGCTCACATATCAGCTGGCCAGGATAAACTCATGTGTTGCTAAAACACAGAGATTACAGCAGCTTTCTCTGATAATATCCACCAGAACATAAACTTTGATTAGTCTCAGGGTAAGTTTGGGTCTGTCCAACTAAGCAGGAAAAACCAGAGAACCTCAGAAGAAGATCCAGAGGCTGACCATTGATGTTACAAAAGGGCTATAACATCTGATGAAGTGAGGTTGGGATAGCAACAGAGAAGGGAACAAGAGAGGGTATGAAATCTCCTTCCATGGAGTTTATGAGAAGAGAGATGCTTGATCTGAAATGCGTCAGGGGTCAGTTTGTCTGTGGTAGGATCTGAGCATTCTAAGGAAACCTCTGATTCTGTAAGCTTGATGTGTCTTCTCCTTCTTGCCACTGTCTAGAAAAAGGTCTGGCTCTCGCTCTCCGAAAGCTCTACAAGGAGCTCATGGCACCTTGGAACAAAGATGAATTCAGTACAGCCAATGCCATCTTCGTCCAGCGTGATTTGGAACTTGTCCAGGGCTTTATGCCTTACTTCTTCAAAGTATTCCGGAGCATGGTCAAGCAGGTGGACTTCACTGAGGGAGAGAGGGCCCGGTTCATTGTGAATGACTGGGTAGAGAAGCACACAAAAGGTAAGAAGACCAGGAAAAGTAGAGGTCTTACCTCTACCTTGGGAATTTGCAACAAAAGTGAATCTGAAACATGCAAGCTAAATATCTTAACTTTTCCTTGTGATAATATTTACAGTCAGTCAAGGGATAAAGAAATATTAACTAATTTTATTAAAACTTTGTCTCCTCATGCACTGACTCTAAGAATAGCTACAAAATGGTGTCTGAGGTAGTCCTTCATAATCTCAGTGCCTAACGTAAAGTAGGTGCTTAATGAATGCTTGCTGGATGAATGAATGAACAAATGAATGAAACAAAAACCAGAACTAAGTATGACAAAACACAAAACAGCACACAAGGCAACATCTTGAGGTCTATACAATGGGAGTGATCCTTGTGAAAAACTCTAATCTTTACAAAGGTGGAAGACTAGACCACGGATGGTGGGTTTGAGAACTTTTCCCACTACTTTTTGTAATGCAGTAGGTTAAGACAGAGGTGGAAGATAAATTGATCCATTTCAGACTCCCAGACAGACAATCACAATTTGGTCTGACAAACAAAAAGGCTAATGCAATTTGAAACTACATTATAAGAGGAATGACATTTTTTCAAAGAATAGTAATAATACCAAGAATGTACTCTGCAGTTTAAAGTCAAATCCGCTAGAAATAATTTTTATTTAATTTAACATTAATCTATATCCAAGTCATTCCTAGCTTGGAAAGAGAGATATCCAGAATGGTATAGACATGACTCTCTGTCCTAAGACGGTCCGAAGTAACATTTATAGGAATCTTGAACAAGGAAAAATCATGTTAAGATCAAGTTTGGAATTAACATCCCAGAAGAGTCACCATGCAGTTCCAACCTAGACCTTTAAAGATTGAAAAGAAGTCAGTGTCTTAACTTTGATTCCTGAGGTCAGTATCTTAACCTTGAATGAAAAAGAGAACATTGTCCTTAGGTGGACCATTGAGATAATCACATCAAGTGGTTAAAGTTAAATTTCCATTTTTTTTCCATTTCCTAGGAAAGCACAGCTTTTGTTTTTTTCTATGTTGCTAACGGGAAAAGTCTAGAAAAGGCATAGATAGCATAGCTAGAGAAATATAAATTTCTTAATATTTCTAGAGAAACTGAAAAGGAGATTTTTAATATGTATAGTTTGAAGCATATCCCATATTTACTAATTCTAAGGTCTCAATTTTGAACATGCTAATCAATAACAAAAGTTATTTATTATTATTTTATTGTTATTTATTTATTTTTATTAGTTATTTGTTGTTATTTTAGGTATCCAAATTGTGGAGTTCTCTAGGTTTTGCTTTTTTTCAAATTCAGCAAAACAGTGACACAACAAAGGTTATTCTCAATGCTATAATAGTATGTCAACGACATCATAGTTCTGCCTTGAATTGGGGTACAGAAAACAATGTAGTGAGCAGAGATAAAACCTAGCGTTTTAAACATACTTGAATCTCCAGCCACCTCTTTAACTAGCCAAAGAGTAGCCAGAAAAGTATGCAGATTAACAGTGCTTTCTGGGATTGAGGTGTTCCAAATTCTACTGGTCAGTTGGCAAGTAAATAGGCTGATTCCCTTAGCATATATAGCTATTATAGAGTAAATATTCTAAATCCAAAAACTCATTTTTCCAATATAGCTATTAACTTGCACAAACATTATCAAATATCTCAAAATTTTGTGCATAGTGCAACCAGATGGTTGTAAAGATCAGAAAGTCCACTCAATTCCCTATTCCATACCAACTATCTAGCAGGAGCACTTATTTATGCTAGTAATCCCTGGGGGGAGTTTGAGCTCCTACACATCACTACAGACTAGTCAGTCCCATATGCATCTTTTCCAGGGTCCCTGAGTCATCCCAGACTCCCTTCACTGGGACGTAAGCATATGAGCGGCTGGACTTCATTGCATTCTTAGCCTGATAACATCCAGGCATAGCTTCATATGGTCAGAGATCAGTAAGCATTCTTCATCCTTGAACTGTCCAGCTAACCTTTATGAATGAAATCACCATATATGGCCCTATAGCTGGTCATCCAAAAAATTCAGAACCTTGGATCATTCATTGCTCTGTCTCAGTCAATTAGATTTATTCACTTAATGAGGAAAGGATAGGGTTCATGTGCTTTGCCTAGTGCCGAAATTATGTATCACCTAGAACTGATTTGATAGGCTCCTCTCATTAAAAAATTGGCTTTCCTAGTTTTTTCTCTCTAGGTCTTCACATGCACCCCAGACTGAAAGTGAAGAGTTGGTATTATCCAAAAATATCCAATTAAAACTTGCTTACATCCCCTAAGTAGAAAGGACATTCAAGTACTAGTCAGGTCCAATCAAGTTGTGTTACACAGCTATAGTCTTAGAGCAATGAAAGCACTGGGAAGCAACATGTATTAAAAAAGAATAATTTTTTTCCTCATTTCGGATCCTGTGCCTAGCAATATTCTCCTATTCTTGGATCACTAGTACCAAGAACCACGGCTAGATCTATTACCTTACAAAATACTGCAATATAATTACAAAAAATGCATATGGTCACCAAGGGTAACAATTTATTCATGATACTTTATAGAAATTTTGCACACCAGGATGGATTCTCAATACATACTTTCTTAAAGAATTCATTCATAGCCAGAAAGGTAAGAAGTAATGAAGGTTTATAACAATATGTGGCAATACAGCTCACATTTTTAGTTAAACCTTTCACAGTTCTTTCCAGAAAGGCATTCATCAGAATGTGCCCTGGAGATGGGAGGCACTGGGAAGCAACATGTATTAAAAAAGAATAATTTTTTTCCTCATTTCGGATATAACAAGATATAGTATGTTTGCTCTGATGTGGCACATCTTCTCTGAACACAGGAGAAGTAGAATAATTTTCGCCTCAAGCTGTCTTGGAAACAAAGGTTAATTTAGAGCGGAATATATTAACTCAATATTGAAGACTAGCTTTCAGCAGTTTGGTATTAACAATAATTTGGTTATAAAGGTTCCTCTTGATTACAGTAGTCCCTCTTATGATTGCTTTGAAGGCTACTTCGGTAGCAGGGTAATTTTCATTCATTGTAAACACACACACACATTATAACAAGAATATGTTCATCAATTAGTTACTTGGAAAAAATCAACTTGTAAGATAACAAAAGAAAAAAAAATCCAACAGGTATGCTGTTCTCTTTATTTTAAGAGCTAGAAATTATATGATATGAAAATTAATAAAGTACTTGACTCTCACTACAAGCTTGTAAAGTAAGTACTATCATTATCCATATTTCACAGACAAGAAAACTAAAACAAAAGCAGTTAGGGAACTTGACCAGAGTAACACAGCTAGTAAGTGTCTCTGACAGAATTTGAAATCAGGTTTCTTTGACTCAGCTTTGTGTTGGCTTGGTTTTTCAGTTTTATATGCCTGCTTGATGGGTAAGGCAGGTACAATAATACTGAAATACAGTGTTATTGTTGGTCTATTAAAAGACAAAATTTCAACCAAATTTTCATTCTGTGACTGCACTAATTTTCCCTTTTTCTCAAGCTTACTATGCCAAACACGGGGGCCAGGTAAGGAAGAATTGGTCACAAAAAACAAGCCTTGTATAAGATAAAGATCTTCTAGAACAGCTAACAGAGGCTGTTGAAAGAGATAAAATTATCTTAATTTTTCTACTTATGGGGTGAAAAAAGCTACAGATCTCGACTGAGGAGTTTCCATAAATCTCCTTTTTCTAAATTGCCTGGTTGTTTCCAAGCCTCTGCAATATCCCTCTAAATAGGCTTCATGCAACCTATGATGGTTTAGGCAGAGATGAATTTTATATTAAATAAAATTGTTTCTGGCAGACTGGAGTCTAAAACAGAGTACTTTTAAAAAATATCTTATAATCAATATATTCAAAATGAGGGAGGTGATGGCCCCATTGTACTCTGCCTTGATTAGATCACATCTGAGGTATTATATTAGGTTCTGGGGATCAATTTTAGGAAAGACATCGAAAATCTGTGTCCAAAAGAAGGCAAAAAGGATGGTAAAAGGTCTCAACATCATGCCATATGAGGATTCACTGAAAAAACTCAGGAAATTCGTGGAGAAGAAAAGATATTGAAGGAAAATGAAAGCTGTCTTCAAATATGGAAGACAGATTAGACTTGTACTTTTTGGCTCCAGAGAGTAGAATGACAGGAGGAAGAATGAGTAGAAATTGCATGAATTTTATTAGGCTTATTGGAAAGAAAAACTTTCTATTTATTAGAGCTTGCCAAAAGTGGCATCATCTGTGCAGGAGATAATGGGTTCCCCTTCACTAGCAGTTCCCTAGTTCAAAAGCCGGGAAGACCACTTGTGGAGGAGGTTATGAAGGGAACCCTTGGATAGGTACAGATGGGCCCGGATGATCTCTGCCAGCTTTGAGTTTCTATAGTTCTGATGCCTCTCCAAATATATCCAGCAGAGAACATAAGACTGGAGAGGAACAATAAATATAGAGAAATTAAATATTAGCCTCCTAACTATCCAATATTCTCTCACCTTTCCACTTAGGCATGATCAGCAACTTGCTGGGAGAAGGAGCCGTGGACCAGCTGACCAAAATGGTGTTGGTCAATGCACTCTACTTCAAAGGCCAATGGAAGCTCCCCTTTCCAACCAAGGGCACCCACCATCGCCTCTTCCACAAATCTGATGGAAGTACTGCCTCTGTGCTCATGATGGCTCAGACCAACAAGTTCAATTGCAGTAAGTACAAGTGTTTCTCTCTTTTTTTTTCTCCCAGACTCCATTATTTTCTCCATGACTTTCTTCTCTCTCTCTCTCTCTCTCTCTCTCTCTCTCTCACTTTTTTGCATCCAGAAAATCTTGTTGCAATGGGAGGGTGGGAAAGTCTGGATAGATAATACTGAAAGAGCAGATCCTCAGGTTATAATTAGGTGAGATGGTGGGAAGGGAAGGAAAAATAAAAAAAAACTAAGAGAGCTGAAATCTAAAGATACTGTGATGGTACTAAGAGGCAAAAGAGTAGGAGGGAGAAAGGGAATAGAAAATGAAAGAAACTTAAAATTGAATTCCAGGAACATATATGAGAAACTTTAAGGATGGATAAAGTGAAGAGATCCTCCCCTAGGATATGGTTGAATTTTAATGGCTATTTTTATCATCAGTAGATCTTTTTCCTATGTAATTTTCTTATTCTTTCTAGCTGAGTTCTTGACCCCCAGTGGGCACTACTACGACATTGTGGAACTGCCCTATCATGGAGACACCCTCAGCATGTTCATTGCTGCCCCCTATGAAAAAGAGGTGCCCCTCTCTGCCCTCACCAACATCTTAGATGCCCAGCTCATCAATCAATGGAAAGGCAATATGACCAAACTGCCCCGTCTACTGGTTCTGCCCAAGTAAGTCCTACCAACCTTACCCTCTCGCACCTATCTTTACCATTTAATTCAGATTTTGGTAAATTCTGTCTACCCTCAAGATAAATTCAGGATTCTCTTATGACTTCATAATCTACTAGTGCTTCCCCAGGCTCTGAGACTCCAATAAAAATTTCTGGTGGTCTGTAATGGTACCTTCCCTTTGGTGAGGTATAGAGAGAAAAGAGCCTGTCTCTTGGAGCCTGTCTCTGGTCTCTTGACCCCTAACACACAAAATAAGAGCCAGTCACAAGAAAACAGAAATCTGTAGTGGGAGACTGAGGGTGGGGTATGTCTGAGAGGCCATCAATTTTTTTTTTAAGATTTCTCCTACTCTTGAAAATTTTAAGTGTGCGTGCGTGTGTGTGTGTGTGTGTGTGTGTGTGTGTGTGTGTGTGGTGAGAGAGAGAGAGAGAGAGAGAGAGAGAGAGAGAGAGAGAGAAATATCTCTTTTATTGAATTAGTACATCTAACCTACAGTTTTTAGGTAAAGCCTCAGGTAATAAAGCAAATTCAAAAAAAAAATCCTTCTAAAGAGGGAAGAGGAGGTGATTAAGGCTAAGGTTAGGTAATTTCAGAACTCCAGGGAAACCTCTCCCTGTGTCTGCCCCACTTTTTCAGATGCTTTCAATAGCTGACAGACTTTTTTCTGCTTTTCTTTTTTTCTTCTTTTTTTTAAAAAACAAAAATTGTGGCAATCAGTTATGTCCTGGTGAGAACTGAAGAGCTCAGAAGCCTCCCTGCTTGAGCTCTCTTCATGACTGACTCTAGAAAACAAAATCTACAAACGAGTTTTTTTTTTCTGAGATGTCCTTTCACAAGAATTTGTCCTTGACTCTCCACCAGACTGGGTACAACAATGCCAACATTTCTGGCTTATTTAAAGAAAGAGGTCAATCATTAGCCATGACTTCCAAACCTACATATTTATCCCTAATTCATCTCCAGAACTCCACTCCTATATTTTCTGAATGCCTGCTTAACATCTGCCGCTTGGATGTCAATTCAGCATCTCAAATTCAAAATGTACCCACCAGATCTAATTCTTATTTCCTCTAAACTTTTTCCTCCTCCAAACTCTTGTTCGTGTTCAGGGCACCAACAGGTATCTAGTGGAGGTACCTTACCCAAATTTGTAAACTTGGGAGATTTCTGACTTTTGCTTTTCCCTCATTCTGGCTGCAAAAATCACATTAATTCTACCTCCACAGCATCTCCCACATCTACCACGCTACCACCAGGGCTTTCATCACCCTTCTTCAAGACTATTGTCATAGTCTCCTAATTAATCTGTCTCTCCAACTTCTCAAATCCATCCTTCCCCCAGATGCCAAAATAATATAATGAAAGCACTGGTATGAACATGTCACCTTCCTGATCAAAAATTTTCTGTGGTTTCCTTCCATAATCTAGCTTCCACCTACCTTTCCATCTTTGTCTCATCTTACTCCTCTTCATACATTCTTATTCCAACCAAATGGATCTACTGGCTGTTCCCCAAACTCAACAGCCTCTCCTTCCACTATCTGTATTCGTACAAGCTATTCCTCATATTTGGAATGCCCTCCTTCCTCATCTCTACCTTTCAGAATATCTATCCTCTTTCAAGGCTTAGCTCATATAATGGTTGGTGTTATAACACTTTTTGTCTTCTCTCCATTGCCTCCTTCTTTAATACAATATAATGCATCCCATATTGCTTCCCTCTAGTGAAATATAGGTTCCTTGAAGGCAGGAACTGTTTTGTTTTTGTCTTCATGTTCCCAGTACCCAGCACAGTGACTTTCTTTAAAAATGCTTATTTAATTAAGAGACTCATCAATAACCAGAAATCTACCTCTAACTTAAATAAACAGAGCCTGCAAACAAATAAGTATCTCACTTTCCCCTCTTTTAACAAGTTCTATATTATCCTGTGGCAATGAGGACAATAGAATGTTTAAGAACAAGGCGTCTGGAGAGAGCACAAGCTCAGAACTTAGAACCTTGGGTTCTGTTAATGATGTGTGTCCTGAACTTGAGCTAAGTCCTCTGACTTTGCAGGTTTTCCCTGGAGAGTGAAGCTGACCTGAAAAGGCCTCTGGAGAACTTGGGGATGAAGGACATGTTCAGGCCAGGGCTGGCAGATTTCACTAGACTTTCTGGTAAGGAGTCCTCAATGCATTCTCTTGGTTCTTCTCCCTACCTCTGGGAACTTAAATGAAAGTGAAGAGGGGTGGGGAAAGCATCGTCCAGAAAATATGCTGACTGGCCCTTTCTGTCTCAGACCAAGAAATACTCTATGTGTCGCAGGCCTTACAAAAGGTGAAGATTGAGGTGAATGAGAGTGGTACTGTGGCATCCTCAACCACTGGTAAGTCTGGCTCAGGCAGAAATGAGGGGAGGGCAAAGTGGGGCAGTTCTTGAAGTAAACTTCAGGTACTGAAGAGAAGGTTCAACTCCAAAGATATAGGAAATGGTTAACCAATCCCTTGTTTCCCCAGGATGAGTTAGGGTATGGCATAGTCTGCCAAATCCATCTCAAGGTGGAATAAACTTCCCATTTCAAGGTTGTCCTCTCTTCACAAATCAATTCCTTCTCTGGTCAAGGAAGGAAACAGCTCTCATTCATACATTTACCAAAACTTTCTTCAATAACATTTCTCTGTCTAAAAGTGGGGGTCCTGCTTTCCCTAAGATCTGACTTCTTCCCTCTATAACTCCTGTAGGACCTTGGTTATTAAAACATCTCCAAAAAACAAGCTTTTAAGCAATTGGTAATAAGCATGTGAAAGCTGGGAAACAAAAGGGGAAAAGGGAAAAGAAAACTTATTTTTTAGTCAGAGGACCTAGATGCAAATCCCACTTCAGATGTTTACTTACAGTGTGACCTTGGCCAAGTCATTTAATCACCCTTAGCTTTCTCACCTATAAAATGGGGAGAGTGGAAACTAGATAACCTCTAATATACCTTCAAGCATCTAGATCTATGATCCTATGAACCTCAAGATATGATAAAGATTGATAATATATGTAATCAAAAAGAATCTTTACATAAAGTCACAGACAATAACAGGTTAAGAGAAATCATGAGATTTCAGAGGAATATACCTAATTTTTCAAGGTTATTGGTTTTGGTTTTTTTGGGGGGGAGGGAGGAAAACCTAGACCTTCTCCCAAACCATTCCTCAATCCTATTATCAAGGCAGAGTAATAAAGCAGATAGACCAATTATCTGGCATGGTTCCAACTCTTTCGTTCTTAAGCTTCAAGAGGTTTGTTTTTGTTTTTCTTTTCCAGCCGTTGTTGTCTCTGCTCGAATGGCTCCCCAGGAGATCATCATGGACAGACCCTTCCTCTTTGTAGTTAGGCACAACCCCACAGGTGAGGGATTAAAAAATGCCACAACTCTGAAGACTGTTCCATCCTGCCTTGGGCAGGACAGACTCAAAAAGACTATCTCTGTTCCTAATTAGGGAGTTTCTAAGGAAAATGATCCTTATTTACCACTCATGTACATTTATCTTCCTGTGAGGTGAGGCATTATGATGAAGTGGAAGAGTGCTAGTTGGTAATCAGGGTCTGAGCTCTACTCTCAGTTCTGCCCATTAGATGTCAGTCAATAGACAAGTTATTCATTCTAAGCCTTATTTTATTCATCAATTAAAGGACAAAGTTGCACTAAATGAGCTGTATGGTCCCTTTCGGTTCTAAAATTCTACAATTCTTTTTATCTCCTCTAGGAACAATTCTTTTCATGGGACAAGTGATGGAACCCTAAGAGATCAGGTCTTCCTTTTGGGAAAAGGAGCACTCATTTGGAACAAAACTAAAAAGTGACATACACAAAAAGATCCTCTGAAGAACTAATTTTGGCCCCTTTTCTCTTTCTAGAAAAAGACAAAACAATCACTTTTCCCTTTTAAAATCTCACCCTCAGGTCTTGGCCTCTCACACACAGGCTCTATGAGTCTCCTTTCCTCCCATAATGGGGGAGGCAACCACTGAAGCAATTTCCAACGGAGTCCCAAGCCAGGTGGTTAAGATTTGCAGGATCATTCAGACATCTGCTTCTGTTTGGTCAACCCTCTGCCCCTGGTTCCCTCGAAGACCCTGAAAAGGAAAAAAAAACAAGACTGCTGGGAGCTTTAGCGTGCTTGGCAGAGGCTATCTGCTTCCCAGTCATGTTGCCTTCACTCTTCTACTGTCTGCCACTGCTGAGGAGGCTGGCACCAGGCCAGAGGAGGACAGTAGAAAGAACATCCTTTAATCCTGCTCTAACTGGATATTGACCGTCATTCCCTTCAAAAAAGAAGCCTTCTAAGGATGGGCAAAAGATGGCACCCAGACTCACTTTGGCACAGTATCTTCCCTAGAAAACAGGATTCCTTTGGACCCTAAGTGATTTGCTTACTCAGAGAAGCCAATCTTTTGCTCTTTTCACCATTTTTGTTTTGGGGAGGAGAGGAAGAAGAGCCAGATAAATAAGAGTGGATCTTCTCCAGTTTTATTTTCCGGGAACAGGAGAAGCATTAGCATAGCATGTGTGAATATTGTATGTTTACTTAAAGTGTGTGTGTGTGTGTGTGTGTGTGTGTGTGTGACAGAGAGATGTCAAGGAAGATATCTTCATGTAGTGTTACTGTTACTTTGCTCTTGTTCTGCTTCTATATAGGAGAGAATATCAATTAGACCTGGCACAATTTACTCAGCTCATTAGGAAAAAGAACAAAACCAAACCTTACAGCCTAGTGTGTATTGAGGCCTGCAATGCCACCCTGTGGCCACATAAACACCTGTAATTTTTCATTTCAGGCCAGGTTAGAAAAGCCTTCAGATGCTTTCATCTGTAGTTTTGACTCAGAGGGGTATACAGGTCAGGTCTTTACACATGCTGACCCACCACCTTTCACAAGAAGGTGGTTAGGTCCTATCTGGGGAAATTCATTTCATAATCTCCTGCAGGTATGTCATGGAGATCAAATGAGGAGAAATAAGTATTTTTTTTTTAAATTGCATACTTCCTAATTACATAAGATGGAATATGGACATGACATGGTAGAAGTTCAATCACCCACTATGTATGAGTTCCATAGCAAGTTCCATTAAGTAAAGGGTCCTTCCTACTAATTTTTCATTATGCACTGGATGGTGAGAACTACATATACCCACAATGTGATCCAAATTTCTTGAAGCAGTTTGTATATAATTATATAACCTTTTCACCCTCTTTTGATATGTAAATAAAATAATTTTTTTAAAAAAATTAATAAAATATGTCAAAACAGTACCTTTGTCTTTTATTCTATTCAGTACCAGGGAACAGACCAAAGGATTTATAGGCTAACAGGTTGCTACATCTGGAAGAAATCTCGGAGAAATACACAAATTTTAAAATTCTGGCCTACTAAAGATTAAGAACACAAGCACAGAAAATTAGCCGCCCTCTATTTCAGGTGTTAGTACCCAGAGACATTTTATGTAGAAATACAATTGTCCTGGGTGTAAGCTTCAAAAAAACAGGGAGCATATTCTGAAACATGCTACTTCCAATCAAAATGGTTTCCTTCTCGTTCCCCAAAACATGCCATGGACAACCTAACCTTCTATTTCTGCTCAGACTGGTAAATCTGCCTCATCTTGGAATCCCATATCGTTTCCCTCTTTACGGTCCAAACCAAGTCCATGAATCATTTCTACACCCCTCCAACTCTCAGTTTCCTTTCTAGATTCTGTAGCATTATTTATTGTCTGTATTACTCCTTTAGAGTTTTATCATCTCTCATATACTTCTTTAGTATAGTATAGTAAATTTAGTATAGTATAGTATAGTAAATTTAGCTCTTGCATTATTACTTAATTTTTAGGTGTTTGTTTTGTCCCCTAACTAGAATATAAACTTCTTGAATGAATGGATTTTGTGATATCTCTTCTTCTTTGTAATTCCCTCAAACTTTACAAATATTTCCTTTAAAAATTCATCATCAGTAAACAAACCTCCCTTCAGCAGCAACTCTTATCTGTGTTTCCATAATTATTTTTTAATTGAAAGAATCCCCTCACCCTCAAAAAAACATATTTATAAGCTAGAAATAAAGACCAATCATTTAAAAAATGAAATTACCTAAAAGATCAAATATCAACTATTTTTTGGCATTTTTGTATCCTACCCTCTACTCCCACTCCATGCACATCCAGCCATACTGACCTACTTGGATCTTGAAAGAGAAAACTGCATCATCCATCTTGCTGTCTTTAAAATGGTAATACCCTCATAACTAGAATTCTTTCCCTCTTCCTTCTTTCTCTCTTAGAACACTTTACACAGGATGGATTGATGGTGGGGAAAGAGGGATGAAGTTTAGATAGAGATTAATGACAAGTGATTTTTTAAAAAAGGAAGAAAATAAAGAAAAGAGCATCAATGAAACTTTTTTTTTTAACACACAGAAGAAAACACAGAAAGAAGACACAGACCTAGCAGCATAGCTTTGGACTAGTATATTGAATACTTTTTAAAAAACAAATGAAATTTTCAATTTTACCTACAATCCTCTTTTTCTATTCTTTGTGTAAAAAGGACATCCTGGTGGAACTTTAACAAAAGCTAAAGGTCCACAGAGGTTAAAAAAAAATGGAATCGCTGAAATGTAAAGGATAAAACTTTCAGATTCAAAATAGACATTCCCTACTCTTTTAGATAGAAGGCTTGATTATCTCAGTTACCTAGAAAGAGTCCAAGACAGAGCCTGACTTTAACATCAAGCCCAAAGTCAGAAAGGAGCTTGGAAGAATAGCAAACAAATGAACCAAAAAAGCTCCCACTATAAAAGATCTATTACAGGGATGAGGCTGGTCAAGAGAATAACTTCAAAACATCTACAAGCAAAGCTTCAAAGGAAAAATAGAGCTTCAGAACAAGTTCAACTAGAATTCCTGGAAGTGGTGAAATAAGAGACTAAAAAAAGACTAACAAAGTCAAAAGACTAAAAATATAGAAGAAAATAAGGTAGCTCACAGCAAAAACAACTGACCTGGAAAACATATTGAGGAGGAAAAAAATTAAGAATCATTGGACTACCCTGAATACCAAGACCCATAAAGAGCCTAGACATCATATTTCAAGAAATCTTCAAAGAAAACTGCCTAAATATCTTAGAATCAGAGGGAAAAGTAGAAAGAAAAGGAATCAACCAGTCAATTAATTCCTAAGAGAAATCCTAAAACGAAAACTCTTAGGAACATTATAAGACAAATCCAGAGCTTCCAGGCCAAAGAAAAAAAGACTATCAATAGCCAGAACAAAAGAATTCAGTCACCATGGATCCACAATCAGTATCGTATGTGATTTAGCACTCACTCTTTTACAAGCAGAGAGATGGTAATATCATATTCTAGGAAGCAAAGAATATAGCTTATAGACAGGAATAACTTATCTAGGAAAACTGAGTATAATATGAAAGAGGGGGAATCCAACCTTTAAATGAAATCAAAGACTTTCAAGCGTTCCTGATGAGAAGAACATTTTGAAGTAAAATACAGCAGTGAAGAGAAACCCAAAAAGGTACATTTGAGTGAATGATCATAAGGGACTAAACAAGGATAAACTTCTTACATTTTAACATGAAAAAATGATTGATACATGTCCCCTTAAACTATATCGTCAAGAATCACAGAGTAAGTCTAATTAAGACAGAGGCAGTGGTTCTATGTCTTTATGATCTTAAAAGGGTGGAGAGGGAGAAAGGAAGAAAGAAAAAAGAAAGGGAAGAAGGGAAAGGAAGGTTAGGGGAAATTATTTCATATAATCAGGGTACATAAATAAACATCTATACAAAGAGGGGAGTGACTGACACTTGAACCTCATTCTCATCTAAACTGGTTTAGGGAGAGAAATACACACACAGAGTTGGGCACAAAAATGCATTTCATTCAACAGAGAAATAGAAGGGAAAGGGGGGAATTAGAGAGAGATTAGTTTAAGGGGGAGATTAGTTCTAAACAAAAACATATCAGTCCTAAACTCAACATATCAAAAAAATATTTGGAGCTCTTTTTGAGGTAGGAAAGAATGGGAATTTGAGGAGTTGTCTATCAACTGGGAAATGGATGAACAAGTTATGGTGTATGAAAGTGATGGAGTACTATTGTGCTATAAGAAATGATAAAGCATATTATTTCAGAGAAACTTGGGAAGACTTATATTAATTGATTCAGAGTGAACAGAACCAGCAAAATAATTCATACAATGTAGACAATATGGTAAATTCAAATAACTTGGAAACAATTAGGAATTCTAATCAGTATAATGACTAACCACAATGCCAGAGGACTAATGATGAAACATGCTTTTCACTTTCTAATAGGGAGGTAAAAGACTCAGAATGCAGGGGACATTTTTTTTTAACATGACCAATTCAAAAATTTGCTTTGCTTGACTATACATACATATTTGAAACAGATATTTTGTTTTTCTTTCATTTTCAATTTGGAGGAGGAGATGAAGGGCATATAAGGCACATTTTTGCTAACTGAAAAAATATATAATTTTTAAAAGAAAAAAATAACTTAAGATCTCTGATCAATGAAATGCCCAATTAGGACTCCAAAAAAAAAATGATCTATCATGCATCCCTCCTCTTGGCAAACATGATGGAATAAAGGTACAGAATGTCTTGTATATTTCAGATGTGAACTTTATGTAGATTTGTTTTGTATGGTTATACGTGTTACAAGGAGGACTTTTTGGCTACGGGAGAGAGGGAAAGTAGGAAATAAGTGATGATAATTTTTAAATGGAAGAAAAAAGCATAAATAAATCATCTGAAAATGAATAGAACTGAAAAGACATGCTGCACATTTTTGTAACTACAATGTTAACTGTGAAAAAGACAAATTAAAAGCTAGTGATATTTAGTGGAGATTTGTGGTTTTGTAAGTACTCATTTTTTTCTTCTCTTTTTGTGTATGGAAATGTTTATATTAGTTGGTATTAGTCAAGTTCATGATAATAAAAAGGAAATTTTTAAAAATATTAAAGCAGATGCTAAAGACCTTAGCATTTGGGGGAGTTTAAGGGTGTGTGGGTGTGGTTGTGTTTGTGAGTATGTGAGAAAGAGCGAGAAAGAGCCAGAGAGAAAGAGACAAAGACAGAGAGAAAAAGAGATACACAGATTTTCTTTAGTAAACTTACCTCCTTGCAAGGTTCTAGGTTGACATGAAAATAACTGCCCATAATTTCAATTATGTTAATAAACTTTTTAAAAGCGTTTAATTAGAGGCCTAGATGTGCTGGAGAAGGAGAAAGAAAGAGCCAGAACTATGCCTGAAAGCAGTCTGTTCTTATAAGTCCTCCTGGAAACTGGATTCCCCAAACCCTTGTAGCAGAGAGTCCTCCTTCCTAGGGAGACACAGCCATGGCTTCTTAGAGGTTGGACACCCAACAAGAACAGTTAGGGCATAATGATAAAGCTATTAATTTTTGTTGCTGTTTAGTCATTTCTGTTGTGTCTGACCTATTTGGGGTTTTCTTGGTAAGGATACTGGAGTGGTTTGCCACTTTCATCTCTAGCTTATTTTACAGATAAGGAACTGAGGCAAACAGAGGTAACTTGACCAGGTCACACAGTAAGTCTCTAAGGCCAGATATGAACTCAAAAAGAAGAGTCTTCCTGACTTCAGCACTCTATTCACTGTACTACCTAGTTGCCCAGTTACTGATTAGCAAAGGCAAACCTCTTGCTCTGAGATGAGGGTGCATGAGGGTCAGTTTGCCAGTTGGGGCTAGGTTGAGGACCACTTATGCTGTTAGGTTATGGAGGTGATCTAACTGGTACAAGAAGCCTAGTTGGGTAATAATAGCTGCCTCTTTCTTACTTAGGGGGACCATATGGTCCTATACCCAGAACAGTAAGGCATCACAACCTGATAATTGACCCAATATCTGCCATCCTTATAATAACTAAATTGGTTGTTCAGTTCAGTAAAAGTTTCTGATGGATAAGAAGTCTGATGGCTGCTGACATATCCTACAAAAAACCTATACGTAGTGAGAAGTATTGGTAAAATCTCTGACACCAAAAGGGGAGAGTCCTTGATTGTCCAGTCCTACACTCTTTGGAACCCCAGGCCACTTGACCATACCCATGGACACTGCCCAGGTATTACTGCAAATGAAGATCTTCTCTACCCCATTCTTCAAGGCTCTCTCACATGCCAGTCAGACAGACTGCAATCCAGCCCATGGGGAGGGCCAGGATCCTCATTCCATAGGATAAACCCTGTTACTACATTAGTTGCTAAATCCAGTTACATATGCCTTTCATGGAGCCATTGGTAAAATGACATTTCTCGGGATCCAGGTCCTTGCAGGTAGGGATCCATTTGCCTAGCACAAGAAGCAAGTCTGGGCTGGAAGCCACAATTTCTAGCAAAGTCACTTCTTGTTTGTGAAGAACACAAACGATGGAAGCAGTTCTTAAGATAACCACCAATTAATGACAGAGGTCATCTGTACCTTACCCATCTTTTCAGAGGGACCATCTTGTATCACCCAACTCAAGACAAGGACCTTTTGGACAAAGGGTGATTACATGACTGTCATATTTTCAGAAGCAACCAGAGCCCAGTAACAGGTGGGCTACTGCTTTTTAGAAGTGGTAGAATGAGTGATCACTTTGGAAAATTTGAAGTTCCAGAAGCCTGTCACTTATTCTGACTGCTCCTTGGACCCTCTCCAAAGTTCTCCTCTACCTGCTCTATATGGATACATAAATCGCTTCCAAAAACATGAGACCTACAGAGTCATAAGGATCTAAGGAAGAGACTGCATTATTCGTTCCAGGGCTACAGCCTCTTCTAGACCTCTTTGAAAAAAGCAGATGACTCAGTAAACAGGGACCAGTAGATGGGAAATGTGGGTTCTCCAAAACCTGAATAGTCCAATAAGCCTTTGGGCTTCTTTGTAGGACTGGAATTGTGGAATACATGGGTCAGTAGTTTATTCCTGACTATGACCAAAATCTTTTGGGTTTTGCCCAACCAGTTATCTTCTCCCAAACTTGACTGACTTTACCAGTCTAGGTCCATTACTGCCATGGCCTTATCAGACTGTTCAGCAAGATGTCATCGGTGCAGTGAGGTATGTCGATGCTCTCCAGAGGGAAGTCTCTTTCAGATCTCTTCCCTTCAGAGGAAGAGATGCGGCAGGAGGAGGAAAATGTTCAGGTAGCCCTGGTGAAAAATTAAAGGCATACTGGACTCCTTCTCAGTGAAAGCAAATTGCTCCTGAACAGCCTCAGCAGCAAGAATAGAAATAACCACATGGTCAGTAATTACATACTATTTATTCTGTTCCTGTGCTATCGTGATCTACTATATTGATGAAATCAGAAATGGCTACTGTGATAAGCATGGTGACCTGGTTCATCTTCCTGTGGTCTACTGTAAACTGCCAAGTGCCATCCACCTTCCTTACAGTCTACACAGGATTGTTAGAAAAGGAAGTAAAGATTCTGGTGTCTTTCATCTCTGTCACTTGAAAAGAAGTATCTTTAATAACCTTGGAAATCTGATACTGTTTTGTGTTAACCATAAGATATGGGATGGTTCAGGGTTAATCTAAGGGTTTTCATTTGGCCCTACTCACAATAACCTGCATACAAGTTGCTGAAAGGGCTCATACACATACTGACACCCAAGAGTTTGTGACACTTCCCTCCATGGTCTGTAACCTTGCCCAAACTTCCCCTGCTCCATGATCCAAATGAGGCAGAGGCATGACTTAAGGTTTAGATGGGGTAAAGGGTCCAAACTGCCCAGGTGCTAGATTTCACAATAAAATTTTACTAGTACCCCCAAAGGCTGGACCACCAATTGTTTTCTCATCAACCCCAAGTTTCAGGACCCACAACCAAAGCTCTCTCCAGAAGGGGCTGTCATTTCCCTTGACACATCTAGAAGGGTGGCAGGCTCTATATCTCCTTCCTCCATAGCCTGAACACCTTTTTCCACAGAAGGCAGAATTTGCCCAGGCCACTGCTGTCCCATTTCCTGATCATATTTCATCAATCGGCCCACACTTGTATAGCCAGATGGCAAAGGAAAACAACAGATAAGCCTGAAGTCTTCAGGTACAAAAGGTAGATTCTAAATTGCCTCTGAGGCAAGATAATCATGGAAAGTAGTATATCGTAGGAGTGCTGCATATATCCAATCTATCAAAACAATTTCCTTTAGGAACTGTGCTTCCTCCCTTGCAGATCTCTACTGGGGAGCCAGGTGCAACAGCAATTAATCTCATGGGGTCAAAAATCTGTAACTTCCATCTTAGCCATCTGAAAAAGACAAGGAGCAGTTACCCTGTACATCTGGTAACTGATTCATTCAATTGGCTCTGTAAAGTCATTGGAGACCTCCTCAAACCTAGGGAATGACTACTCTGGAGAATATCTCCTCATTGGCTTTACTGGACCATGCTCTTTAGCAGCCACTGCTCCCCTGACTCACAGAGTAGTTTGATTTTCTCTTGCAACCTCTCCAATTCTTAGATAGTGCCCCTGCTATATCTCTGCAGAAGAAATCACCTTTCAGGGGAAATATAGCAAGATGATCCCCAGGATTTCTTACCTTCAGTTACCAAATCTTTCCTACATTCCTACACTTGATCTCATGTCTTATGGCTCTGATCTCAGCACAACACATTACAGTAAAGGCTTGTCAGGAAAAGTACTTCTGGACAGAGGCCCAGCAGTTCCTGTCTGTGGTCTGCCATTTCATCCGAATTATCAACCATTCCAAATATAATACAGGCCTTGCAGTACTGGAACAAAACTGTAGGTCCTTCAATAGTTAAAAAGATGTTTACTTAGCTATAGCAAATAAAAGATATTCAACAAGGACAATGCCTCACTTAGTTTGGACAAGCGTGGGCCCTCCTTGAAATCTGATCAGCAGTTCAAGGTGTGGTGACTGTCATGATCTTGGGACATCCACTAAGCCAGACTCCATCTGAGAGAGACATTTTATGCACACAAGCAACCAGGAAGCCACACAAGAGACCCGCATGAAGTCGCTATTAAGAAAGGTGCAGCTTGAACCTTAGGCCCCTGAGCCAATTAAGTCCCTGAGATAGCTTTGTTATATTAAAAGAAAAAAGTGATCTAACCCAAATAGGGTGTGGGGAAATCCCAATAGATAGTGATCCCATCAGAACATGGGCAGGAAGAACATTTATAAACCATTTTTAATGAATAAAACAAACATAAAAAACACAGAAGAGGACACAGAAGAACTTTATCACCTTTTAAAATTTCATTCACACACACACACAGAGTTCTTTTTTAAAAACTGTAACAAGTTCACAGTTTCTTAAACAATCTGCTTCATCTTTCTCTGTGGCTTGAAATGTTTGGTTTTGTTGATTATTAAGCCAACAATAAACAATTTTAAAATGTAAAGCAATAATCTATTTGGGGGGAACTTTATAAAGGAATTTTACTGTGAAGTATTTGTTATATCAAAATAAAATATCCATAAATTTCAAACAATGATGATATTTCAAATAAAAGATGGTGGATAGATAGGGTGTTGAACTTGGAGTCAGGAAGACGTGACTTTGACTCCTTCTTCAGACACTTATTAACTATATGATCCTGGCCAAGTTATTTAACCTTGTTACCTCTGTCTCCTTATCTACAAAATAAGGATAAAAATAGCCCAGGGGTGGGGAACTTGCAGCCTTGGGGCCACATGTGACCTTCAAGGTCCAGAGTGCGACCTTTTGACTGAGTCCAAGTTTTACAGAACAAATCCTTTTATTAAGGGGATTTGTTCTGCGAAATTTGGATTCAGACAAAGGGCCACATTTGAGAACCTAGAGGGTTACATGTGGCCTCAAGGCCCCAGATTCCTATCCTTGCAATAACCCCTACCTCATAAGGTTGTTTTAAGTATTAAATGAGATAACATATGTAAAGTGCTTTGCAATCCTTAATGCACTCTATAAACATCATCCATATCTGTCTTTTTAGAGGATTCTCTCTCATCAAAATAAGTTTGTGTTATAAGAATTGCATTCTTAAAAGCATTCCATCTTGCTAAGATCAGCTTCTCCTCTAGAATATTAGGTCATAAGATTTTACCCTCTCTTCTTTCTCTTAACTCTGAAATCTGCTCTTCTAAAATCCAGGATTCATATCATACTATGTGCCTAGTTCACTCCACTTATTTGTTATGAACTCTAAGATGGAGTGCTTCTAAGACTCTACTTTGGTGTTTAGATGCTTTCTTATTACTCAGAATCAGGCCTTAAATTATAAAAGTTCCTCATCATTTCCTCAACCTTTTGAAAAATAAAGTGATTACAAAAATCAAGAATTTATCAGCTACTCTCCTTTTAGTGGAGAGCTCCACAGTGTCCAAATTGTCTAAGTTCCCCTTTCTCTACCATATCATCCCAGATTCGTGGTCTGTTTTTTCACACTAGATAATCTAATCCAATGTCCTTATTTTACAGATGGGGACCCTAAGGTCCAGAAAGGGAAAAAGACTTACTCAGGATCATGCAGTGAGTCATTAGTAGAGCTGGGATTGGAAACCAAGTCTTCTGACTCCTAATATAAGGATTTTTTTCTATTTTTTCTATTTCACCATTCCATAACCCAGAACTGAAAGAGTTGGCTGGCTCTGACTGACTTCTCTCCACCATTGGGGCTGGGTATTGATCAGGTCAATGACCCCAGGAGAGGAAGAGATAACAGCAAAATACAACAGTGACATAGGAACAGTCAGTCATAAACAATTATTGAGTACCTACTACATGTCGGGCACTGGTGTTAAACACTGGGGATAAGGTAAGAAAGGGAACTCAGTCTAAGGCATGAAGCAATGTGCAAACACATGTACAAACAAGCAACATACAAGATAATTTGGAGATAATCGATAGAGGGAAGGCAATAGAATTAAGGGAAATTGGAAAAGGCTTTCTGTAGAAGGTAGTATTTTAGCTGGGAGGGAGTCAGGAAAACAACATAAGTGAATCCTTATTAGTGGGCTCCACAGACCTGAAGGCTCTTCACGCTGAGAGTTTCTCAAGCTAAAACCACTGACATCCTAACTCCCATCTGGGATTAGGTAGACTTAGAGGTCCATAAGAAGCTGTTGAATTTTTCCTTTTCTCCTTCACATTTCTAAGTTATGATAATACTTTATGTTGTAAACTGTTGCAAGCAAAGGTAGGCTTGGTATCAACATTCTGGATAATTCAGAACAGATATTTCCCTGATTTCCAGATTGGGGATATATAAATCACTATGCAGAAAAATTTCCCAAAGTCACTTGAATCTTCATGACATAAGTCAAAGGTTACAGAACTCAGAAAGCACTTTTCCTCAGAATACTCAGCTCACTGTGTTTTGCTAAGTATAAATGATTGCTTTAATGAGCTAAGTACAACAGAACTGAGTTTGAGTTAGTTAACACTGTTAGAATAGGAATTATATGTTAGAATTAACCCACTATGTGTTGATGGTTATATTATTTCTATCTTATTTGTAGGACAGATTTATATTTTCTTACAGATTTATACTGTTAAGATTATATAAACATATTAGAGATAGAGATCTGTTGTATTAACACTAATCCTGAATATGCTGAGAACTGTACTCCATAAAAGCAGTTTCCTTATGTCTCTATGTTCATTTATGCCTAATGTTCAAAACTGCTAGTGGAAAGTCCCAAAGTCAAGTTGACTAAACACTGATTAAACTTTGGCAGTTGATTGACATTTCCCTTATCCAACCACAAGATTTTCCTTATCCAACCATAAGATTTCCCACTTCTAGAACCGACCAATCTTGAACTTGTAACACCCATTAGTAACCTGTGAAAATCAATAAAACCTTACAGACAGTGAGCAAAGAGTGCAGAGAGTATTGGATCCAATTGATTAGGGACCATCAGTGTCTCTAATAAATTGATATATGCTTAGAGCTCTGCCTCAGTGTCTTTCGTTGCACATTGTTTTGGGGCATCCACACCAGAAGATTAAACAAGGTCATAAAAATAATCCAGATTTTACAAAGGAAGATCTGAGTCTTAGAGGGGTGAAATAAACTATCCTTGGTCAAACAAGTAGTAATTAGCAAAGCCAGGATTTAAACGCACATCCTCTGTCTACAAATACAGTATTCTTTCTGCTGAACCAAATTACCTCCTTAAAGACCTTGTCCTCTTTCAAGGTTCAGCTCAAGTGTCCACTCTGATGATTCCCTAAGTGTCATTTCCCTTTTCAAAGAGTCTTCAAGTACTTTGGCATGGATTTCTCCTTTATCCCTAACATTCCACACCTTGCATTGTAAGGGCCAGGTGTGACTCAAGTTTGGGATTGGAATGAAATGAGACACTCATAGACCACATAACATTTAACAAAATGAGTTTATTCAACAATAGCATGGAAAGGATACTCAGCAAGGAGTCAGCATTGATTCACTTCAGCACAGTTCCCCTAACTTCTGTATTTACTAGCCCAGTCAGTGTTTCAAACCTAAAAAACATTGATTAATTGTGGGCTGGGCTTTTTAATGTCTTATACAACTAGGAATTATGTCAGTGGTTGGAGCCTTAGTTTTCAGAACCAATTAAGTCTTACTGATGATTTCACTGACTTTTTAGGGGAAAAACTAGACTATGTGGTAGGTACCATGTGGTGCCACGGGTGGCACCAATCAAATTAGCAGTAGACGCTGCTCTTGTTATACTTCCTCCCATGTCCTATCTTCCCTATCCTCCAATAAGTTTTTCAGAGACAGGGAGTATTTAAGTCATTTTTATTTTTTGTATCCCCAGTGCATAGCACGTAGTAACCGCTTACCAAATGAATTAATGTAAATAAAACACTTAATATTTTAATGAAAATAATAATAAATAAATGGAAAGGCAACATAGCATGGTGGATAGAGATTTGAGAGGCTGATATATTGTCTTGCCTAACATATATTGGCTGCCCAATCCTGGTAAATCACTTAATCCCTCAGTGGTCTAGTCAACTGTCTAAGAGTATAAATTAGAGGGAAAGTGCCAATTTGCATTTGCAAAGAAAGTCTGTTCCTATGGAACAGAGCTTAGACCCAGTTCCTCACCACACTGATCAATGAAAGCACAGGTCCAGTACCTATTCCCTAGTTCTAACAGAAAACATACTATTGACTTTTAAATAATTTTAATTGTTGTCTGTGATAAGGAACCTTTAGGAAAACAAGGCTGATTAAAGCACATTTAATATAGATGAAAAATTCTGATAAATCTTCTTAGATTTTCCTGGTTTTTCCCCACTTAATAGCATTTTATTTTTTTCCAATTACATGTAAAGACAGTTTTCAACATTCACTTTGATAAGATTTTTTTTCCCTCTCTCCCTATCCTTCCCGTTCTTCAAGACAACAAGCAGTGTGATATAGGTTCTCCATGGGCAAGCATAGTAATCCTACTTCCATCTTAGTCATGTCATGTTGTGAAAGAATCAGAACAAAAGGAAAAAACTATAAGAAAGAAAAACAGACAAAAAAGTGAAAATAGTATGCTTCAATCTGTATTTCAATCCGAAGTTCTTTCTTTGGATGTGGATAGTATTTTCCATCATGAGTCTTTCTGGAATTATCTTGGAACACTGAAAAGAGCTGAGAAGAGCTAAATCTAATCTGTGATAATTGATCATCACACTGTGTTGCTACTGCTTTGTACAATGGTCTCCTGGTTCTGCTCATTTTACTCAGTGTCAGATCATGTATGTCTTTCCTGGTTTTTTCTGAAATCTACCTGCTCATCATATCTTAATGCAAAATAGTATCTCCTGCATTCAAATACTACAACTCGTTCAACCATTCCTCAACTGATGGGCATCTCCTCAATTTCCAATTATTTGCCACCACAAAACGAGCTGCTATAAATATTTTTGTACATGTGGGTCCTTTTCCCTTTTTTATGATCTCTTTGGGATACAAATAGTAGTATTGCTGGATCAAAGGGTATGCACAGTTTTATAGTCTTTTGGGTATAGTTTCAAATTTCTCTCCAGAATGGTTGGATCAGTTCACAACTCCACCAACAATTTTCTCACATCTTCTCCAACATTTATGATTTTTCTTCTCTGTCATATTAGCTCATTTGATAGATGTGAGATGGTACCTCAGAGTTGTTTTAATTTGCATTTCTCTAATCAATAGTGATTTTTTTGTATAACTATAGATAGTTTTAATATCTTCATCTGAAAACTGCTTATTCATATCCTTTGACCATTTATCAATTGGGGAATGGCTCAACAAATATAACCACAAAATTTAATATGAAAGAGAATGGAGTTCAACAGTTATTGGGTTTTTAAAAATTTAATGGTGGTGCTTAGATTTTTTTTAAAGGCTTAATTAGAGGAAGTAGACAGTAATTTTTATAGAGATTCTTAATGGAACTGCAAGGTATATTCAAGGGCTTAAAATACTGATGTCACTATTTTAGTATGTCTAATTTATCTTTAGGACTTAATAGCATTTATTTCCTTTTATGCAAGTGTACTTATAAACCATAATTAAGATCTTTTTTTTTGCCTCACAAATGAAAAAGAGAAGAGAGAAAAACACATACACACATACCAGAATTTACTTTCAGTTATCACCAATATCCAAGACTCACTAAATTTTACTTGGCCCAGTTACCTAATTTCTTTAGAACCCTAGTCAGAGAATCATTTACTGAGTGGAGATGGTGTCATCTATGTGAAATTTTTTGAAAGACCTCAACCACTAAGGAAATTCCAAGCAAGTTGAAACCTATCTAGGAAATCATTTATATTGCAAAGCCATCTATCAAAAATGAATATCTTTTTTTGGGTTATTTGACAAATCAAATCCAAAAACTAATTTCACTATATCCTTGAATAATAATTCTCCCAAATTATAAAGAGATCATATCTGCATGTGTGACCAGTTCCAAGGAAACACAAATTCTAGAGATTTGTGCCAATTATCAATATGTTCTAGTTTTCAACTTTGCCCTATAAGCTTGAATAAGCCTTCTAAATTGCCTGAGTTGACTACTTTTGTAATCCGGCCACCAGATGTCACTTTGATTCCAATGGAAAACCCTTCTCCAGAGTAAAGCAGCTATGGGTGGCTTACAAAATTTCAATTTTGATTTAACAAGTTGCATCCCCAGAATTTAACACAGTGCCTGGCACTTAATAAATGCTTGTTGAATTGATCTGATCACCTACTAGGTGCCTAGTACTAAGCAAAGCACTTTAGGACAAAAGGAAAAGGATATCAAAAAAGTATAAGACAGCCTCTGCCCTGAAAAAATTCATAATCTCACTGAGGAGATAATATGTTTATTTATGAAATAAATAAAAATGCAAGTCAGTTTTTATTAAGTGCCAAAATTGGTATAGAAGACAATAAATATAAATACTTCAAAAGGGTATGAGATATGCAGCTGGACTTTGAAGGATGGGAGTGAGGTTAATCCCAGCAACAAAGAACAGCATGAGAGAAAACATAGGGATGAGAATAAGCATCATGTATTTGGAGGGTAATGAGGATACCCATCAAAGCAGCTTCTACTGGGGGTTCCTGGCACGTTTTTCCCTAAAAGGACAGGAAGCCATTCCAGAGATTTGATTGGTTCAAGGGACCAGAGCTAAAGTTGTTGCAGAGGTTTCCTAGTCACTCAAGGCATAAAAAGCTTGGCCCATGAGGCCCTTCATACCAGACAGAAGTCACTGTCATGTGAATCCAATACACACTTCTTGAACAGATATGTTTCTGGATGGTCATACTACTATGTGACCCTGGGCAAGTCACTTATCCTTGTTTGCCTCAGTTTCCTCATCTATAAAATGAGCTGGAAAAGAAATGGCAAACCATTCCAATATCTTTGCCAAGAAAACTCCAAAGGGCATCATAAAGAGTTGGACATAATTGAAAAAAAAAAAGACCGAACAGTAACAACTAATGTTAGATGCACTACATGTATCCCATTTCATTCTAATCTCAATCCTGAATCAATGGACTGACATGAGTAAGGCCTGGCCCAGAAAAGGAAGAAGGACTGGGCGATAAATCTAGATAGATAGTTTGAATCAGGTTATAGAGGACCTAAGCCAATCTCAGTTGATCACAGGGCATAGAACTGGATGATTCCTTAGAGACTTTCTAGTGCAGGGCTTCTTAAACTTTTTCCATTCACAACCCCTTTTCCTGTTTGGCAGTGTTCACTAGTCATGTGGCCTGAGGGCATGTGCAGTGCTAAGTGCACATGCTTTGTATTCCGAACCAAGGCTACAGTGAAGCTGCTAGATGTAACATGAGTAAGAGCTGCCAGAAACACATCAGATTCATTACATTTGACTTTTAATTAACTTTTGGTCATTGCATGTTCAGAAACTTATTACTGTTGCCAATTTTTTTTGAGACCCCACGTGGGATCATGACTCACAGTTTAAGAAGCTCTGAACTAGTACAATCATTTTACAAATATGGAAACTAAAGGCTCAAAAGGTTAAGTAACAACCAAATTTTCACAGATGGGCACAGAATTGGGATGTGAAAACAGATACTTTGATTCCAAATATTGTACTTAAGATTGAAGGTAATGGGGAAACATATTAGATATATTACATAAAGTGATATATTATTGATGATGATAATGACGAGGGGTATGTAATATTCTGAAGCAAGAAAGAGTCAATATTAAAGCAAGGTTTTAGGATAATTAATCCTATAAGTGGATAGGAGGAGGGAGAGAAATAGAGAGAGGTCAATTTCAAAACTATTAAAATAATCCGATAATAAAGTAAGAAGAGCCTCAACAAGGTTGATCATGGCAACAGGGCTGCAAATGGAAAAAGTTTAAGAAGCCCTGCAATTAGATAATCTCTAAGGAACCATCCAGTTCTATGCCCTGTGATCAACTGTGATCGACTTAGGTCCTCTATAACCTGATTCAAATCATCTATCTAAATGCATCGTCCACTCTTTCTTCTTTTTCTGGATAGGAAGGGAGAAAGTTTTCTACTTGAACTTGTTTGGAGTTTGGTGACTGGATATAAAAGAGGAGTCAAAGATGATTTCTAGCTTGGGAGGTTAAATGAATGATGGTACCTGGTTAACAGTCTTCTTGACCTAGGCCTATGGCAAAAAACACCTTGAGCTAATTTGTAAAGACAGTCAACGTAAAGGGGTATATGTGTGTGGGAGTGGGGGGGGGGGGGACTTTTTTTGTTTTGCTTATACAGGTTAGATGTATCTGCATGAATCTGTCTAGATGTCTCTAGAGTCTTCTACCCCCACCCTTTTTTGATTTTTGCCAGGAGGGGAATCAGAAGGTTGAGGTCAAAGGCCACCACTCTGCTTTCCTCAGAGAAAGGACTTACCAGGCTATAAAATTACATAAGTGTTTTCTTAAATATTGTTAGTCTAGGTGAAGTAATTTTTTAGTTCAAGCTAAACTCCTAACTGCTCACCCTTAACAAGAAAGGAGGACACCAAGTTATGTATCTAAGGCTTGACTCATTTCTCACCAAATGCCAGTTCCACAATGAACACATATAGCAAAAAAAAAAAAAGTCATTTATCCAAATGGACAGTAAAACAGAAATATAATGAAGTATAAATAAGAGAAGATGTACCAGATAATATACAAGGAGGAATGAGAAAACTCAGTGCAACCAAGAGAGAAATCTCACCTAAGGGAAAATTCCCCCACAGTCCCTAGGGGTAGCAAGCTAGGAATAGGGACATGATTGAAGTGCCAACTCCTTTATATGTTGGTTTCTTCCTCAAATCTTTCTCTCTTTTGGCAGATAAATCTGGAATAGTATGACTTCTCTCTTAAGCTGGAAGTTAGATCATGATTTCTCTTTTCTCTAGCTCTCACCAACTCCAGCCCTTACACAAGTTTGGAACACAGAAAAATCACTCTCCACCAATGAGGAAAATCTTAAGCAAATAGTCCTTTAAGTCAAGAGTTAAACTAAGTTTTATTAAGAGCCATTACAATAGATGAAAGTAGTGGAAGGATACAAACAGTTCTCAAAAGAACTATTAACAACCATATGAAAGATTGCTCTAAATCATTAATTAACAGAAAAAATGGAAATTAAAACAGCTCTCAGGTTTCACCTCAAACCAAGCAAAATGGTTAGAGACTACAAAAGATGGAAACAGAAAATGTTAAAGGAAGACTGGGTGTATTACACTAAAAAAAATACACCTTCACTCAAAGATTGTACTGCTAGGTATATACCTCAAGAAAGACAAAGACAGAAAGCTAAGTCCCATATGCATCAAAATATTCATTGCAGCATTTTTTGTAGTAGCAAAACACAAGGGAGGAGAAAAAAGCTTGTACCCATCAGGGGCTAAATAAATTGTGGTACATTAATAAGGAATATTACTGCTTCACAGAACTTCAGGAAGATTATATGAACTGATGCAATGTGAGGAGAACTCCAAAAATAATATACATGATGAATACAATAATATAAATTGAAAGATCAATGAAATAAATGTAAAATTACAGTGATCAAGCTCCATCCTGGAAAAGAGTTGAGAAAACGCACCTGCTTCCCCTCACTGGAGAGGTAGGGGACTATGGGTGTGTGATATTTTAGAGAGAAAGAGAGTTGGCAAAATGTGTTATCTCGTGTGTGTGTGTGTGTGTGTGTGTGTGTGTGTGCGCGCAAATGCAATGTGTTAGTTTTGCTAAACAGTTTCTCAAAATTTCTTTACAGGTGGGTAGGGGAAAGGAGAAAGGTGTACTCAGAAACAGTAATAATATTTATATAATGGTTCAACATTGGCAAAGTGGTGTATATGTTATCAGACCTTAGCTGTCTTTCAGCCTTAGCTTCCCAGTCTGTAACATGACAAGGTTGGACTCAAGGGCCTTTCAAGGCCTTTTCTTTTGGTTTTCACAATGGCTCTGTGAGACAGGTGTTATTATTAGGCCCATTTTACAGATGAAGAAGTTAAGACTAGGAGAGCTAAGTGACTTACCCAGGGTCAGATAGCTAGTAAGGATAGAGGCAATCATCCTGACTCTTAGTCTTCCCCTTTTCCACTGAGTCACCTCCAAACAGCTGATCCCCTTGGAGGCAGCTGCAGTCACAGGAGTTGCCTGCCTCTCATTTGGGCACCCATGAAACAGCTTACCTTAAAGACGAGGTAATCCTCACATGGCTTCAGACCAAGTCTACAATCTTATCATGTTGATTGGGAACTCCATTACATTAGGAAAATATGATCACCTAACTCTCCAGACCTTGATCTCTGTAATATGGAACTGCACTCTACCACCTCACCTTCAGAAAACGTTTTAGAGCTAAGTGGGTCTAGAAACCATTGTATTGATGTCACAGGTAAGCTGATGATGCAATCTTCCATTCCAAGTTTTCACTATAGGTGTATTCTAGCTATAAATTGTCCATAAGGTCAATAAGGTATGTTCATAAAGTAAACCAGAGTAAGGCAATAAGACAGGAAACGTTATGGACTGAGTTATGGGCTAAAGCCTTAGCGTTCTGACTCAGTGGGCATGGTATCTCTGGGATTTCACAAGCTTCTCCTTGAGACCCATATTTCCAAAGAATCATAAGCTCCATGAAGGAAACACTAAACATGGAGAAGAAAACAAGTACTCCCACCACTACTACCCCTAATACTGAACCCTCAGGGAGATACCAGCTGCCACAAGAATGCCAACAAGGAAAGCAGAGCATCAGAATGGAAAGTAACCAGATCTAAGCCACAGCCAGCATCTCTTTATTCCCCTTCACCCTAAGCTGTATATCTAGACCAGAGAAGGTTAAGGTATCACTATTTTTTTGTTGTTTTCCCCCTTTTACATTTATTCTTTTTTTCTCCTGTAGCTGTAGGCTCAAAGGAATGACGAATGCTCTAAATGGCATTGTTTGATCTATAATACATTTCTCTTGAGTTATGAACCTTGTAACTGCTATATGAGAAGTATTCAAGAACGCTATACTAATTTCTAAATTAAGAGAGAAGTGGGGAGATTTAAGGATGGCTGCAATACTCTGAAAATGGATAAGGAAGCCGTTCTTCCTCTCTTACCCTACCTGCTCCACCACTTCGTGCAAACACACCGACTGTACATTTAAAAAGGAGGAGTGGCTCTGAGTTAGGGAGATCTGAGTTCAGATCCAGCCTAACTTACTAGCTGTATGACCTTGAGCAAGTCACTTAATCTCTCTCAGCCTTAGTGTCTTCATCTGTAAGATGAGTAGAATGGACTTTCTGGCTTCCAACAGCCCTTCTCTCTCTAAGTCTATGAT